>VZRH01004230.1:147751-214913 GCA_013397555.1 Urocynchramus pylzowi | reverse complement strand
TTTTTTTTTTTTTTGCTTAACATGTTGGTTTTGCACGTGGATAATGATCAGCACTGAGGAACAGTGGAGTCCTCACATCACCAGTGCCCTAACACAGATTTACTTCTCCATTCCCATAATATGCAGCTGATAAACCCCCAGGATTTTAAAAAATGATAAAATAAAATACAGAAAAAGCAGATACTACCAAAACCTGAGTTATTCCCTTTTTTTCTTTGTGTCTTTCTCAGTGTTTGACCACTTACAAGTTACAGTATTTTCTTTGGCTACTGTTCCAACCCAACCCCAAAAAAATCTAATCATTACCAAAGGATTAAACCAGTCTCTGTTTCTCTGAGGCTGGCTCAGCTCCCATCCCACTTTCACACTTCCCAATGTGGTCTTTTAGGAGTTCAGCCAGATTTCAGAAATCTGCCACATCTGATCACCTGTTCTGGTGTTTCCTTCCATTTCTCCATATTCTTATGCCTCCCTTGGGATTTGTTCCCCCTGACATCTGTTCCTTCCCCAACATTAAGCCAAATCACTTCTATGATGATTTGCTAAATATCAACCTCATTCTTACTGATATTTTACCTTCCTCCCTAAACTTTCCACCTTCTTCTAAAGGTGGGAGCGTGCTGGAAAAATATCCATATCCATGAAAACATTTACAGCCTCTCTTCTCCAGGCTGCTCTTCTGCTTTGTTTTTATTCCCTCAACTTCATCCCCAGTCTTAAACTGAAGGAGGGAATGTTGAGATTGGATATCAAGAAGGAATTCTTCCCTGTGAGGGTGGGGAGGGGCTGGGATGGAATTCCCAGGGAAGCTGTGGCTGCCCCTGGATCCCTGGCAGTGTCCAAGGCCAGGCTGGATGGGGTTTGGAGCAGCCTGGGACAGTGGGAGGTGTCCCTGCAATGGCAGGGGATGGAATGAGGTGAGCTTAAAGATCCCTTCCAATCCAAACCCTTTTTTAATTCTGCAGCCATTGCTCTGTTCACTTTGGATTTATTCCACAGCCTGTCCCTCACTATTCCCTGCTTCTGCCACAGCCATTTCACACGGACCTTTCCTTGCTCAATTTTCCCCTTAAAAGAGACGTGTAGTCCATAAAAAGGCCAGATATTAATTAAATCTCAACTTATTTCACCTCCCTTCTCTCTGTGTAGTCCATAAAAAGGCCAGATATTAATCAAATCTCAACTTATTTCACCTGCCTTCTCTCTTTTTTTTTTTTTTAAAAGTTTTTTTGATTTCTATCCCTGCCATCCTTCAAAGGTATAAATATCGGCTGGACCATCCTGGCCTCTTATTCAGCAGCTCTGTAGTCATTCCTGTAATAATCCCAACAGTAATTCCAAAACGAAGCCTTGAGCTGGCTGCAGACAGGCCTTCCTCTGGAGATCACAACCAGCAGAGTGGCCCAGCTGCTGTGGGGTCAGTGTCCCATTCAGGCGGGCGCCCCGCGGTCCCTGACCCCGCGCCTTCCCACCGCTTCCTCCACTGAAGCGCCGCCAACTTCCCCCCGATGGAGGTGTATCCATCCAGCCCGCCTCGTATCCCACGGCTCCCGAAGAAAAAACCCCAGCTGCTCCTCACAAACAGCTTAATCCTTCCTGGCACAGGAACAAGCTGCAAGGAAAACGGGTCGTTAACAACTTTTCCCAACAGGAGCGACACCGGGATTTGCCCTTCCCGTGGAATTGGGAGGTCACACGTCCCAGCCACCGCTGTCCCCACGGGGTGTGACAAGTTTACAAGCAGGACTGAAGGATTTCCCTGCCTCAGGAACAGGCAGGAGCTGGATTTGGTGAGGCAGGCAGCGCTCCAAATGCTGTAATCCTAATTGGAAATATCCATCTCCAGCAGGGAAGGCTGTTAACAGGATTTTAGAAAATAATATATTCTGCTCTGGATGCAATTCTATCCCAGCCCCAGACACACAGAAGTTTGTTTTCATTTCGTTACAGCAAATATTTTGGCTGTTTAAAATATTTTTTAACAATGCCACACACTTTGCCAGATGTTCCATCAAATGTTATTGAGTTTTTAACACGCCTTTATTTAATATTAGATGTAAATACATATTTGGCTCCCTCTCTGCACAGATTTTCCAGTGATTCTGTGATTCCCTGCACCCACCCCCTCAAAAAATATTAATTTTTGTAATTATTGCTGCTCTTTCCTAAATTTGCTGATGCAGGTTTCGCAAAATTCGGGTTCTGTGATTTACCAGTGTTAATAGATGTTAAACCACTGAGCCCTTTTCAAACATAAAGTGCATCTTTATCTTGGAAGGGAAGAAAAATGGACACATTCTAAATCTGCAGAGCCAGTTTTAATGCTCTAAGTTCAACAAATGGTAAAACTGAATAATTAGTTATTTAGTAGCTAGGAAAAAAGATCAGTTGCATTGGGGAGAAAATAATAATCACAGGATTGACTGAATACCAGAATGGGTTGGGTGGGAAGGGACCTTAAAATTCATCCAGTTAAAATTCATGGGCAGGGTCACCTCCCACTGTCCCAGGCTGCTCCAGCCCCAGTGTCCAGCCTGGCCTTGGACATCCCAGGGATCCAGGGGCAGCCCCAGCTGCTCTGGCAATTCCAGCCCAGCCAGCAATTCCCAATTGCCAAGATCCCATCCATGCCTGCCCTCTGGCAGTCCAGGGAAGCCATTCCCTGGGTCCTGTCCCTGCAGGCCTTGTCCCCAGTCCCTCTGCAGCTCTCCTGGAGCCCCTTTGGGCCCTGGAATGTGCTGGAAGCTCTCCCTGGATCCTTCCCTTCTCCAGGGGAACATTCCCAGCTCTCCCAGGCTGGCTCCAGAGCCTGACATTGGATCCATCTCCTCTCCAAGACATTCATGGACTGAGAGGCTTCACTTGGAATCTCAGGAAACCATGAAGGGTCTCCCTTCCCTTTTCCTCACTTTTCTATCCCCACTTCCCACACAAATCCCTCAGGATGGATTCTGAGTGTCCAGAATCCCAGAATGGTTTGGGTGGGAAGGGGACCTCAAAGCTCATTCCAGGGACACCTCCCACTGTCCCAGGCTGCTCCAGCCCCAGTGTCCAGCCTGGCCTTGGACATCCCAGGGATCCAGGGGCAGCCCCAGCTGCTCTGGCAATTCCAGCCCAGCCAGCAATTCCCAATTCCCAAGATCCCATCCATGCCTGCCCTCTGGCAGTCCAGGGAAGCCATTCCCTGGGTCCTGTCCCTCCAAGTCCCTCTCCAGCTCTCATTAATAACAATAATAAAAATAAATTTAAGGTCCCAGTTGCTCTTTTCTAGCCCCTTATTGTCACCTAATTCTGTCTCCTCTGCTGATGACAACACTGACTCCATAAGAAAACAACAGCCAAATTCATTTTTTATATTATTTCCAAGGGACTCTGAGGGGAGAAAGGCAATACTAAAACGCCACTGTATTCCCAGCTCAGCTGGACAAAAGAAAATTCAGCTGAAAATGGTTTGTCCTTCCTGTTCTTGCCATTCCGAGCTGAGCTCTGCTCCATGAACCATCCAGCACTGCCTGTTAACTCGTTAAACACAAAAAAAATCCTCAAAAGAATCTAAAAATGGGGGGGAAAATCAGAATGGAAAGCAAACAAATCCAAGAAACCAAGTTTTCCAAAACCTTTCACTCCTTCCCCTGGCTGGGAGCAGCTGGAACCCATTGATGCTGCAGCAGCAAGAGATGCTCCTCCAGCCAAGCCCTCTTCTCTTCAGGGCTCTTTCAAGGAGCTGTGTTTGTGTTATTATTTATTTTTTAACATGAAAAAAAAAATTAGAAAATAAAGAAATGACACCAGGAGAGCACAGGGAAAAGGAAATGAGAGATTGAATGAAGGGAAACAAAAATTCTCCCCAAACTCCAACCAGAGGCAGCTGCAGGGCAATTAAACTCAACAGTTTACAGATGTTCCTGGAGAATGCTCAGTCACAATGGCACCAAATTGATCCCCTTTCTTAAAAACTTGGTGAACAAAGCTTACTTTTCTTAAAGGGCTCTCAAAATAAAGTTTACAGCCCTTTTTATTCCTATTTATGCCACCAAAATGCTTGAACTTCACATTTAACCCTTCCCTGCTGGAGCCTCTCTGGCTCCTCTTCCACAGTTTCAGGTCAGAGTTTTGGAAAGTTACAGTGAAATACAAGAATTTTTCTTCTTTCTCATCATCCTCAACCATCTTCTCTCCCAGCAGAACCACACACCTGACTAATCATTCTTTCTATTATCAAGTTTAATTAGGAATTTTGTGAGGCCATGGGGAGTCAGGGAGCAAAATAAGAAAAAAAAACCAGGAAAAAATAAAAAGAGGGATGAGTCAAGGAATTAGAGTTATAACAATTAATGGCATGCTAAGCTTTTATTTTCTTCCTGGAGCCCTTTAACACTTTGTGCCATATCTGAACTACTTGGTGCAAATACAGCTCTTCCAAGATTTTTCCTGATTTACTCAGGATTATTTCAGTTCAACTCAGGACCTGGGTTTAATTCTCTTTTTCTCCCTCTTCAGTCCTTTACAGAAATGCTCAAGTGTGGCCAATGTTTTCATTTCATAAGAAGGAGCCAAATAAATATTAAATAAATATTCCTATGAAGTGTTAAAGGAGAGTGGAGCCAGGTGGGGGTCACACATCTCTCCCAGGAAACAAGTGACAGGATGAGGGGAAACAGCCTCAAGCTATGTCAGGGGTGGTTTAGCTTGGATATTTGGGAATTTTTTTCCATGGAGAGGGTTGTAAAGCATCAGAATAGACTGTCCAGGGTGGTGGTGGAGTGACCATTCCTGGAAATGTTCAATAAATGTGTGGATGTGGCTGACCCCACCACTGAGCTAAACCTACCCAGAGGTGAAGGAACTCCTAGGAAGACCCAGGTCAAACCTAAACCACATTAAACACGTGGCCCTTAATTACATTTACACAGCCAGCAGGACACAAATGTGCTCAGTGCCTCTCACCAGAGCTAATTAACCTCAGCATCCCCCGTGCTCATTCACAGCTCTGTCCTGCTCACACTCCACATTAAATTCTGCTCAAAGCAACACGAAAATCTCACTGCTGTCCACCAAATATTTCACTGATGACCATTCCAGAGGTGCTGGAAGTCCCCAGGATGCCCCTGCCTTTGGGAGAACACCAGGAAGTTGTGCAGCCTTGTTGAATCTCTCAAAATCAAGATTACTGAGGCAAAGCTATCAAGAAGCAGGAGTTAATTTTGATATGTAACTACATTTAATGAAGAATCATGGATCTGGGACAAAGAAATGTCCATGAGGGACTCAATTCCAACCTGAGAAAAAGAAACTTTCACTGTTTCCAGACAGGATGAATGCTTGTACCTCTTGTTTTCAGTTTGAGCAGAGTGGAGGATGTTGAACGCAAAAATCAAGCCCAAAGTCTGCAATAAAGATGCCTGGCAATAACTAAATTCTATTTGCACTTCCAGATCCCCAAAAACCCATTGAAGGATCACCACTTGGAGAAACAGATGTGCTGCCTTTGTCCCTTCAGCTTCCACACTACAATATCCATAAATCCATATCCACAAATATCCATATATCCATATCCACAAATATCCATATATCCATAACCATAAATATCCATATATTCCTATGGCACTTGCCCAAGAGACACCAAAAATGGGTGGTTTGAAGCTCTGTCTCTCAGCCCTGGCCAGCAGCTTCTGCCAGCCACAGTGGCCAAATTTTCCTTATTTTTTCCTGTTTTTATTCCTCTTGCAGCTGCTCACGTTCACAATTTTCTTCCCCCAGAATTCCACATCTTTGCACCTCCTGCTTCTTTCAAATTTGGCTGATATCGATCCCATTAGTGGGGAGGGATGGACAGAGCAAACCTAAAGGACTCATTTCCTTTAGGATGGGACTCATTTCCTAGAAAATCAAGCTAAAACCACAATAGAGCTGCTATCAAGTCAATTTTAAATCTACGTTCATCCCATGGTATGATAACATTTATTCTGCTCACTTCTGAAGAGACAGGGTTATTTTTTCCCCAAATCAAGAGGATATTGAAGAAATTATCACTGATAAGTACCCGGAAGCACAGCCAGGATCAAGATATCAATTTCTACCTCGTATCAGACATCTTTCATGTAGCAGAAAATTATTTCTTCAACACCACTCGGAGAGGGACGAGCAGTTCAGGAAGAGCACAAGTAAATGATGGATTTATAAAACAATTGCATTCAAGAATACAAATACCACAGGAAAAAACTTGTATTCCCTCAAGCCCCACACTAAAGGATCATTTCTCTGCTTCTCTGCATGAGAGATTCAAGTCTCAGCACTTCCAGCCTTCCTGGAGATTCACACTCTGCAGAGACGAGGATTATTTGGATAACAGAGTCAAGGAGGAAAAGAAACAAATCCCATGAGCACATGATCCCAATCTGCACTGCTGGGAGAATTGGTTTTGTTTAAAAGCTCCTTAATTCTGTGAAATACTGAGGATGTACAAAATTTAGCATCAATATGAAACAGTGATAGTTGGAAAATATCTGTGAGACCATCGAGTCCAACCTGTGACCGATCCCCACCTTGTCCCCAAGTGCCACATCCAGGCCTTCCTTGGACACCTCCAGGGATGGGCACTCCAAACCTCCCTGGGCATCTTCTTCCAATTCCTATCAACCCTTTCCATGGGGAAATTCCTGCTGCTGTCCCCTCAGACCCTCCCCTGGCCCAGCCTGAGGCCGTTCCCTCTCCTCCTGTCCCTGTTCCCTGGAGCACAGCCCGACCCCCCCTGGCTGTCCCCTCCTGGCAGGGACTTGTGCAGAGCCACAAGGTCCCTCCTGAGCCTCCTTTGCTCCAGGCTCAGCCCCTTCCCAGCTCTCTCAGCCTCTCCTGGTTCTCCACACCCTTTCCCAGCTCCATTCCCTGGACCCTCTCCAGCCCCTCCAGGTCCTTCCTGAATTGAGGAGCCCAGAACTGACCCCAAGATTCCAGGGGGTCCCTCAGCAGTGCCCAGCTCAGGGGACAGTCCCTTCCCTAATCCTGCTGGCCACTCCATTCCTGCTAAAATCCAGGTGCCATCGGCCTCTTGCCCACCTGGGCACACCTGGATTCATGTCCAGCTGCTGTCACCAGCACCCCCAGGGACCTTTCCAGCCCCTCTGCCCCAGCCTGTGGTGCTCCATGGGGTTGGTGGGACCCAAGGACACAACACTTGGCCTTGGTGAGCCTCAGGCCACAGATCCAGCCTGTCCAGATCCCTCTGCACTCTTCAGCAGATCCACACTCCCACCCAGCTTGGTGTGATCTGCAAAGTTCTGTTGACCTAAAGATGGAATCCCACAAATGAGAGATCTCAGAGGGGCTTTGCAGATGCACAGATCTAAAGATGCTCACCAGACTCACAAACTTGGGTTTGTGGTGAAATGCCACAGAAAAATGACCCAGAGAAATGGGAAAATGAACGGATCTGGGATGAGGTGGAGTGACCTGTGCAGGCTGGGGAGAGGTTCTGCTCATTTCTGCAACATCAGGGATTTTAGAGAAGTTTCTTTTCCAGCAGATCTTGGGTGAATCCCCTCTGCTTCCAGGGTGCACCCATGTAGGGTCCACGAGGAGCTGGAAAACATCCTCTGGATTGCCCTAAGTCTCAATTAGTTTAAGTGAAAACAGAATAATCTCTTCAGGTATCAAATCAACACCCACAGCAAGACTCTCTCTCTACTTCTTTAACAAAAATCTCTACTAAATTTTACGTCTAAATTAATCTTTTAGACATGGCAGATACAACATCCCATTAGGACTAATGTGGGAAAAAATTAGCAGAAACTTCAGCAGATTTTTTTTTTCCTGCAAGCTGTTTAAATTAGTCACTATAAATATGAAGGGTCTTTAAGAAAAAAAAAGAAGGAAAACCAAAGATTTCTAATTTATTTCCATGTTAGCACTTGCAGGCCTTGATCCTAGCAACAATTAGGCATACGGACATGTGATTAGTCAAAATCACTGCCATACTTTTAGAGTATGGAAGTATTTACATTTTTACTCTAAGTGGACATATGGCAACATTAAAAGATTAAGATCTGTCAATATTTTAAATACAGGCTTGTCTCTTGAGAAAAGGATGGAGAAAAACCCTTGATTACCACAGAAAGAATAACAAAAATTCACTGTGTTTTTAGCTCTTTTGGAACCATTTTATTCAGCTTTTGTCATAGTCCTCTTTAAGGTCATTTTTAAGCTCCAAATCAACATCATGAGGATTTTCTGATGATGCTCAAATTTAATGTGACACCTCCAGATGAACACTGAGGTTATTTCACTTGTGTGTTTTCCTGTGATACATCAATTCCTTCCCTTTTTTCTGCTGTTTAACTTCAATACCTGACCAGAACGGTCCCTGCCTGTAAAACAACTGGTATTTTAGAGCTGATAAAAATGCACGAGGTGTAGGAAAGCTCTGAGTACAACTGCACAGTGTGAAGAGATCAGACCCAGAGACATTTGCTTCCAAGGAAAACGCAGTTGCAGCAACTGCATAATACATAAAATATTATCTACAACACATCCTCCTCCTCTTCCTGGGCGCAGGAGGAGAAAGCTCCTTTGGATGTCACGAGAATTAGCTGCAGACACATGTGGAAATTCCATTTAGGATAAGAATCAGTGACAGGAAACAGCCAGGAGGGACTATTTGTACTGAAATACAAGCCATTAACTTGAGCCAAGCTAACAGCAAACGACTGCTCAGGCAAGTGCCGGCTGCAGATAATTAGTTTAGAACCTATTGGAACATGAATATTTTATCGTGCAGCACAAAACTCGTTAGGGAGAGGAATTAGAGAGCCAGGACGTCTGGAAGCACGGCAGAGGTGATCTGTCAGGTCCCTGGGAAGAGCTTTTCCTGGAGAAAACAAGTTCAGTCATTAAAGCCACACCAATCCATTAAGAAATGATCTGGTGGCACACCAGGAGTGCAGGGAGCTGCCTGGATTTAATGGCTTCACTCTGTGCTGCTGGACACACGTGGAATTTTGGGAATCACCCCAGCCAGCACCTTCCTCATGGAATTTTGGGAATCACTCCAGCCAGCACCTTCCTCAGGGACACGGGGTTCGTTTGCATCACATTCATTCCTGGGATGTGAATTCACTTCTGAATTCTTCCTGGGAAATGGAATCATTTGCTCCTGTTGTCAAAGCTGGATGGGGCACTAAAATCTGTTTTCTACATGCTCAGTAAATCTCTAGGAAAGGGGAACATTAAAAAAAAAAAAAAGGATAAATGCATAATTCAGGGAATCCCAGAATGGTCTGGATTGGAAGGGACCTTAAAGCTCATCCAGTTGCAGTGTATAGTTGCTACACTGAGTGGAAAGAGAAGCAAAAAAAGTTAATTTTATGGGACTTCTCTATTCTTTTCCCAACAGACAGAAAATTAAATAGAGATGGCCATGACCTTGAGGACACTGAGCTGTAAAAAATGTCTTGATTAGCTAAAAATGCTGAATTTTCAGTCCATGACTGAAACTGTTTCGGCTGGATCTGAGCAGGAGAGCTTTTAAATAAAATAGCAGGTAACACAGTAAATTCACACATTTGAATTTTCCCATTCTACATGGAGTTACTGGGGAAGGAAGGCCCTCAGCAACATCCTTGTGTAGATAAAGTGAATCTCTTCTGATTTGTCCTCAAGTCGTTACCTGTTACATCCAACTCCTTAAATCCATCATTTCCAGCCAAATACAATATGGAAATGATATTTCATTTCATATGAAATATCATCCAATATACATTAAAAGTGTCTCTGATGCACACACTGGAATGATTTAAATCCACCTCAAAAACTCCTGGAAAGACCAGAACTTCAGATCTCTGGTGCTGCTTCCCTTGGATTATAAAATATTGCACACTTCTCACTGCAATCCTGACAGCACAACAAAGCCTAAGAAATATAAAACAGAGCCCAAATGACAGATTACTGCAAAATCACACAGGGTGTTAAAAATCCCCAAACTGTTAAAAGTTATATATTTATATCTATTTTTAAAAAAATCCCTACTAATACAGGATTCACCTCATACAGAATATCCAAAGCAGTAACAGAGCTGCTTGAAAAAAAGCAAAGAAATGTAAATTTTGATCATATCTATGTTGTAGAAAAACCCCACATTAACAGAATAAATCTATGGCAAATCATTCATAGCATGTATTTTCCCTGCTTTTTTAAAATTCAAACCTGCTCCTATTAATCATTAATTGGAACGTCATTATTTCTGGGAGATGAAGACATGCTTAAATCAGTCAGCAGCAGTACTTTTAATGACAACCAACTTGTTTAATTCCATTTTTTCTCTCCAAAGCTGTATCAAAACAAATCATTTTGTATTTCTGGAGACAAGAACATGTTAGAGCCCACCTCACCCTAGCAACGAGGTGCTGGAAACACTTGTTCCTGGATTACCGAAACACTCATTAAATCCATTTGTTTATTTTTTTTGGTTGTTCCAGTAATTGCTGTGACAACAGCAAGCCCCATGAAAACTGGAGTGGTTCCTGATTTCACTGCTGCACTGCCTTTGCTTCATCTCCTGGGCTAAGCCCAGCCTGAGTACAGGTGGCAGAGCCCCAGCGAGTGTCCATATGGAGATCCATCTGGTCTGGCAGCCATCCGGGAACCACGGAACGCTGGGATGGGATCATGGAACAACCCCAGCATGCTGCAGCCCTCCCCTGATGCCTGAAGTTTTAGCTTTTCTCTTTTCCAGATCCTGTACTGCATCAGTGTGTAGCTCTGAACTCCACACAGGGTTTGTGAGCTCTCGCCACAGTTTGGGCAGACTGAACAATCCTGAGAACCAAGGACACCTCACAGCCTCAGGCCTGAAAATACAAATTAAAGTGAATTGGGAGGAGCAAACTGGGGAATGTGACTTCATCACCTGAAGCTGCAATTGGACAATTAACCCAATATGGTTAATAAGCAAATGGACCAAACTTATATCCGCCCGAAAAACTTGTGACTGTCGTGAATCTTGGGAAGCCTCATTACAAAATACTACCCAAACCTGTGAAGAAGGAGGTGAAGAAGGAGGACCAGCTACTGCCCTAAAACTTCCATCTTCGCTTTATATATATTAATATATTCTAAAACCCCAAACTCCAAGTTTTCCACCCTGTGATATTATACACTTCTAATCAACTACACACTTGTAATCCCAGTTCTATCATTTAATTTTGGAAGCCTTCTCCACAGCCTCAGGTCAAATGCAGTGGTCTCCTGGGGGTCAGAGTCTGTCAGCACAGAAAATTTTAAATACTCAGCATCCAGAACTCCACCATCACCTCTGCCAGGATCTTGCAGTGCCCAGGATGTATCTGTTGAAGGCCTTTAATAAATCCCCACTTCATTCTCCAGCTCTGTCCAGCCTCTGTTCTAGGCAGCGTTCTGTTCTCCAGGCATCAGCAGCACATCCAGGAATGACAGAATCCTGGGATGGGATCATGGAACAGCCCCAGGACACTGTAGTGCCTCCCTCTCTGCCTGACCTTGAGGAGCTGGATTTTCCACTTGTGCTGCAGAAGTTCTGTGT
Organism: Urocynchramus pylzowi; assembly: GCA_013397555.1. Taxonomy (NCBI): domain Eukaryota; kingdom Metazoa; phylum Chordata; class Aves; order Passeriformes; family Fringillidae; genus Urocynchramus; species Urocynchramus pylzowi. The sequence goes on along the minus strand of VZRH01004230.1, from coordinate 203,362 downwards.
GAGCCACTGAATTCAGAGGAGCCAATTGAGAATCTGTCCTGAAATCTCCAGAGTTGGGAAGAAGGGATGGAGTCGAACTGAGGCAGATTGGAATGTGCTGCCAGCAGTAAGCACCTACACAGCCCTTACTACACAGATACTACCACCCAGAGCTGTGGCTTGCTGCTGGGAATAGCCACTACAAAGCCACCACTGCTCCCAAAACAGGTCCAAGCTCAGCTCTTACATAGCAGCTCCCAGGAAACGCCTGCATGGAAGAGCTGGGACTGTGCCCCTGCAAAGATCTGTGTCCAACTGCACTACAACACATTGAAACTCCAAACAGGAACTCAGCTCACTCAGGCTTAACACATCAATGGTTTTGATGCATCTGACTTTAATCTCAAATAGGCATTTAACAGGAGCCCTTCCCACAGTTAAAAAACTTCCAGACAAAGCTGGGCCTCAGATCCGGCCGCTTTTATCAGAGGCATGAGGCAGGATAAGAAAGCACCGAATGAAGCACGAGATTTATCCCTCTAATAACCTAAATCTGATCTCCACGTTCTTTCAGGCCGCTGAACGCAGAGCCAACTGAAACGTGCTCCTCCAGAAAAATAAACCAGGAAGAAAGATAACAGAGCAGCTCTTTAAAGACTTCAACCCAGCGGATCAATATCCTGTTGCTTAAGAAAAGGAATGTAAAAAAGATGGGGCTTTAATTTCCATTTCAAGACCAGGGTTCAGCATCACCCACCATTCAGCAGCAGCTAAATGCTTTTTAATTTTGTCCCCGTGCCAGAGCATTCAGGGAACAACAAGCAAAAGGACAAAGCCAAAGTTCAAAGATTGAAGATACAAAGGCGAGCTGAGGCTCTTGTGCCAAGCTGTAACCTCGTTTAATTTGTTGCAAGGAGATGTATTCAGAAATTCCTGTTAATGGCAAAGAAAGAAAAGTGGGACAGGCACTCGGAAATCAAGATGTTGGAATGGGAGAATTTAGGGAAATGGGTTTCACACAGAAGGTAATGAGTGTTTGGTGGGAATCACAGGACAGGTCGCTGTGCCATGAGAGTTTTGCAAGAAATCCATTTCTGCATGTGCTGAAAGGATTAGAGGGAGACTGGGGAGATGAAGTGAAAAACAAAGAACAAACCAAAAAACGCTCATTTGTCAGGTCAATTGAGCTTTAAGAAATTCTCACCAGTCCCAAAATGAATAGTTGGGATTGTTCTATATTCTCACCCAACCACAGATAGGAGTTACATTCAGTTTCTCCCTAAAAACCATATTTGGGACAGCAGAACAGGACTGAGGCAGAAAAGCACATCCCAGCTGCTGGCTCCCCCTCCACAGCTGCTTTTTGTAGTGACTATAAAACAGCTCCAGAGTACTCACTGAGCGTAATTTGAATTTTTCAAGGCAGCAGTAGCAAAAATAGGTCACAATCCTACTGAATCCATTGGGAGAGGTTTCAAAGGGAATTGCAGAAATGGAGTGCAGAGCCAGGGGAGTCCATCCTTTCACATTCACTCCATGCTGCCTGGAGCAGGGATATCCAGGGATCCTCCTCCAGCAGTGGAGGTGCCATTGCAGGGTGAACTGGATTCTCCTCCTCCTCCCCAAAATGGGATACAGGTTGATCCTTGGCTGAGAAACTGGGATTCTGGATGAGTGACAAAACCAGAAGAAGAGGGGGGATCACTGCAAGGTGGAATGAAGCTCAATCCTCTTGCAAAAGGGAGCAAATCAATCTTCAAGCAAAAGGAAGACAGAGAAGGCAGGAACCTTCCCAAAGGAAGGAATTCCTGGCTGGGAGGGTGAGGAGGGGCTGGGATGGAATTCCCAGAGAAGCTGTGGCTGCCCCTGGATCCCTGGAAGTGTCCAAGGAAAGGCTGGACAAGGCTTGAGCACTCTGGGATAGCAGAAGGTTTTCCTGCCATGGAGTGGATGAGCTTTAAATTCCCTTCCCACCCAAACCATTCCATGATATCCAAGAAAGGTAAAATAGTCAGGTTATAAAATATAGCCTTTGGTGCTGCACATCAATGAAGCAAATCCCTCTCTGCTCCTTCTATTACTCTGGAAAATCAACATTAAGGTACTTCAGACAAGGCTTAGACTGAAAAAATAAGTTCTGTAACACTTCCAAGCCTTATATGAGGATGGTATTTAAGAACAAAGTCTTTTGTTAACTTTTAGTATTGTTCACTTAGAAAGCTGGAACTGGTCTCAGGCAAACAGGGATAGTTTCCATAATATGTGGAAACCTGGAGACTAAATGAGTTTAAGAAGAGATGAGAAAAACAGAGCATAACCAGGAGGATGAAAATACACAACTAAATTGAGATGGCAGTGTTTGCAGAAAGCCTTGGGAATTTTCAGTAATAAACACAACTTCGGCTCGGCAATTAAAAGAAGTGTTTATAAAAATAAAGCTGTTCTTAAACTTACAATGTTCCTTCAGCAGTTTCCTTGGGGAGCAGAGATGTAATAGTGTATAAACAGCTGAAATTACTCTTGTTTGTAAATTGTGTCATTGCTTTCATTTCCCCTGTGTGGCAGTTCCAGGAAAAACTCAGCACCAATTCATTGATAAATGATCCCCAAAAATGGGTGGTTTTTCCACCATGAGTGGGTATCACTGAAAAAAGGCAAAATTATTTGGGTTTTATCAAGATCCAGCTTACCAAAATAGAAAAAGAGTATCACAATGCCAGCCATAAATGAGTTTGAAATCAGTTGTAAAGAATCCTTGTTCAATTAAAGCCTTACAAAGCCATGTACCAATATATCAATAATCCCATTACTTATCACACAGCTCTAACAACATGAAAGATATAAAATACTGAGAAAGGAAAACACTTTGTACCTGCCAACAGCTACTCTGACTTTTATGCCTTCCAGAGTCCACTACAGCCTTAAATTGTTGCTGATACACCCAAACCTGAGCTGATTTTAGAGCCAGCCATGAACTTCATAACCTGCCTTTGGATCTGCTGAGCTCCAGGGTCAAGTTTCCACCTCAGATGCTGCTGTGGCCATGTGGATGATAAAAAGTCTAGATTTTAAAAATCCAGTTGGGTTTGCAAGCAGCTTCAGTGATCTTTTGCACTGGGGATCTTGAGTCCAAAGGCTTTCCATGGCTCCAGAATCTTCAGGGGATAAAACAGGCTCTGCTACCCCCCAGGTCTCCTTCCAACATCCCTTTTCTCACTTTCTTCCAGCTGCCCAGTGCTGCTAAAGCTGAGCTTTGATTCAGCTGCTGCTCCAGAGGGAAGAATTCGGAGGCAGGAGATGCTGAACTCTGACAAATCCCACCCGAGGAGCACAGTATTTGAATTTGATTTTTAATATAGCCTAAAAACAGACCCCAAAAAGAGAAAAGTACAGGAAGAAACAAGGGGCTGAGCTTCTTCCTAACGAGTGGATTCTTTGACAAGTGACACCAGGGTAAAGAACCCACCAGGGCTTTTGGTTTAAGGACTCCAATTAAACCCAGGCCTCACTAATGAAGAGTGCACGCAGGAATTTGTTCTTTCCAAAGCATGTGTTCTGCTACTTGGTTGTTTTTAAGATGGAACCTGCATTTGCTTTATTTAATTTGCTTTTTTGGTTGTCTTTTGAGGGTATAGGTTGGAAATCAGACTGTGGATGAGGTGGACTCTTGGGAAAACAAGAGTGGCCTGGCAGGATCCTGGTGTCAGAAGCAAAATGCTGACCTTTAACCAGGCCTGGAGACAGCTGAAGATGATGGAAGCACCTTTTAGCTGCCATCTAAACCAGTTAAAGGTTAACTGTAACTCCCCTTGACAGAGCAGATCTGCCACTGACAAACACCCCAGGACAGGCTTTTGTCTTCCCTTTAACGAGGCTGGCACTAATTAAGTCTAATGGCAGCGAAGTCTGTGGCACGACTGACTCAATTATGCACTAAAAGTTGGGCAAAAATTCTTGGGAAAGTGGCCAAGGCACACAGAAACTGAGGCAGGAATTGGGGAAAAGATGACTTGGCAATTCAGCAGCTCAAGTGGCTTCAGGCAGAAAGAGCCTGGGCTGGAGTGCAGAAAATGCACCACAAACCCCTTTGCTCAAATTTTACTCCTTTACTGAGTCTTAAATGCTCACATATCCATGGATATTTGTATGGAATTCTATCATAAATATGCTGTTCTAAGTGTGGAGAAACTTAAGGGATCATAGGAATTTAATTTGGTGCCTTCATCCTGTCACGTCTCCTGTAATGCTGCTGGTTACCTTGCAATTTCAGCTAATTACTAATGAATTACCAAAATGCTCCTTGCACTGGACTGGGATCTTTTGTGCCAACTGGGGAAAAGCAAATTATTCTTTAATAAAGGGTCACATGTAGGCTAAAGCCTCGAGGGAATTCAACAGAGCATGGAATGACTTGAGGAATAACAGCAGCCACAAGATTTTGTGGTGATGCTTTGCACTCCACATGGAATCATGGAATGGTTTGGGAGGGGACTATAAAGACCACCTAGCTCTAACCTGAGCACCATCTGTGCTTCCAAAAATCACATCCCATGTTCATTCCTGTCAAAACACCCGTTCTGCTAAATTGTGGAAGTTTTTGTAAGGCCACACAGAAAGCAAAAAAATAAACAGAGCCCACAGAAGTAACAAAGGTTAGGCTGGATTAAAACCCCAAAGCTTTTCCTTGGACCTTCAGGGACAAGTGTGGATCACTCTGCACAAATTCAGGCACAACCAACAGTTTGTAGCTGTAACCAGACAAAACTGGGACAAACTTGTGGGAAGGGGGCAAGGCAGAGATACAGGGAAAGAGATTGGGGAAAAGGGAAGAAATTGAGGCAATATCAAACAAACCCCAGGTTAATGAGGCAGAGAAGATTCATCCCAGGGATAAACAGGTAGTGCTCTGCCCTAAACACATTTGTTCATCCTCCCTCCCTAACTAACGACTCCCAGTCTTCCCAGTCTTAAACATCAATTCTTAATTCTGTCTCATTGCATTGAGGGCTTAAGCTGTTAACTCCAGCACAGCTTCAGCTGAAATCCAGATTTCTGCTCCAGATGTGAGTGGAACAGGAATAGGGAGGGTGTGCAGGTGCTAATGTGACTCCACAGCAGAGGATAAACCCAGCAGAACAGAGAGTCCTTGATTAAGGCCTGAATGAAACCATCAGGGCCCATCAAGCTCCCTGCTGATGAGCAGCTATTTGGCCACACACAGAGCTGTGATTTCCATCCACTTTAATAATCAGGGAGTTGGGGTTTACTGTTAATGTGACATTGATGAAGAGAAATGACGCTAATGTGACATTGATGAACCGGAATGACAGTTCAGGCTTGATTAAAATTAGTCACAGTTCTTCAGCACAGGACCAACCAGAAGGGCTTAACACGTAACTCAGATCTTCCAGAGAGGGTGAAACAAAGGACAAGGTGAGGGGAAAGGAGTGGAAGGGTGCTAAAAAAGCCAACAAATATTCTCTGATTAAATCCAGGATAATTCAACAAGGTTCAGCATCTCAAATCATCCCCCTGCTCAATTCCCTGAATTCACAGACAAAAGAGTCAGAGTTAAAACTTAAAGTGCAGGGCAGAAAGTGCCCACCTAACTCATCCTCACCTTCACAGCTCCTGGGGACACCAGCACTTTGCTTTAGCAGGTTCACAGAATCCCAGGATGATTTGGGTTGGAAAGGACCCTAAAGATCATCTTATACCACACCTTCCACTAGAGCAAAGCTCACTAAGCCACGGCTGGAAGTCCAAGGCATGGAGACTCCTCAGGAAACCCAGAGGAAGCCTGTTGCAGTAAGGTAGAAAAATTATAAATGAAAGGCCCTATAAAATCCAGCCTGCTCTCCTGGAATCAGTGGCTGGCCTTGTCACAGCTAGCATTTTGCAAGTTCCCATGTGAAAGCAATCCCGGTGTGAGCACTTTGTTAACATAACAATCTATTCCTGGGTGAAAAACAACTTGCACCTGTATAAACTGTTTTTACATGTTAAATAGAAAAATTAAAACTATCTTTCACAAAAAACTTTCCCTGCATGTACACACTGAGAGTTTGAGTGACCAATCAATGCAGAATAACAACTTGTTACTAACCAATGAAGTAATTGGCAAGAAAACTACTGACCAATGGAGTCCCACACGAGGTCTGTAAAACTGTATAAAAAGGAGTTATGTGAATAAAGGATGGGCTTTTTCCACCATAAAGAAAATGGAGTCCATGTGATTTATTCCCATAGAAGCCAGCATTGGATGTGGAATCAGCACAGAGCAGTTCTGCTTGAGAATCAGGAAAATAAAGCTGTGACATTAAATAAGCCAAGCCCAGCCCTTCAAAATCAGGGTTGTAACAGCAAACATAAAACTCTGTTTCAATAGGGAAACACACACTGGCTCAGCAAAACTGCCTGAAGGATGTTCTGAGGAACGCTAAGGAAAAAAAAATATGCAAAAATATCAAGATACAACTGCTCAAGTCTGGATTCTGTTCACCAGAACATGTTCATAAGGTTTACACTTACAATGGCCCCTCATGTGCTTTCACCATAAAGTTCATCTCTTAAACTCTCTCCATAGAGAAGTTCCTGAATGCTGGAAATACTCACAGGATAAGAGCCTTGTTCAAACCCCTCTGCACCAGCTCAGAGCAGCCAGCACTTACACAGGAGTCAACAGCAATCACCCAGATTTTCCTTCCAGCTGTGAATGAGTTGAAATGGCCCCAACCTTCTGTAGTTACACTACTTATTCCTTTTATAAACAGAATATTCTTTCATTCATGATATAATTTCCTAGATTATCCATTATTAAAATTCCCCCTCTCCAAAACGAATTTACATCTGAGTTATCTCATTACTTCTGAACAAGCCAATTATTGCCTCTAGTGAACAAAATAATTAGACTTGTGCTCCCTGCATTCAAGATCTTCTCCAGCAGTCCCAGAACACAGGAGTACACAATGCAAAGATACAAATACACAGAACAAATCAATGGAGCAGCTTTTTTTTCCTCCTGAACACTGTTTACCAACTGAATAGGTTCTACTTTTTTTTTTTTAATATACACACTCAGGTATTGAGGGCATGATACAGACCTGAAATTTAAACTCTGCCCATAAGTCAGGTCTGAAACAGCAGAGAACTTCACTTGGGTTTGTTTTTCCACCACTGGAGTCAGAAGTCTTCCCTCTCCTCTGACATCTGTGCTGCCAAAAAAATGGTAAAACACAGCCCAAAGCTGGGAAATGTTTCCTAGGGGTTGGTAATGGGATTCATGGAATCTCAGGATGGTTTGGGTTGGAAGGGCCATTAAATGTCATCCAGTGCCACCCCCTGCAGGGGCAGGGACACCTTCCACTATCCCAGGCTGCTCCAAGCCCCATTCAGCCTGGCCTTGGATGCTTCCAGGGATTTGGGGGCAGCCACAGCTGCACTGGGTACCCTGTGCCAGGGTCTCCCCCCGCTCCCAGCCAGGAATTCCTTCCCAATAACCCATCTAACCCTGCCCTCTGGCAGGGGGAATCCATTCCCCTTCTACTGCCCCTCCAGGCCTCTGTCCAAAGTCCCTCTCCAGCTCCTTTGGATGGAGCCCTTTGTCTTGGTTGAAGACAATTTAAAGAAGTGGACACTCTAAAATAAAGTTACCTCCACTTATATTCAACTGATCCCCTTCCACCAACAAGCAATGACTGTGAGTTGATATGAGTGAAAAAACCAACAGTTTACCAACAAGAGAAACGGCAACAGGCATAAATGGAAAAGTAAATAATCATTAGATACAAAATCACTAAATCTCAGGAACCCCACGGGAAAAAGAGACCCCAAAAAGGCAGCAATGCCCTTCCCAAGATGGCAACCACAGACACAGAGACAAAGGGGAAATGGTGGCAGGGCCCCTCCCCAGGATGGCAGCGTTCCCTGGCAAGGCTCCAAGTGATGCCCTAGGATTTCAGCTTTTGTATTTTTCATATATTTGTAATCCTGCAATTCTGTAGTTATAAGTCTAAACTCCATATACAGTGTGAGCTGCTGCTTTCCCGTTTTGGTCAGACACAACAATTCCTCTCCAGGCCTGGCAATCAAGGACACCTCACTGCCTCAGGCCCCGAGAGATGTAGACAAACAAAACTGAGTTGGGGAGGGCAAACCTGGGGTAAATTACTTCATTACCTGAAGCTGTAATTGGAACATTAACCCCCAATATGCAAATGGACCAAACTTATAAAATGTGAAAACCCATGACCCATCATCCATTTTTTGGGCCTAGCCTCTGGGTGGGCTTCGTCTGCCCTAAATGTACCGGAAGGCCCTTCAATAAATATAACTGCTTTTATTCCCTTAATTTATTTTATTCCCTTAATTTATTCCCTGTTTTTAGGTAGTCCCAACAAGGCATCAGAAGGATAATGGGGAAATGGTGCCAGCTCTCTCCCTCAGGACGGTGCTCCCCAGCCGATCGCGCGGGCTGGGAGATAAAGGGAAAAAAGATGGTGGCCAAAAGAGCCCTCACGGTAATGCTGGGGATGGCAGAGAAGGTCCAGTGGCAGATAAAGCCTCACCAGGGTGTGTGGGGTCAGCACTGCTGCTTCCTCAGGTTACCACAACAGGATGCATCCCAAAGGGGAAAGAACACAAGGGACAGAGAAAAACAAGGCAGGACTTGCCATAAAACGTGTCCACTGCTCATGTAAATCCTGGAAGGGAGGTATAAAACATCTCCTGTCTGAAGGAGTGTCCTGTTGCCAGATGAGGACAAGAGGAACTCTCCCAATTTTCACACCTCATTGCCCTGCACGTGGCCCTGGAGGAGGAAGGGGAGAGATGCTGCAGCAGCCCAGCTCACAATTCTATTAAGGACTCTCTGCCAGCTGTCAGGATGAACCCACGGCCTTACCCTCAAGAATTTCTGAAGCAAAGAAGATTCATTTTAATCTTCTGTATATGAGTTAACAAGCAGAGAAAATCAGATCCCTCACATCTGCTTCTGGGGCCTCTTGGATACTTCAGCGATTCCCTGCATGAACTTGAGCAGGAATTTCTCCTGCCACTGAGCATTAACAGCACAGTAGACAACATATTGAGAGTAATAAAAACAATGCAACCCTCATTTATCAGCTTGAGGAGAAGCTGTCGAGGCAACCAGCTGAGAATGACCCACCAGGAAAGTCAGAAACACAAGATGAAGACGTCTGGGGTTTTGCCCTTTGGTTGGAAATGATGCTTAACTCCAGCATGAAGTGCAGAGAATTGAGGGAAAGCTTTGCCTCCCCTTCCTTCCCTCTGTCCCTTGCATTGTTTATGTGCAGTGTTTGACAGGACTTCATGGTCTGATTTTGCTGCCAAGTGAGGTTTGAACTTCTCTCCTTGGCTTCTGCCCTCCCCTGCACAATCCAAGATCAGTACACAGCCTAATGCATTACGTTTCCCAATATATATTTTTATATATTTTAATGTATTATGTCTCTCAATAAGTATATTTTTAATTAATGAGCTATTTCAAATGGAAGATGAAAAGCAAAATCTCCTTTTCTTTTTGGAAGGGTAGTTCAATAACTCTGACAGTACCAGATGGCTTCCTCCTCAGAAAGCCAGACAAAGCAAATGCATCCATAAATGTCCAGAATGTCAGAAGCAGGCGTCAAATAGAAAAGGTCCAAGTAAATACATACAGCTCTTGCTTCTCAGAAACCAGGAACATTTGCTAGTCCTGTCAAAGAACAGATTTATTATTTTTTAATAATACTTCCCTTCTCCAATACACTGAAATTTCAGAGCAGAGCTGAAAGCATGGAGGTGCCTTGGTCTCACTGGGGAAATTATTCTGCACAGCTGGTTTGATCTGTGAAACCCTTCACCCAACAGCAGCAGCTGTGCTCAAAAAGCAGAGGGTTTCTCTATAAAAGCCCAGCACTAACCATCTCATGTTAAAGACCCTAAAAAACCCAAACACCTTTAATGCTCAAGCAGTGAATCCAAGTGTCAGTTTAGAGTTATGGACTGGGAGCACAAAACACCTGCAGGTTCCTAATCCATCTCCATGGATCAGGTTATTCCTAAATAGTTCAGGTGCTCCTGGGAGATGGTTCAGGGCACAACCAAAATCATTCCAGACCAAGGCAGGTGCCTGTGTCACTGCCATCTAAACCATCCCTTCCTCCTGACTTAATTAGGTGTGAATACAGATAATTTCTTGCTGAGTTTTCCAGGATAATCCCTAACAGCAATATCCACTCAACTTAATCTGAAATCCACGTTGTGGGAAGAAATCTGCTTTTGCCTAAGACCACTTTTAGGGAAGAGCACAACAGATCCCACAGGTGTGGAAGACTTGTGCTCCATGACCTGCCAGCCCAGCAGCCTCTTCTTCTCCTCCCCTGCTCTAAAATACCCATTTCTTACCCTAAAGTATCTATTTCTTTCCCTGAAATATCTGGTTTTTTCCCAAAAACATCCATTTCATGCCTCAAAATACATATTTCTCTGCTGTCTCCACTTCTCCCTTGTGAAGGCTGACAAAAACTTAATAAAGCATATTTATGTGTTTTATATAAAACTTATTAGGTAAAAAGTTGTAACATTACCCTGGATTTTGAGCAGATTTCTACAGAAAGCAAGGCAGATGCAATTCTATTTATTGAGGCTCCCCAGTCTCCAAAGTCTATCAATCCCAACAAATTCTGGGTCCTCAAAAAATGGTGAGACCTCCAGGACATGAAGTTGCATGAAAGACTTGACCACTCAATGCATTCACCCAGGGAAATTCAGAGCCTGTCCCTGTATTTCTTAAAAAATCAGGCACCACAAACTGGAATAAAATTATTTCCCCCCAGTTTTGAGGGCTCAGCCCCAGCTGAACACAAACATCCCAGCCCAAGAGCTGGTTTGGGACATTTCTGAGACACTGAGGAGAAATGGAAGCATTTTTAAGCAAAAATAGGTCAGTTAAGGGACATTGAAAGTCAAATTCCACTTTTAGTGAAGAAACAACACCTCCAAGTATGCATCCAAATTTTCAGGATTTGTTCACTTTCTCCAAGTCCCTCTCCAGCTCTCCTGGAGCCCCTTTAGGCCCTGGAAGGGGCTCTGAGCTCTCCCTGGAGTTTCCTCCAGGCTGAAAGCTCTTGGGGGGAAAGGGAGGGAATGAGGGAAACAGGGGAAAGGAGGAAGCTTAGCAACAAATAAAGTAAAAAAGACCACACTGCAAAACAGTCTGGAAGCCAAGCAGAGCCCTTTTCTCCAGGTAAATATTTCCAATTAAAACCCTGCTCTGCTCTCCATGGGAACATCAGCAACTGGACACTGAGCGTGCCATATGTGGCTATTTTGAAATTAAAAAAAAAAACCCTTTTTTTTAAAAAAAAAAAAAAAAAAAAAAAAGGTGAAGTTAAACCACTTCCATCCTCTGGTTTTCTGCATAAGCACGATCCAAAAACATTAAGTGGGTTAAACACATTAAACAACTGTAATAATCTGCTCTCAGAGTGCAGAGTAATGGAAATCTTGCAGCAAGGTTTGGAATTAACCTGCTTAATTTCCCTGGTATTACATCCACCACATCCATCCCCTCATTCTGCTTCACAACTGCATCATTAACTTCCCATCCAGACATTCCAACCTCTCACTCCAACTTGCCACTTCTTCATCCAAATGTATTATAATTTGCTTATCCACTGCCGTTTTCATCAAGTTCCTATTAAAACAGAGAGAAGGAGCTTTAAATCTTCTTCCTCCACATTTAATTCAATTGTCTGGCATTACTTTGTTTTAATGACTCAGTGCACAAGACATGGTTTATGCTTGGCTTAGACTAATTCAGAAGTTTCTACATCCAGTAAAGGAAAAAAAGACTGAAAAAATAAAGATAAAATGAAGCATTTTTGGTCCTGGCAATAAGGTGTTTATGGTTGTACCCCAACACAAGTGATTTCCTACAAGCTGAGAAAGAACTGGCTAATGCATCATCCAACAGGGCTCTGCTCAGAACATTTCCAAGAAAACCTCCCAGACCAGTAAAAAAAAAATGAAATCAGATGAGATTAATGTGGATTTCCTTTATTTCAGTGGGAAAGGAGGGAAATTCATTCCTACTCTCCTTCTATGATTTAATTCTATGTGATTTTTTGGGGTCCCTGCTCATGCCACGGGTTGGAACTTGATGATCTTTAAGGTCTCTTCCAACCCAAACCTTTCCAAGGGTCTGTCTCTGATTTTCTGTATCTACTAAATGCAGAGTTAACAAACAACATTAAAAAAACCCAACACAATCATTGTGGTTCCCACTTAAAGCAGATTTTGTGGAGCCCTGAGAGATCAGATTCAATTACAAAACCAGGTCAGAAAGGCAGCCTGGGACTGATTTTTACTAATGAAAAGATGGTAAACCAAGTGTCCCCTGGATAAATTACACTAATTACATTTTAAGATGTTTTTTAGGGTGATAGGGATTGTGCTATTATAGCATGGAAATAAAAGAAATTTTCAACTAAAATCTATTTTCTTTGGTATTTTACTAGTGGGTTCACAGTGCACAATTAAACCAGAAGAACATAATATTCCAATTACCTTGCTTTTAATCACTTCTGGCTGAGGAGAATGTGAATAGAGTCAAGAAAAGAGGAGGCACCTTGGATGGAGGATGAAGCTTTGCCTACCACACTCTCAATGCTTCAAAATTCCCCTGAGATGCCTCTCAAGGCTTGGAATTCTTTCCCTGGGACAGATCCATCCTTACCTGTGGCAGAGATCCTCTCTCCACAGCAAACCCTCAGGAATTTGCTGGCAGTGTGTTAAATCCATCCTAATGAGATCCACACTGTTAATTCCCTTAAACTGCTGTCCATTGGGAGGGTCTGCCTTGTCCTTTTGGTCTCTGTGGAAATCATTCCAAATCGATTCTAACTCCATTTCCCTTTGGCTGTTTCATCCACAGACCACAACAGTAAACCCTAAACGTCAATTCCCATTTTTATAAATTCAGACTGTATCATTTTTGGTTGATACCTTTGATGGTGATTCTTTGAGTGAGCAAACCCAGTCCTTCATGACAGATGTTTAAACTACTACAAACAGTTTTTTGCCACAACACCAAGTTTTTTATGCAAGGACTCCAGTTTTCCAAAGGAGTCAAAGCAGAAGCAGAGGACACAATTCTGAGTCCTGGAACTCCTTTACGTCCCTTTTTGTAGCAACTTTTAACTGGAAATGGAGGATTTGCTCCTCAAGTTCCCAGACAAGAGATGCCATATTTTTCCTGCCCCAAGCAGGATTTATCTCTGTATTTCAGATCTCTATCACCACTCAACAGAAGGAAAAAATAAAGTTTTTCCTCTCCTTTCTGCTTTGTAGCTGCAGCACCTGAAATAGGAAAAGTATCTTTTGTCATACAAAGGTAAAGGCCAAGCTCCAGCCGGTGACTTTCTGTTAAATTCCTAAATTGGATCCTCCAGTTACAAAAGTCATAGAAATAAAGTCTTTAGAGACACAAACACTTGGTAGCTGTAGGAGACCAGGTGGAACTGAGGTGTGCAGGAGCATTTTTACCCAGTCCAGTGGCTCAGGGTACCCCCACCCCAAAATCCTTGTGCCAATGAAAACACAAACCCCGTGGTCTGAAGAGTTCATGCACACAAATGTGTGAAGTGGTCAAAAATTCTTGATAAAAACCATAGGCTCTGATAAAGAATCATGGAATAATCAATAAAATCAATTATATAAACTTCTAGACACAAAATAAGTTCTTGAAACAACAAGAAGAATAACAAACTGTAAATAATTGAATAAATACCCACCCCCAGCTTTTCTCTGTAATACTCTAGTCTATATTCCAGAGAGGCTCTGGGAAAATATTCCAGCAGCAAGGTGGGATATAATGACAGAGACAATGGGAGAGTAGAGAGAAGTTTTGCTGGGATTGATGGAATAATGCCAAACTGGTCCATTGAAACTCCAAGTGAGACACGAGGTGTTTGTGAGAGGAGCTCACCTGGGCCAACATTTGCCTTCTTCACTTATCAAGCAAGGAAGGGCCTGTTGTTGAGGCTTTTTTTCCCAGATCCATAAAATGCCCAAAGCCCCACAAAACCCCTCAATTAGAAACAAGAGATGTGAATTAAGTGTCAGATATTTACATGGAAATGCATCTTGCAAAGCATCATCTCCTCTTTACACACACACACGCCCCAGCCATTACCACTAATAGAGTTCCAGCACTTCCCTCTTCCAGGGAACTAATTACGAAGTAAAGATTGCAAGGAATTCATTTTTATCCACATTTTAATGTGAAAGTTCCAGTTAGGAATATCTTGAGGTTGGTTTAAGTCAGAGAGGGGAATCATATAAGAAGCTGCTGGTGGTGAATTAGTTTTGTTTTCTGCATCAACATGATTCACTTGCAAATTAACTCATATGGAAAATAATAAAGATGGAAACAATGCATGGAACAATACAGCCTGTTAGTCCAGAGATGGAATCCCAGGATGGGTGAGGTTGGAAAGGACCCCAGTGGGTCACTGGTCCCACTCCCTGCTCCAGCAGGGCCATCCCAGGGCACAGGGCAGTGTCCAGGTGCCTCTGGAATGTCCCCAAGGAGGAGACTCCAGCCCTGCTCTGGGCTCTGCTCAGGGCTGGGCACTGCCCAGGGCAGAGGTTCTGCCCCACATCCAGGGGGAATTCCTGGGCTCAGTCCCTGCCCGTTCCCCTGGTGCCACCGCTGGCCCCGGAGCAGAGCCTGCTCCATCCTTTGGAAGCTCCCTGTGGACATGGATCCCCATGGATGGGTCACTCAGCCCTGTCCCCCCTGCCCTGAGCAGCCCCAGCTCCCTCAGCCTCTCCTGGGCACGGAGATGCTCCCGGCCCTTCAGCACCTTGGTGGCCTTGGCAGTTCTGGAGGAACACTTGGACTCTATGAACTTCAAGGGCTTTTCCAAGTTTATGATTCCATTTCACATCACGGCTCCTGAACTCTTCAAGACTTTAAATTTTGTCTGCTTACAGTTCCAATAACTTGAAGCCAACTCCAGATACATCCTCACATTTCCACAGCAGCTACAAAGGTGCCAACACCGATTTCTGTACAACCATCCACTGGGCACATCCCTCCTCACCCTGGGGTCAGGCCAAATTGGCATCTCCCCTTGCTGTGGGCACAGCCCTGAGTGCTGTAAACCACTTATTACTGGAATTACAGCTTTACCCCATCCTATGAACATATCCCCCATTATGGAAGGACTGTGTGAGGGAAGAGGCCATTTGAAATCACTTCCACATTCATTAAGCAGACAAAGGAAGTGCCATTTGTTCCCACAAAAATCCCATTCCTCAATGCCATTGAGGTACAGTGAATGCAGGGCTTGGAGGGAGCTCATCCAGTAACTCCTGATGACAATTAAGTTAAACACAACCACATGATCAGTGCAATTAAAATCCCCAAAGAGGAGCACAGATGTACGAGGCCCCCAATCACTTACAGGATTTTTTGATATTATGTAAAAATCCAGCTACTGAGCAGCAAGGCTTTGGTATTATATTATTAAGTAATTACAGTGAGATACGAAAACACTAATGAGATCTGTGGTGAGGATTTGCTGCACCCGATGTTTCGAGGAAAAAGAATCAGTCTGGCTTTCTCCAGCACGCTTGGAACAACCTCCTGCAGGCAGCTGTATGAGTTTTATGTGGAGAAAACACAGAAAAATCTGGTTTCAACAACTTCTCCGCCTTTGTGGTGACTGCAAGGCTCAAAAGACTGGCAAGGCAAGCGGGAAAATTTGGGAAATTGATATCCAGAACATGAATTTAAATGCAGGCCCTGGTGTGCACATTGATGTGGGGAATGCAAACACCACTTGGAACATGGAACACCCTCCCTGTCCTCTTTGCTTTAGGAAATCACACAAGTGTGGCACATTAATGACTATACAGGGTGGCCAATCTCTTCCTGGTGTATAATCAAATGAATTCTTGGGGAGGAGGCTTCACAGGAGCACTCCTCTCCCAAACTGAGCCAATTAATGCAATCCTGATTGCCACTGGAGACACAAAACCCAAGGACTCTGTGACAGCACCACACATTTGCTGAAACTCTGAACCTACTGATGAAAAAAGACCCCTTGTCATAAGGAAAAAGGGGCCTCATAATTTTAGGAGGAGAGAGGGAATATCCACAGAAGAAAAGCCATGTCAAGGCAACAATCCTGGGAATCCTGAGAAGCCCTAATGCTCCAAAATGCTCTGAGAAACTGAGGCAGAAATGTCTGAGAAAGTCTCTCATTTTGCCCAAAATCACATTTTCTAGTGACAGTTAATTTGGGAAGAACAGCCTTAGAACCCTTCTAAGGCACCTTTCCCTCCTGCTTCAGCAAGCCCAGATCCTACCAGGAGCCAACTGCCAGCTCCAATCACGCTGGGATGTGCAACTCCACCAAATTTATCAGGTTCAGAAATAACCTTTGAGGCCTGGAATAACTCAAATGGACCCCAAAGCCCAGCCTTCCTCCTTGGAGAAGAAGGTGGATTCACCCAGGCCATGTCCCAGAGGAAGCTGACCACAAGGAACACCCCAGAGAGCCTCCACTCCTCATGCTGTTATTATCCAGCTGGAGAGGTACTCAGGGCCAGTTGGAAAGGAAGGTTCCATCCTCCCAGGGCTAGGTGGTCCACTCCAAATTTTTTCAATTAATGCATCCAAGTTCACACCTCTCAGTTCAGCTAAATTGGAATAATCACCAAAATGAGCCCCTTTAAAGATGGATTCAACATGCACATGCTGTCCTTCTATGACTTCACCTGATGGGCCTACGAATAGAATTTACATTTTGAGGCTTCCATCCCAAACCATCATAGGGAGCCACCCACTCCGGAATGGACAATTCCATTCAAGCTTCAAAATCAACAAAAATCCAGGAGATAAGAGATTTAAAAACCCGTTTTAAATCTCACAAGGATTCAAAGCTCAGAAAAAAATTCTTCCCCATGAGGGTGGGCAGGCCCTGGCACAGGGTGCCCAGAGAAGCTGTGGCTGCCCCTGGATCCCTGGAAGTGCCCAAGGCCAAGCTGGACAGGGCTTGGAGCAGCCTGAGACAGTGGAAGGTGTCCCTGCCATGGCAGGAGTGGCACTGGATGATTTCAAGGTCCCTCCCAACCCAAACCAGTCTCTGATTCCATGATTCTCACAGACATTCCTTTTCTCCACCTCCAGCCTCCATAAAAACACCCTTTTCCCTGCTCATCTCCTCACATTATTACTGGATGTAAAACCCTATCCAAGGAAACTCTCCTCACCTGGAAAACATCCATATTTCTGTGTTCTGATAAGAAAATATTCTAACACACCATTCCATGATATATTAAACAAAAACTCCAACAGCAATTGATGCACTTGGCCAAGAGAGCCCTTGAGAATTTGTCAGCTTTTGTATCTTCAGACCCCTAAATCACATCCCTTCATTGATTCAAGTTCCATCTTCATCTTGCAGAAGAGAATCACCTCCTCAGCAAACATTTATCTCCTCACAAAAAGCAGGGAATAACGGATCCATGAAAGCTGTTGCCTTTTTTTTGGCAGTAATTTCCAATCTATGATACACACATGGAAACACAGGAGAGCAACACCTCCAATTCCTGTGTGTGCAAAATGGATAACAACCAACATTAAATCAAACGTGTAGCATTTTAATCCTTTAATTAGGTAAAAATTACTTTCTCCCCAACAGCTCTTCCTTATTAGGAAAAAAAATTCAAGACATCTACAGATCCTCCAACTGTTATTCCAACTCAAAGCCACAAAAGTCTTTGGAGCATCTGGCGTGTTTTGTGCTCTGTGGCAGCCTCGTTCTCTGTGAATGGAGTGATTTATTACCACCTAACCTCAGCCTCTGATGAGATTATGCTGCCAATTTGTGCCTCCTTTTTGGAGAGAGGGCTCTGCAAGCCGGGCTTTGGGCTGAGCGTGGTGAATCTCAATTAAAGGCTGACCTTTACAAGGCGAGGGAAATGTTAATTCACGCTCACCTAAATGGCTTTAGCCCTCCTTAAAAGCAGAGTTTTCTGAGCCTGCCCATTCCTCTGCCACTGTGAAGTTCCATTTCAATGCTATTAAGATAGAAACCTCTTGGCTGCAAGGGAAAAACCCCAAATGCTAATACAGCTGTCTGGGGTGCATTTGTTATGCTCCTTGAAAAACAATGATGTCGCATTTTGAAGGGATTTCAGACACAGATTAGAGGCAGCAGAATGACAGGGCCAGAGATTAAACACTTCTTTACCCCCTGAACAGGTACAAGAGCAGCAGCAGCTCCTTCCACGCTCACCCCGAAGGTCTCTGCTGGAATTTGCCATCCCCTGTGATGTGGAATTACTTCCTGGAGAAGTCCCAGCTTGAAAGGTATAAAATTTGCAGAAGAGGCAAGAAATTGGCTCAGACCCCACAGATAATTGCATTGGGCTGATTTTTAAATTAGGATTATACACTCCAAATAGGAGACAAAAAAGGAATGTTTCAGCAATGTATTTATTAAGGTCTTGGTAAGCAAGCTGGTGAAAACAAAGAAATTTGACCTGCAAAAATCTGGAGAAACTTCAATATGAAAAGATGAAGTTGATGAAAAATTCAAATGTCAGCAAGATTTCAATAGAAAACAAACATCCATGAGTATCTCGGGACTCTACACTGTCAAAAAGGCCAGAAGAAACAAAAGAAAAAAAATATACAATGCCAACATAGCAATTAATCACTTCAGAAAGAAGATGGACACATAGAATATCCTCAGTTGGAAGGGACCCACAAGAATCAGAGTCCAAACATATTGTGTGTGTATATATATATATATATATATGTATATAGTATAAATCTCTTCCCAACACTATGTATAGGCCAGTCTGATCCGAAAAAAATCAGGATCAAGATCCCAAAAAATCAGGATCAACTGATCAACTTCCATCAAGTTGAATTCTGACCCAGCTGATCTGAACTCCCATGGATATTTTATTCCTCATTTCACAGCCTAACTCTGTAGTGTTTAAATAAATGGTTCACTACTGACATTTAGGCAAAAGCACAAATTCCATGGCTCAGTACTTCCAAAAGCCTGCTCCTCTTGGAAGAAAATCCAGTAATTGATAAAAAGCAGGGTATTATAGTTCACAGGCATAAACATTCTCCACCTATTCTGTTCTAATCTGCATAATACAAGATAATTCCGTGTTGTCTTTGTAAATTCACCACAAAGCCCTCAAATGCTTCAGTAATCCACATTCAAAGCTGGAAAGGAGCTGTAAATAAGTGCCTTGAAAAATCAAGGATTGCTTTGCAAACAAGGCACTGGGACACAGTGAGTCCCAACTGTAACAACACAACCCAACCAGTCCTGCCTGGAGCAGCTTCCAGCAGAATGAGAGAGAGTGGAAGAGTTCTGGGATATTTCATAAAAAGAGGATGGTGCTTCCTCACATCAACAGGGGAGAGAAGCATGGCAGAAGTGGGAGAGTTGTGAGGATGGAGAATCCAGGCTGGCAACAGAAATCAAAGCTGATTCGGATGCCTATAGAGGCTGAGTTAGAGCAGAGGCTGGGTAGAGTTCCAGAATAAAGCAGGATTTATGGAAAGGATCTCCTCCATGGATCCACCTTGGGCAGCACCAGAGCCCAGCCAGGGCTGCACCCAAGATGAACCCAAATGGCCCCAAAATGCACGGCCGCTCCCGGGGGCTCTCCCTGGGATCAGTTCTGCTCCATTTGCACCTTGGAGTTCATTGTCCCATTCCAGCTTTAGCCCAGGCACTCCCATCCTGCTTGTTTTTCTCTCTCCAGCCCACCTTGGTTGTGCTCTTGGGCCTGAGGTTTGGATCATTTGTCCTTGGTGCCCAGCTGGAGCAGGAATTGTTTTGTCTCCCTGCTCTGTGCAGAGCTCACCATCCCATAATGTGAAGCTCAGATCCACACACTAAAGCAGCTTAGAATGTGAAAAATATAAAAGCTAAAACCTGAGGCATCATACCAGCATTGATTCTCCATCTCTATTTGAGAAGTTCCTCTCCTCATACACCACCTTGATGCCCCTATTTTTGGTTTTCCTGTTCCAAAAGCACCATGTGGCACCTGAGAGGTGTTTGGGCTCTGAAGTAAGAACAGTGTAAGGGTTAAATATTCAAGAAGAGGAATCTTGAGTCAAGACCCAGGTGGGGAGGCCCAGAGATGCTGTGGCTGCCCCTGGATCCCTGGAAATGTCCAAGGCCAGGCTGGACAAGCTTGGAGCAGCCTGGGACAGTGGAAGGTGTCCCTACCATGGCAATGGGGCTGGAGCTGGGTGATCTTTAAGGTCCTTCCCAGCCCAAATCATTCCATGACAGTGATGCTCCCAGAGCTCACTCACCAAATATTGCCCTGACACCAAAATTCCTCCTCCTGCCTTACCTTGCTCAAAGTCCCCGAGACAAAGCAGAGATTACACAGCCTGAGCCTGACTTTCAACACCTCCCATCTCCCTGAGGAATGACAAGAATTAAGTGGGAAATTCAACCCCCCCAAATGTTCTCCAGGATTAACAGAGATGCCCTGATCCTTTTTCACAGACTTGACTGCTGGCTGAGGTCAGCCTTTAATAAGCAGCAATACACACATTTAGACACCTGGAAGAGATCAAAAACATCGTTGGAAAGGAAAAAAACAAACCCACATGGATGGAAAAAGGAGGGCTGACCCCACCCAGCAACGGGAACCTGTTGCTGTAGATGAAATGCCAAACATGCTCTCCCCAACACCAGGAGCTCTTTGCATTGACAAAGCAAAGGGACCCTCCTGCCTCCTTTTTTTTAGGTATCTCCCTCTGAACTGTTGCAGCTTTAGTAACAATCTCTGAGGAAAAATCAAGAAACAAACGATTTTCTTACACATAATCCCCCTTTTGCTGTCAAGGGCCTGACCCCAGTTTGATAATCTCATTTCCCGAGAATCAAAACGCTGGAAATTTAAGCTTCCTAGAGTGTTAATTGCAACCCTGCTCCATTGCTAATCAAAAAATTGGATGTTTTGCATGAAAATGCTGCTCTAATTAATTCTCAGTCATAAAGCAGCCTGGTTTTAATAACCCCTCCTTGATTGGGCAGCCTTTGAAGAGGCCGTGCCGCTAATCCGCTACACCGGGACAAACACACGCCGAGGAAATCAGGAGTGCCTTTCCAAGGGCTGGGGGAGCTGATTGCTTCAGAGCTGGCAAAACCCTGAAAATCCCTGCTCTCCCCTCTCCCCCAGCCCTGCCCAAGCTCAAAGCCAACTGTGATCCTGCTCATCACGAGGAGACAAAAGCAGTGGTGTGACAGGAAATTCGGGATATCGCAGCAGCTCCCCCTCCTCAGCTGATTTTTCTGCTGGTTTATTCCCCGTCCTTCCTTAAGGAATATTTTTTAACCAGCACAGACCACTTGTCACAACATCTCCTTTAACCAGACATGAATCCTGTTCCCTCTCCCCCTCCCCAGCACCTCTGACTGACAACACATTATCATCCACATCTCGGAGAGGTGCTGAACCGAATTTTCATTATCCCACATGTCAGCTTTGGTTTCTGTCACTGCTGAGCACAGCTGGCTCCCTGCAGCAGCCCTTGGGTGAATCCAAATGGAACAAGGCACCTACAAATAACTGCATTTTCCCTGGACCTGGCCTTACATGGTGCCCTTGTCATATCAGATCCTCTGTGCCTCTGCTGCTATTGCTTGGCGTCAAAATCTTAATTAGCAGAGTTTCTCGTTGGTTTTCTTTAATTGCTTAAAACCTTATGGTAAGGAATTTTTCAGGCTTGGGTGGAGAGTGAGTGAGCAGCAGAGTGGTGAGTAACACAAATCCACTTCCCAAATTTAGATTTGTGCCAGAGGAGTATTCAAGGCTTTCCATTTATCACCCAGCCAGCAAGAAAAAAAAAAAAAAAATCAGTGGATTTTTTAATTCTAAAAATTATCCACTATAATTTATTGTGTTATTATACTAGAGCTTTGTTCTACTGCCACATTTGCCATCCTTTCCCACAGGTGGGCAACCTGGAAGGTTTCTAAAATCCCAGACTGCTTTGGGTTGGGATTAAAATCATCCAGTGCCACCCCTGCCATGGGCAAGGACATTTTCCACTACCCCAGGGTGCTCCAAGCCCTGTCCAGCCTGGCCTTGGACATTCCAAGGTGTGGAAGTGCTCTCCACTTCCAGCTAAACTACTGGGCAGCTTTTAGATATTTGAGTGCTGCATGTTTAAAATCTGCAGAGCCTCTTGCATTAGATTTTTAGTTTATAACTAAATTGATATAATACTCTTACTACTCCCAACAAGAGAAAATAAAAAAACTATGCAAAAGTTCTGGGTTTTTAAAATCACCTCTGAAAAACTGAAACTTTACAGAGTCCCAGAATGGTTTGGTTGGAAGGGTCTTTAAAAATCATCTCATTCAATTCCCCTCCTGTTCCTTCACACAGAAGCAAGGGGAACTTATCCACTTTTTTTTATTTTAAGTAGGAAGAAGTGCACTTCATCCCTGAAATGCTCTGGACAGAAACTGCCTGAATAACTTCATAAAAGTAATATTGAATTTTTGCTGTTTCGGTTCAGCACATAAAATGTGTCCAGTAGTTGGGAGGATTCAGCTTTGGAGCACAAATTTCATCCTTTGTTCTATTAAACACTTTCTCTATGAAGTCAGGTGACTTTTTTCTCCTTTCCTTGTACAACAAGCTCTGTCCCAAATTCCAGTGCCAGCAGAGCACAAACTCATCCACAATTTGCCAAAGCAGCAGGATCAGAGAAAAAACTTTTCATAAAAACCCCAAAACAAATGAAAAGAAAAAAAACAAAGGCATGACAACAATCCAAGAATATTTTTTATCTTTCAGTGGAACACAAGAATTGGTAGGAGTGATTCCTCAAGGCACAGCACCTGGAGCATCCTCCTGAGTAAGTGGCAGGGCAGCCACTGCTTGTCTGTCTTCAAATCAATACCTTCAATAATCAACAAAAACCACCAGGATCTAACATTGGACTGAGTGTTGACTCCGGAATTCTGATCCTACTCCTGCTCCCATCATCCTTGCCTGGACAATCCATCCCACAGCCACATTCCCAATCAAATCCTGCTCCACAAAGCCATGGAGAAGTTGAATTACTGCAGAAGTGCACTGAGCTTCCAGGGAAGGAAAGAAATAATAAACCTAAATTTTTGGAGGTGCTGAGCAGGTGTGGAATCCATTCATATCCTTGGGGACCATGGGAGCACCTCCCATTCCATGGTGAGCCCCAGCTGCAGGACAGGGCAGAGCTGAGCTGGCTGTGACTCTGACAGAGTGGCACCTGCTTGGGTTTGCTTACCAACCAAACCCAACCTAAACAGAGTGCAGAATTCCTAAATGTTTCCTGTTGAATAGAAATCTGTTCTGGAAGACAAGTGCAAAACCCAGAAGAGGGGCAGGTGATGAAGTGGCAGCTGGGATTCTGTGCCATTCAGACAATCATGGAATGGTTTGTGTTGGGAGGGACCTCAAAGCTCATCCAGTGCCACCCCATCCATGGCAGGGTCACCTCCCACTGTCCCAGGCTGCTCCAGCCCCAGTGTCCAGCCTGGCCTTGGACATCCCAGGGATCCAGGGGCAGCCCCAGCTGCTCTGGNCTCTCCTGGAGCCCCTTTAGGCCCTGCCAGGGGCTCTGAGCTCTCCCTGGATCCTTCTCCTCTCCAGGTGAGCCCCCCCCAGCTCTCCCCAGACTGTACCAGTCCACAAGGAAATATTTCACTCCTGTACTTGCCCCCACCTTTTTTTTTTTTTAATAACAGTTGTCAGAGAACTTGTGTGGCCAACTTCAAGGGAAAAACACATGGCCAAAGTCTTTCTCCTGCAATTTCAGTGGAATGAGACAGAAGAATTCCAGCTCAAAACCACTTGCAGCAGGTCCCTTTCTCCCACTGAGGGATAAAGTGAGCCTCATGCTCTGCACTATTTCAGTCCAAATCAAAGGGGTTAATGACAAAGCATCACTCTGATCTTCACACATTTTTAAGGCTATTTAAATTAAATTCTTATGTCGAAAAGTTAGCGTGAGCTAAACTTTTATAAATTCCTTTCTTTTCATGCATATGTTTCTTTGAAGGTCTTTTCAGGAAAAAAGATTCCCTAACAAGTCACCCTCCCCCTGCTGCCACTGAAAAATCATCCCTGTGGATAAGGCTGTTGGGAACAGAAACTGTGCAGTGTTCACAGAAGACAGAGTGTCACATGCCTGCTTTCCACTAACCTGATTGAACAATTAAATTGTATTTCTCTTTAAAAGGGATGAAAAAAAAATACATATAAAAAAATCCAAATGCAGATCTTGCTGTGGTCTGGGATTCAGGAAGATTAATGAGCAACCTAAAAGGGAACAGCAGCTCATAATAGAGACAGAGGTTACTGCATTTTTAACGTGAAGTTCAAAGGGAAACTTTTCTTGATGGTTCAACTGCAAAGAATCTCAGCCAAGTCATCTCATCTATTGTCCCCACACTGACTTTTTGTCACCTATTGCATCATGTCCAGGCTCTTCCAATTGAGCTGCAAAGGGCAGCAGGATCTTGGCCCTCTCCACACTAATTCCTGTTTTGGAATTGAAGCCCTGTTTTGTCCTTTACTTCTTTGTCAGCTCCTGGGCTTTGTTCCTGCCCACCCCTGAGGCTCCCTGAGCAGCTCTGCTGCATCCTCCCCTCCTGGAAACGCTCCCAGTGTCCTGCTCATCCCAAATGCTGCTCCAAGATGTGTCTTGTATCTGTAAGGAATCACTCTCCCATGAAATCTGGCTCTGAATGAGCTCCAAACCCATGACAGGAGCTCCTTAAAACCCTCAGTGTAACTGCAATAATCACAAAAATCCCCAAACCTCAGCCAGGAGGCACCTGGAGGAGGACATGGATAAGGAGAAGGTCAGTTCTGTTCTCTGCTTGTTTTTAAAGCCATGTGGACAACTGGGAATGACAGAAGGCAACAGGACTCATCCCAAAGGGATGGGAAATTCTGGAGCAAGTGCTGCAGGCTCCCTGATGGCCCCAAAAAGCTCAAAATTCTCAATAGCCACAAAATTCTTGGCTTTGAGCCCAGACTTGTCCCACACAGTTTGTAACAGAGCTCATAACTAAGGAGAAGTAACGACTTAAATCCTCCTGGAATAAAACCTGATAATGGGATGGAACAGCTTAACCTCATCCCACTGACCTGGGGACATCTCCCAGCCAGTCCTGGCCATGTGACACTTTTGAAAGTGAGAACCTGAATCCCAAAAGGCAGAGAGAGCTGTGAGCTCAACACCTCCCAAGTGTGGGAAAGGTGAGATCCCAATTTAGCTGACAGGTACCTCCACTTGCCTTCATTCCCACATGCTGTGGGATCAGGGGGTGGGCAGCTGTCACCCTCAGGTTCTTCCTTCTCAG
Organism: Urocynchramus pylzowi; assembly: GCA_013397555.1. Classification (NCBI taxonomy): domain Eukaryota; kingdom Metazoa; phylum Chordata; class Aves; order Passeriformes; family Fringillidae; genus Urocynchramus; species Urocynchramus pylzowi. Next base: position 177,950 of record VZRH01004230.1, on the reverse strand, counting down.
TCCACCCAAAAGGATCTCAGAATTCACCACAGAACCATTACACCCCTGATCATCAGTGCTGAGATCACCTCTGCAGTCACCCAAGTGAATCAAGCTGTCACAAGAGCAATCTCTGCCTCTCAAGGCTTTTTTTTTTCCACACCCTTGTGGACTTTAGTTGTCATTGAGAACAGGTAATTGTTACTTTGGTCTTTTGAGATTTTCTAAGCCTTTTGATGTTTACATTCTTGTAATGGAGTTTCTCACACACTTTCATGTAAATAATGATTGTTTACATTCTTCTCTGTAGGAGGAGAATTTTGATGGACTGCTAGTTTGACCAGTGTGGTTGGAGAGGGGGCAATGCCATCCTCCAATCCACTGTCACTTTTGGAATTCTATAAATGTTAAAGTCTGAAAAATAAAGTACTCTGTTCCTGTTCAGATACTAGAACATCATGTGTGAGTTGTGTTATTCTTGTGTCACAACCATCACAGGTAATGAAAGGAGGAAGGGAACACAAAGGCATCCAAAAATTCTCTTGCAAATTATAGAACATTCTCAATTAAAAGCCAGCTGAAAATTATCATGGAGATATCATTATTTCCAGGAGAAATTCTGCCCTTGGTCATCACTGTAATATTTGAGGAACAGCAATTATTTTCTTGTGATTAGCCCAGGAAGAAACCAGAACAGATGATACAAAAGAGTTTAGTCCTGCTATATGTGACCATGGCAGTCTTGGGATATTCCCTTGATTCTGCTGCCAAGCCCAACCACTGGATCATTCAGGAAACACAAGGGAAATGATGCCATGCCTGGAGCAGGGAACACTTCCCTGGGCACACACAGCACTTGCCATGAGCAATATAAACCAACAAAAGCAGCCCAAGTCCCCATCTGCAAACACCCTGCAGCCCCTCTAGTGTACCAAACCCAAAGAATTGGTCACTTCAGTCCATCCAGCTTCAAATTTGAGCTGCCTGAGCTCAGCTCCCAAAGCAATGCAGGGTAAGTATCACAGTAAGGAAATAAATTGCAGCTCAATATCCAAGGTAGTTCCAACACCCAAACCCAGTAATCAAGGTGAGGTTGTTTGTATTTCACCTTGTTCACTTTTGTTTTATGAAGATTTTTTAAGACCTCAACCTCCAGTTGAAAATGCTGGAAGAATAAAGAGAGACCCTTCACAACCTCATAATAAACAAGAGCTTAAAACCTGGAGAGATTCAGGGCAGAGATCAATACCTGCCAGAGGCTGGGCAGGATTGTCCAGCTCCTGCAGAAGGGAAATATCCAATTACCAAGGATCCCTTTCCATACCTTGCAGCTCCCCACTCCTGCTGTACAGCTCCCTCCTCTGCTCCCGCAGGTAGGCACTCATGCTGATGGCATGGGATGAAGATTCAAACCTGGAATTCAAAGGAATTCAGTCAATTTCAGGCACTGGAAGCATCCTTCTTGAGAGCACCACTCAGCTCTTAATAACATAAGATATAAATACATTGTTCTTCTGGAAATTGGGGCACAATCTATTATTATTTATTGTATGGCTCTAATAATCCACAAGGACCAATCCAAATATTTCCCAACTATTTCTGCCCCACCAACAGGATTTTTGGCACTTGTAGTAAAAGGCCCCAAACTGGGCCCTGATCTGACACCTCAGTGACTGAGGACAGCTTAATGTCCTTGTGACCACAAATGTCCCATGGCCAAGGGCTTTGTGTCTGACCTGAGTGCTGGGAACACCCCCATGGCCAAGGGCTGCTGCTCCAGGCAGGCACTTCTCAAAAAAAAAAACCCAAAAAAACAACCCTGTGTGTTACAACCCTGATTGCTGAGAATTTCAGACTTCCTGTGCTGACAGGCACTGATCCCCAGGAGAACACTGCATTTGACCTGAGGCCGTGGAGAAGGCTTCCAAAATTGAATGATAAAATTAAGATTATAAGTGTATAGTTTGAATAGAAGTGTGCAGTATCACATGGTGGAAAACTTAAGAGTTTAAGAGTTTAGAATACAGTAATATATATAAAGCAAGATGGAAGTTTTAGGGCAGAAGCTGGTCCTTCTTCTTTACTGTCTTCATAAGTTTGGTAGTATTGTGTAATTAGATAAAAAAGTCTCCATTATGAGCCACAAGTAGTTGGTGATTGGGTGAAAAGTAAAAATAATTTAACTGTCATTAGTTAATTAGACAGTTTATCCTTAAAAACCTTGTAGAAAGAGAGATACATCTTCATTTTTAGCTTATTAAAATTTAGTACTACAAAACTCACAGCTTGTGAGACTGTGACATAGATAAGAACTAATAAACAGCTGAGTCCAACAAATACCATCTAATGCATTTAACCCCGACCTTAGCAGAAAAAAAGAAGCAAAAAATCCACTTTCTGGGAGTGCCTGGATGGGCTCTGAGGACCAGGGAGAAGGGAGCTTGTGGTGGGGACAAGGCACCTTCAAACAGCTCCAGTGGACAAAACATCTTATGCAGGCTGAGCTAGAGCAGAGTCAAAGAATAAAGCAGGATTTATGGAAAGGATCTCCTCCATGGATCCACCTTGGGCAGCACCAGAGCCCAGCCAGGGCTGCACCCAAGATGAACCCAAATGGCCCCAAAATGCACGGCCGCTCCCGGGGGCTCTCCCTGGGATCAGTTCTGCTCCATTTGCACCTTGGAGTTCATTGTCCCATTCCAGCTTTAGCCCAGGCACTCCCATCCTGCTTGTTTTTCTCTCTCCAGCCCACCTTGGTTGTGCTCTTGGGCCTGAGGTTTGGATCATTTGTCCTTGGTGCCCAGCTGGAGCAGGAATTGTTTTGTCTCCCTGCTCTGTGCAGAGCTCACCATCCCATAACGTGAAGCTCAAACCCACAGACTAAAGCAGCTCAGAATGTGAAAAATCTAAAAGCTAAACCCTGAGGCATCAGACACCAGACTTGGAAAGGAAACTTCTGTCCCAGGAAGACCTCAGGATGCTGAGGATTTGCTGTAACATTCCCCATTTCCTCCCCAGTCCCACAGCTCAGGAAGATGGAATCAGCCTCAGTGCTGCCCAGAGGGACACTGGGAACACGAGCACCACGCCAGAGACAGGGGAAAGCATTTCACAGCTTTCCTGGGCACTAGTGGTAAGACTATTACTATTAATGAGGCTTTTCTGCTTTAATTTGGACTGAGAGTGTTGGTGTTATTGCAACTGAACTAATAACAATTTATCAAAATACAACAAACCCTTCTGATTTTAATTAAATGAGCTGTAAATTCTTGGCTCTGTGTTCCCCACATGCTTCTTTCTGGCCTCAGGGAGACAATAAGAGCAGCATTATCCCACAGGCCTTTCCAGGCATCAAACCCAGATCTCACCATCCCTTCTTTTCCACAACCATCCAGGTCTTCTCTCCCATTTCCCTTCTTTTCCACAACCATCCAGGTCTTCCCCCCTATTTCCCCTCCTCTACCACTTCCTTGAGCTGCCCTTCCCCACATTCCTGTTCCCACTCAACTGCTTGTAACTCCCTTCCCAATGCTGATCCTCCCACAAAGCTTTCAAAGCATTTTTGTTTTATTTAGAATTACACAGAATTACAGCCAAGTGTAGGACTGATTTCTTGGGTGTTCAACTCCTGCTTGTACAATTCACTCCTGTCTTATTTCCAGATTTCCATCTTGGAAACCTAAGCTGGCAACCTGAGCATGCCCTTGGCTACTTTTGGGAAGAGAAGAAAGCCAAATAAAAAAAAAGTTTATGATGGCATGCATTATCCAAATTCCCCTTTATCTGAAGCTTTCTTTTTCAAGTCAACATTGCAACTAAATAAATATTTTTTTTTAAACCCATTTTAAAGAAAATAAGGATTCTGAGTTTCTTTTAAACAACAGCTCCTGATTTCCAGAGAGCAGGACACAACTTCCTTCTATTCCTTGAAGGCATAACTAGCAGAAATATTTAGTATTAATTAAATTAGCTCAGTATTTAATATTAATTAAAAGAGCTCACAGCTACCACAGGACACATCACCAACACCTGCATCCCCCTGTGAGCAAAACATGAGGTGGAGCCCTGCCCTAAGAGACTGCTGAGGAATGAAATGCAGATATTGTGGTGACAAGAGGAAAGATTTGGACAGAGCTAATGGAAAGGCAGGGAAAGGAGCCTGGCACAGAAAGCACTGAAGATGGGAGGGGAGACAAGAATAACACTCCATCAAACACGTACAAACCTCAGTGGGCTGAGAAATTCCATTTCAAGGGAGATTTCCATAGATATGGTGACAGCTGACAGATAACCAAATGAGAGATCCCAATAAGTGCTGCTGTCACTGCGGGGACGGCTCCGCTCGGTGACAGCACCAGGAGTGGTGAGAGATGCTGCTCCCACGAGGTGATTCACCTTCCTTTGAACAATTACAGCCACCTCCTCTCTGCTGACAAACTCTACCCAGCCTCAGCCTGCTCCAGGTGAGCCACAACATCCTCATTCCTCCAGCTTTGATCCCAAACTTGAGTCCCTGTGCACCCGGGGACAGACGTGGGATGAGCAGCCCTATTTTGCTCCAATATCCATCTGCTGGTCAGAGTAAATTCCAAGTGGAACTCTCAGCCCAAAATGGCCATGGGGGGAGGGGTTAAAAAAAAAAAAAGGTGAGGGATAATAATCATGGGTTGACAGGGGAAGGAGGCAACACTTAACCTCTAATAACAGGAGGCTACAAGAGAGCTCATCCTAGGAGAGCAAAGTGGATGACTTGGATTTCTAACTGGGATCTCAGATACTATGAGAGGAAACCTACTGGGAGCACAAAACAGCACTTGTAGGTCCTCTCCCTAATCCTCAAGAGGCCCAAGAGAATGGCCAGCACAGGTAGGTGGTGGAAGAGAAGAAAATTACAGCAGCCCCAAATCCAGGTGTGAATCTCCTCTCCCACCAGCACTGCTCAGCAACTCCTCACTCCTTACTGCTGCACAAATTTGCTCTCCCAAATCCTTCCCCTGGCCACCCAGCATCTCTCACCCTCCTCTCCCTTACACTCTCCTCCCAACCACTTAATTCTTTGCAGCCTGACTGCTGAATTAAAGGAGTTAGTGACAGGATTAAGTGCTTAGTCTATGCAGTAATTACACAGTTATCTTAATTCCCTTTGTCCAGTGCCCTTTATCGCTGCCTCTAAAGTTCCTGAATTTACCATGGACAAAGAGAGGCAGAATGGATCACTCCATGCTCTGCAGCAGCTCCTGTAATGGGATTCCCAGTCCTGGAACGAGCCCTGGGTAGAGCTCAGCTCTAAAACCCAGCTGAATCCGTAACAGATCTTCAGCTCCGGGCATTAAATCCCCATCAGGAACTTCCACACCTCTCACACTGTGAAACCACAATTACCAGCAGCACTCAGGGACCAAAGGCAGCTTAGGCACAGCTTTAGAAACCCCCACACTTACTTAAAGAGAGGGTTCTTGGGTCTCTGGGGTTTCTTCTTGGCGAAGAAGGCGGCGAATTCGCGGCCGGAGCTGGCGTAGCTGAGCTGGGCCGAGGGCTCCGAGGCTGCGCGCGTGTTCTTCATGTCCAGGTACTCGGTCAGCAGCATCTGAGGGGAGGGACAGAGCTCAGCACAGGCTGCAGTCCAGGGGGCCACCTCACACAGAGTGTCACCACACAATTTCAGAAGGCTTTAAGCACTACCCCATACAGAGTAACATCTTGTCACTTCAGAAGGCAGCAAGCATCTGCCCTTCTTGTCCATCAGCCCACCCTTTCCATTTCAGATGCTCATGCATGGCACCTGTGTGCCCTCTGTGCCCTCTGTGGTTGCTCAGTGCACCTGGGCACTCCATGGGTCTTTGCTGTCAGTGCTGCTCACCTGCTTTGCACAGCTGTACCCATGGGGGATGGGGCTGGGGCAGCCCCACTCCCACATACCACAAACACTGTGCCTACACCATCCATCCTTCCTTCCATCCCTCCAGTCACAGTATATGTCACAGTCAAGACAGCCATGACACACAGAGTGTCACCATACAATTTCAGAAAGCTTCAACCCACACAGAGTAACCCCACCCCACTTCAGAAGGCTGCAAGCAGCTGCCCTTCTTGTCCTTCAGCCCAGCCTTTTATCCCCTCATGCTCATGCATGGCACCTGTGTGCCCTCTGTGCCCTCTGTGGTTGCTCAGTGCACCTGGGCACTCCATGGCTCATTGCCTTCAATGCTGCTCACCTGCTTTGCACAGCTGTAGGCAATTAGGGATGAGGCTCAGACACAGCCCCACTCCCAGTTACCACAAACTGTGTGCCTACACCATCCATCCATCCATCCATCCATCCATCCATCCATCCATCCATCCATCCATCCATCCATCCATCCAGTTGCAGCATGTATCACAGTCGAGACAGCCACAATACCCAGAGTGTCACCATACAATTTCAGAAAGCTTCAACCCACACAGAGTAACCCCACCCCACTTCAGAAGGCTGCAAGCATCTGCCCTTCTTGTCCTTCAGCCCACCCTTTTATCCCATCCTGTTCATGCATGGCACCTGTGTGCCCTCTGTGGTTGCTCAGTGCCCCTGGGCACTCCATGGCACATTGCTGTCAGTGCTGCTCACCTGCTTCTCACAGCTGTACCCATGGGGGATGGGGCTGGGGCAGCCCCACTCCCAGTTCCACAAACTCTGTGCCTACAGGAGAGAGCTCAGCAGCTGGGCTGAAACAGCACCACCATGTCCCTGGAATGCCTGGGATTTTTAGGTTCTGTGTAGGAAAATGACCAAAATTCACAAAAATTCTAATTGACAGAAACGTGGCTTTATTTTAAAAAAACTATATCCCAAGGACTGGCTCTAATTTGGTAAAAATTTATTTTATATTCCTAAGAATGGTTTGGGTTTGGAAGGATCTTCAACATCAGCCAGTCCCACCCCTTGCCATGACCAGCAGAGCAATTTGTTCCAGGTCCTGTCCAGCCTGGCCTTGGACACTTCCAGGGATGGGGTTTTTGACCAGCTCAATCTGCTCCAAGTCCCAAAAGGCACCTGCAAAAAGTTCCCAAAAGTGATTCCATCCATGGCAGCCATGGGGAGAGGGTGGGTGAGCTTTATACACTGATTATAAATATAATTAATGCCCTTAAAAACAAAGGGTTGCAATAGTGAGCAGTGCAGTTTAAATACCTTGGTTTATACATGTATTTATGTGCTTAAATACTTCCAACATATTTATATGGAGAATGAGGAATACTATAAATAAATATCTCCATACATATATATATATATATATATATATATATATATATCTCAAATATTATAAAAAAATCTCCATATTTAGATGGAGAAATAGGAAATGTTCATGTGCCTGCTGGGGGTCAGATGAGATGGAAAAATTCTGAATTCCCTGCAAAATTATAAATACTCTGCAAAAATTGTCCTTTAATAGCTCCCAACCCAAACATGCCTCTTTCATCCTTGAAAATATGAATTCCCACAGCTGCCAGTGGAGTTTAGGATTGATTTTCCAACCCCAAATCACTCAGTGAGGGGCTGGGGGCTCCTTTTGTGACATGAGGGTCCTCCCTGGGAAACCTTTGCAGCCCAATATTTGATATTATTCAAGGTGCAGAAGTAAAACCAGACTCCAAGTGATTCCATTTCAATTTCCTTGTGTCTGAAGATGAAACGAAAGCCCACAAAAATGAACTTTTGTCAGTGTATTTCAAAAGTCTGTTTATTTTCAGGAATTTTTACCTCCTCACAGGCTGTTGGGAATGTGTTCCATGTGAATAATTAGCCAGTCAAAGCCCATCAAAGAGAGTTGGAGGTAATGAAAAGAATTCATCACTCCTGTGCTGCCTAAGTTGAAACAAATTACACAGGAATAAATATCCAGGCAAATGGAATCGTGCCCCTAATTAGAAACAATTTGGGATGGCTTGGAAAAAAAAAAAATAATACAAACACACAGAGAAAATCTGATTCCTAAACCATCTCAATTAAAACTTTACCTGAGCACAGGCTTTGAAAATTTGTGTTTATTGGTAAAAATAATCACTGTGCTAATTTTTGACAGTAATTTAGCAAACCCGTTTGTATTCACGTATTTGCATTTCATCTTCTCCACTTAAATTAACAACCCGAAAATCGCCACAAAAATCTAATTAAACCCTCAAACTTAATCAAGTTGGGAAAAAAAAAGGAAAAAAATTAAGCAATTTGTTCTTCCACTATGGATGAAACCTACTTATGATGGATTCCACGATTCTGGTGTCACTTTATATCCAGGAGTGGGGAATATTAAGTGTGAAATCCAGGATTATAATAAGCCAAGAGAGGTTTGGGTTGGGAGCAGAATGAATTATCCCTGTGGGTAACAGGTGAACCAGGAGATGAGTTTGCTCTAAAATATTCAGAAAATGCCAAAAATTGGGGAAAATGAGAGAAGAATGTTAATTTATTGTTAATTTGCTCGATTAAACTATTTACTACATAGGCAGGGGAGGATGGCTGGATACAAGGCTATAAAAAAGTCAGAAGCTCTAAAAGCTGATTTTGATAATTACCCTCAAAATTCATCAGATTCCAGAATGGTTTGGATTGGGAGGGATCTTAAAGCCCATTCAGTGCCACCCCTGCCATGGGCAGGGACACCTCCTACTGTCCCAGGGTGCTCCAAGCCCTGTCCAACCTGGTCTTGGACACTTCCAGGGATGGGGATGCCTCTGAGAAGATGAAAGCAGGGAAACAGGAATTGGGAGTTCATTTTTCAGTTGAAAAATTCAAGTGTAGCAGAAACTGGGCCAGGCAGATCAAAGCTCTTTCTGCTCCACTGCCCTGAATTCAACAGTTCCACAAATTCGTTGGGATGAAGTAATTAACTGGAAATGTGTCCTGAGCAGAGACAGGACACTGCCAAGGGGACAGGAGAGATCTCCAGACAGAATTCAGGGAATCTCAGAGTCCCTGGCAGGGCCCAAAGGGGCTCCAGGAGAGCTGCAGAGGGACTGGGGACAGGGCCTGGAGGGACAGGACCCAGGGAATGGCTTCCCTGTACTGCCAGAGGGCAGGCATGGATGGGATCTTGGGAATTGGGAATTGCTGGCTGGGCTGGAATTGCCAGAGCAGCTGGGGCTGCCCCTGGATCCCTGGGATGTCCAAGGAAAGGCTGGAGCAGCCTGGGATCGTGGGAGGTGTCCCTGGAATGAGCTTTGAGATCCCTTCCCACCCAAACTGGTCTGGGATTCTGGGATTCAGGACACTCAGCATTCATCCCAAGGGATTTTTATGCAAAATGGGGATAGAAAAGAGAGGAAAATGGAAGGGAGATCCTTCATGGTTTCCTGAGATTCCAAGTGAAGCCCCTCAGTCCATGAATGTCTTGGAGAGGAGATGGATCCAATGTCAGGCTCTGGGGCCAGACTGGGAGAGCTGGAAATGTTCCCCTGGAGAGGATAAGGATCCAGGGAGAGCTTCCAGCACATTCCAGGCCCTAAAGGGGCTCCAGGAGAGCTGCAGAGGGACTGGGGACAAGGCCTGGAGGGACAGGACCCAGGGAATGGCTTCCCTGGACTGCCAGAGGGCAGGCATGGATGGGATCTTGGCAATTGGGAATTGCTGGCTGGGCTGGAATTGCCAGAGCAGCTGGGGCTGCCCCTGGATCCCTGGGATGTCCAAGGCCAGGCTGGAGCAGCCTGGGACAGTGGGAGGTGTCCCTGCCATGGCAGGGAAGTGGAATGGGATGAGCTTTAAGGTCCCTTCCCACCCAAAACCATTCCACCATTCAACCCACCACATCTGGCTTCAAACTGCAGCATAAAAATGAAATCCCTCCTCATTTTTCAGCAATATTAACTCATGGGCCAGGCTGAAAATCCTGGCAGCACTTGGCCTTCCAAAACCAGCCTCAAGTTTCCCTTTCTCCCTGCACTGAGAGATTCCTGGTGCTCCCTCAGTGTCTCCAGCCTCCCCTGATTCCCTGGGTCTGGGCAGCCCCAGCTTCCCACTTGTTCTGCTCTCATCATCCTCCTGGAGGATTGGAATCAATCTCAGATTTCACTGTTACAAGTTGTACTCTGGCCCTGTACTTATTAAAAACCACAGCAAGACACAACCTGAAAATCCACTTTAAAGGCAAGGAAACCCAGATATTAAAAATATCCACCTAAAAGCCACTCAAAACCAGGCCCTTCCTGCCTGTGGAAGCCAAAGGAACTTTCCTGAAGCAGCCAAGTAAGGGATTTCCTGATTTGATCCCACAACACCTGCTTAGGACTTGCTGAGGCATCAATCAAAATCCTCGTTAGACATTAATCACGTGGCTGCACAGCAAGATTGATGAGGGACTGAGAAGTTTGCAGCATCTCATTCATCTGGAACAAGGATTTGGTGTTTGTGCTCCGTGGCTGAATCCTGCCATCCGTGGGCTGTGTTTACATCCCCCAAACAAATAAAGCTGTCCATAAATGCAGGAAAACAAAGCACCCTGCATCCAACTGCTCTTGGGAATGAAAAGTGATAGAAAGTGGTTTATTAAAAAAGCAATTTTTATGGATTTGGAGGTGTAATTATATTCTGAAATTCCCAAGGGTCAGGGCAGTGTGTGTGGCCTGTCTGTCACGTTGAGCTGGTGACACTGGCTCTGCTCTGTCCTTCTGAACTGCAACACTGCCACAAGGACAAATCTGCTCCTGGGACACTGCACACCCACATTTGTGGGAAATGGATTTGCAGAGAATTCTCAAAGCCTGACAGAAAGCTCACATCTGTATGCAAACTTTGAGATGAGAAATGCTGACTTAGAAGTGCCCTGGAATGGGACAGACATTGCTGAGAGAGAAATGGAACTAGAAACAAGTTTCAAAGGGTGGCCTTGCAAATCAGACTGGATACTTGGGAGATGCAGAACTGTGAAAGATGCATTGTGGTGGGACCCACGAGGGGTAATTTTAGATGATTGGCTTTGAGGCATCTACAGAATGGTGTGGCTAAAGCTGACAGACCAAGAAACACTTATAGTGTATTGTAATTAAGAAATAGTTGGCTTCTGATTGTGATGGTGTGAGTTATAACATCTGTATTGTCTCACTCTTCACATGAGACTGAAAATGGAATAAAAGTTTTTAAAACACCTCTCAGTTACCCTATCTCTGGGTCAGAAAAGGGATTAATCCAACACACATTTTCCTTCCTTGGCTGAGCCCAGGACGAGCTGGACAGGTTTTTATGGCTTATCATGCCCAAGATTGACCTGAACAAAGCATGGGCAGTAAAACACACCTGGCCAGGGTGACAGATAAATTCATTCTTTTTTGTACCTCTTGTGAGGTTTTAGATAGGAGGGCTGAGCTCTGAATAAATTCTATTCTATAAATTAAAAGCTTTAATTGGTATTTCACACCCTCCCATCCCCTGAATTCAGATGGAAGCTGCAGTGTGGACACTCTGCTCCATCACCAAACCAGTTTCAAACTCCACACCATAAATCCTGATTTTCATAATCCTTCCTGTACTTGGGGGGATCCAGAAAATCCAAGGAAAACCAACACCACAAATTTTTCAAGGGTGAATGAGAAGCCCAAGTAATTACTGGCCTCTCCACCTTGTATTGATCAGGGGCAATATCACAGAACAGATGATAGAAGATTCTATTAAAAAAGAATTAAGGGGCAATAATAGAATTCATGTCCAGCAACAGGGATTTCCAGAAGATGAAAAGGTCCTGGTTGAAGTATTCTTATGATGGTGACAAATTTAGCTTTAAGTAAACAGAAAGAGATAAAGATTTATGTCCACCAAGGATGTGACAAAAGCCAAAACACCTCAAGTCAACAAAGAAATCCAGGCAGGTACAGGACAAGGTTCAACTACAAATGAGAAAATCACTGACACTGGATTTTACAAGCTCCCAGAAATCTTAATTCCTCTTTCTGTCCTCTGTATTCCAAGAGAAATAGCAGATTATTCCAGCCTCTTTTTCTTTTGTTGGATGGAAACCTTCTCATGTTCAGTCTCAGTTCAACCCAACTTCCTTTTTAAAACAGCAGTAATTAGAAGGTGAATCAATGATAGCACATGAAAAGGGTTTTTCCCAGAGAAGCTGTGGCTGCCCCTGGATCCTTGGAAGTGTCCAAGCCAGGCTGGATGGGGATTGGAGCACCCTGGGACAGTGGAAGCTGTTGAGGTTGGACCTGGATGATCTTTAAGGTGCTTTCCAACCCAAACCATTCCATGATTCTTTAAATGTGGTTTTAAATGTTAATTAAATTTAAATTCTTTAAATGTTGCTTCAAATCCTCTCTGGATTGAATGGACCTGAACTTTACCTGGCTCACATTCCTATGGAAAACTACTAGAGAAGGGTTATAAATTATAATGTTTGGGGAGAAAAATGGCAACTAATACAGTGAACACAGAAAATTCATCTCCTATTAGTGCTCTTTATTCCTATTTTCAATAATATAACCAATGTACTGTGAGGATTTCAATGTCAGCAGAGGAAAATTTCTACTTCTACAGAAAGTAAAGGAAGTCTTGATCTACGGGATTATTGTGTAAAATTGAGTCTGGAAAATTTGGGGTATTAAAGCTAATGGGTATTAATCAGTTCAGTGGAAATGGCCATAAAAAGCCGAGCTTCGATCTCACATCTGTAATACCAAACCAAACCCTGGCATGACAAACCAAGAAATCAGGGAAAAGAGATGGAAGGTGCACAAGAACAGCCTACAAATTTAATATTAAAAGTCCCATTAAATGGTGGCTTCAGCCACCACCCTGACCCACAGGCTGCCAGGGCCTGTTCTGGCTCTGGCAGTGGTTTGTTCTCTTTTTTGTACTATTGCATCTGTATTTTTAATTTTCCTAGTAAAGAACTGTTATTCCTGCTCCCATATCTTTGCCTGAGAGCCTCTTAATTTCAAAATTATAATAATTCAGAGGGAGGGGGTTTGCATTTTCCTTTTCAGGAGAAGTTCCTGCCTTCCTCAGCAGACACCTGGCTTTTCAAACCAAAAGACACAAGCTCTGGAGACAGAACTGTTCACTAAGTGCCAGAACCAGGCAAGAAAAGCTTGGTGAGGCAGCAGTCTGTAGCTAATTACCAGTAATTTGCTGTATCAAAAGTCTTGATAATTAAAATGCTGCAGGAATTGTGGCATTTCAATAAAAAAAAAAAAAAAAAAAGAGGAACAGTTAATTGAATTCTAAGAGCTCTGAGCTTCCTGTGTCAGTTTTATCACATGGAGAACATGGGCTGAGCACACACCTGGCAAACACCAAAGGGGAAGCAAGAAGGGAAGTCTGAAGGAACAAAACTTTAAATTTTTAGGGGCTGTGAACACCTGTAATGCAGCTCAACCTGCTTGATCTAATCTTCTTGTTGCTCCTCCAATTCATTTAACTGAAACATAATAATAAAATCCCTTCCAGAATTAATTCTTGAAAGGCACCTCACAATTATACTCCTGTACAAAAAGAATTCCTTTTTTTTATTTTTGGGAAAGAGTAAAAAAATCCCTCCCAAACTCTGCAGCTAATGCTATCAGTGCTCCCCTCATTATCAATGCTAATTGGGAATTACTGCACACCTGGGAACTTTCATCTCCCTCCAGGGAGGGAGGAAGGGAAGGAACAAACCTCAAAATTACTTGAGAAGCAAGACTTTCACCCAAACTGCCACAGCAGCTCCACAAAAGGGACCCGGGCTCAGTAACAAGTGCCCTGTCTAAGGATTTAAATGGAAGTGTTTGGGGTGGCTTTTAGGTGGATATTTTTAATATCTGGGTTTCCTTGCCTTTAAAGTGGATTTTCAGGTTGTGCCTTGCTGTGGTTTTTAATAAGTACAGGGCCAGAGCACAACTTGTAACAGTGAAATCTGAGATTGATTCCAATCCTCCAGGAGGATGATGAGGGCAGAACAAGTGGGAAGCTGGGGCTGCCCAGACCCAGGGAATCAGGGGAGGCTGGAGACACTGGGGGAGCACCAGGAATCTCTCAGTGCAGGGAGAAAGGGAAACTTGAGGCTGGTTTTGGAGGCCAAGTGCTGCCAGGATTTTCAGCCTGGCCCATGAGTTAATATTGCTGAAAAATGAGGAGGGATTTCATTTTTATGCTGCAGTTTGAAGCCAGATGTGGTGGGTTGAATGATGGAATGGTTTTGGGTGGGAAGGGACCTTAAAGCTCATCCCATTCCACTTCCTTGCCATGGACAGGGACACCTCCCACTGTCCCAGGCTGCTCTACACCCAACCCAACCTGGTCTCTATAAATGGGAACAAAATCTGAGCTGTCAATTTTTTCCCCTCCATCTTTCCCTGTATTTCTGCTGGGTTTTTTATATCTTTTAATAAAAGAGAAACAAACACGGGTGACAAATTTATTTAAGCTACCAATAGTCAATTTGACTAACTGGGTCATAAAACAAATGGACAGCATTTATTTTTCTCCAGGCACCTCAGCTGTTCTGCAAACACAGATTATAGTGGCAGAAATGATCTGAGTAACAAGGCCACTTCCTCATTTTGGTATCAGGCTCCTGGCACCCAAACAAAACACAAAACAAATAAAGAAAAATAAATCCTTTTGGAATTTTTGACAAGTGAGCCCAGTCAGCTTCAGGGTGGTAGCTTGTAATTGCTATGATTCTGATGACCAAATAAAAACATCTTTTTGTGTGTGTGTGTGTTTTTACATATTATGTCTGCACATACATTTGCACACAAAGAGGGGAGATTTAGATGGGCTATTAGGAAGGAATTCCTGACTGGGAGGTTGATAAGGGGCTGGAATAGAATTCTCAGAGAAGCTGTGGCTGCCCCTGGATCCCTGGAAGTGTCCAAGGCCAGGCTGGACAGGGCTTGGAGCAGAATGAGATGATTTTTAAAGTCCTTTTCAACCCAAACCATTCCATGATTCTACAATTCTAGTCCATGTATCTCTTTAGCATATGGTCCTTCTGATGTGAGTGATAACTTGGTGAAATAAATCTGGTCCAGTTAGGAGTCAAATGCAGACTAAAATGCACCAAAACAAGGAACTTGATCAGAAAGGTGCAATTACCACCTGCTCTGTAGATGGCATAAAATAAAGCATTTCCCTGAAGGATTATATCCCCCTCTCAGTTTGACTGGACTTCCTTTTGTTCATGCAGCACACAAAAAGGTCAAGGAGGAGTGGAAGAGTTGAACAAGTAATTGAGTACAGATTTCTGCTCTGCAATTATAATTTAGCCAAGCTCCAGTGGCTCTGCACAATTTGGAGGTGGGGAAGAATACAGCTAGAAATTTATACTCATAAGTGAAGTTAAACATTTTTGAATGACAAAGAAAGGAGCTTCCTGACTCGTGTTTTGTGCTATTCACCTTGCAGGGAAGAATTCTAATGCACAGCAAAACCAGGGCTGTGCTGAACCCACCTGAGCTGAGCTTCTGCAGCTCAAACTGCCACAGAAAATCCAGCAAAGAGAGGGGCAAAAATTAAAAAAATGAAAAGAAGGCAGCATGTTGCTTAAATACCAAGCATGTTCAGTGCTGGATAATACAGCACACTTTGTGTTTTCCATGCCTTCAGCTAATTGCTGAAGACATCCTGCTCCAGTGTGGATGGTAACAGTAGTGTGCCCTCAGTCTTCATTAAATGCCAGCTCTTAATAACAGACTCCACAAGGGCTTTAATTGCATTTAGTTGCAGCTTCTGAACTTTAAAAGTTGTTAATCAGATTTCTATGTAAATGGAATGACGAGTAAAGGTTAAGTACAGGTTTCTGAAATTTCAGCAGTTGAAGACGTATTGCCCTTAACAGGAAAGAGAAACTACCAACCTTGACAGGAACTAAACATCTTAATTAAATACTCACAAGTACAGTACTTATTTCGGCGTGAAGTTCTATTTTCAAATGTCAAACTTAATCAGGCACTTGACAAAAACATGTGATATCCCTCCAGCACACGGGAACAGAAATACCTGGGGATGCTTCCCTCAGGAAACACCTGCACATCTCCCAGTCCTCAGCTCCCCAGCTCTGAGCTGCTCGTCCCAAACACCAGGAATTCAGGTTTTATGGCTCTGAAAGTGCAGGATTCCAGGGGAGAAATAGGATCTCCCATTTTTCAGTGTGTCAGCTCTCCCTGCTCGCTCCATTTATCCCTGGAACAAGCCTCACGCTGCCAAACAAACATAAGGGTCCTCATAAATCTGACTTGAAGAGATTTATTCCTCTCCAGGGCACAGCCCATCAATTAGCACCAGTCAAAAGTACACAAACTTCTCCAGCAGGAGGAAATTTAGTGTGTCTGCAGTGTGCTTTGGTGCCAGACACTCCTGAGAGCAGCCAGAGCGCTGCTTGCTGCTCCTCAGCTCCAGCCCCGAGCCACCCACCATGCTCCCTGTGACCAGTTCAAGCCCTGGGCTCCTTCCCTCGTGCTGATGATTTATTTGATTTACACATTTATAACCTCCTGACCTGCTAGAACTGATATAAAAACTGAATATGGTGTTCAGACAGGAGTCCAAGCCCTGTTTTAAATCTGAGTTAAGATTTATTCTCATGAACTGGAGGAATTTCAGTCTCTGATTTCAACTCACTGGCAGGGACACGTGGATTTTGTTATCAGTGTGTGCATCCTGCCCTTCCCTGCAGGGCTGTCCAGCAGCCACACACACCTGTGGGGTCCACCAAGGATCCTTTATGGCAAAATATTCTAAAATAAGTATTTTGTTCAAATCCCAATCTGAGGGAAGAGTGGCTGCACCTGGGATTAGCTCAGAGGTTGAGCAAGGCATTTGAAGAGCAGAGACTTTTGCCTTGTATTAGCAAATAGTGAGAAAAGAGTGTAAATAGAGAGAAAATAATCAGAAAAAAAAATGGTATAAAGACAATGAAAGTTAATTAAAGTGAGCAACTTTATTAAAATTTAGCAACTTTTTTATAAAATTAAAGTGAGAAATACAGATCCACCAGTTGCTTCATTTTCCTCCAGATCAATTAAAAACATCATCAAAGTGACTTGAAAAAAGGAGGATGAGCAGGGAAGCTTCCACTCCAGGAAACTTCCACCCACCTCTTCCTAATCTTCTGCTGTAACAGGAGACATCCCCAAAAAGGGATTTACAAACCGGTGTGAAGGAGGAAAAGTGGAGTCAAAAAAGGAAATCTGCTATAGTTACACTCAGGGTTGTTGCCTCATTGTCTATAAAAGGCTTTTAAAGTGATGTCACAGGAAGGGTTGTGATGCTGCATTTAAAAAATCCTACATTTTCTAGATTCCTTTTTCATCCCTTGCATGTCAGAATTGACTTTCAGATCTCACCCTCTTCCAGATTTAAGACCCTGGCACCCACCATCCCCCTATAACCAACCCCAAATGCCCTCCTGACCCCTTTTAAACCCACCCTGGCATTTTCTAATTGACCAAACCCTCTAAGATCCAACCACATCTGAACTTACAACCGTGGCCTGGAGGCAAAGCACCTAAAAGAGACACACGGCCCCGAAAATTAGAGGCATGAAGAGTTCCTACAAAAGAACAGCGAAATTCCAGGGCAGAAATGGAGGTTTCTGTTCGAATGAGCCCAGTGCCACCAAGAGGTTGATGAAAGGGCACGTTCCCCTTTGACACCAACCCAGCAGCCACCATTTCAAGCCCAGCTTTAAGGCCACTGACGTCTTTGAAATGAGAGCAGAACTACAGAACCTCTTTGTCGAACCTACAATACCCATGGCTTTGTATTCATCCCCTTCCCAAACGGGTGGGAGTTGTAGCAGTGCTGGCAGCAGTCTGGTTTTGGAGGTTTAAAATCACATTTTAACAAGAAAAGTGGCCCTGAGCTCGTTGCAGAAATACCTGTTCCTGTAAGGCTTCGGGCTCTTTGACGTTATTCCAAATACTGTGAAGCCAGAGGGGGGAGCTCACAGCATAGACAAAATTCCCATTTTCAGGCTTGGGGGAAAAAAAAAACCAAATAAAAATGTCCAGCTGTTTCCAGCTGCTGTGCACGAGGCATTCCAGCTTTTAAAGCATCCATCAGGATTGCTCCCTTCTGCCTTTTATGCTGCTCTCTAAAGGTGCAGCACCAAAATGCCACTGTTAAGCAGATTATAATGTTTGTGAACATGTTCCATTCCAGCAGATCCCTGAATGCCTTTCTGCATCAGGGAGCCTTTTCCTCCCCCTTTCATCAGCTTATCAAATGAAGCTCAACAGTACCAGCTCCATCTAATGATACCAGGGGCCTTGTAATGGGATTAGGAAAAACACCATCATTAGTTTCAAGGAGGAATGTGACCTTCAAGACACTTCTGACTCCTTTAAAGGGATGGAGTAGGAACAATGAAATAAATCCCTACATATGGACGAGGAACGGGCAGGGAGAAGCAAGAGGTTTTCCATTCCCAGGTAAAGATTAGCTTTCCTCCTCTATTATTGGCAGGTAAAAAAACCCAATTGATTATCAGAATGCAACTGGAACTGAGAAGGGAAAGGCAGAGCTGGGGATGCTCACCTGGAGAGGAAAAGGATCCAGGGAAACCTCAGAGCCCCTGGCAGGGCCCAAAGGGGCTCCAGGAGAGCTGCAGAGGGACTGGGGACAAGGCCTGCAGGGACAGGACCCAGGGAATGGCTTTCCTGTACTGCCAGAGGGCAGGCATGGATGGGATCTTGGGAATTAGGAATTGCTGGCTGGGCTGGAATTGCCAGAGCAGCTGGGGCTGCCTCACCTGAGCCTCCAGCTGGAAAGCCCTGAATCCTCCACCTAAATTCCAAAGCCCTGAGAACACACCGTGCCCTGCTAGAACACACTGGATTTGGCAACTGTTCAAATAAAATTTTAGATAAAATTTCTGCAGCCAGACCTGCAGCCATCACTTCTGTTTGCCCAGAAGAGTGGAAGTGCTGCTGGAATCACTCTGTGGCTTCCAACACCCAACCCAACCACGCACGTCATTGTTGCCTTCAGTAAAAACAGCTCCTCAGGCTGCCAAAAGGAAGTGTAAATGCAGTGGCAACAGGAATCCACTTTACAGCTAAAAGCCTCACACAAAAACCCCTCCACTTTGTGTTCTTATAGGATTTAAGCAATGTATTGGTGCTGCTGCTCAGAAAGAGCCTCTCCTGAACAGCAGCCTGACATCTCCATCCTGCCTTTTACTGCAGAACACCTCTGTCATTGTTTGAGGTGTGAATTCACCCAGATTGTCCCCAACAGGTACCCCAGAGCCTGGCCCTTCCTGCTGAAATTCCACACAGGCAATTTTTAATGATGATCTTTGCTTCCACTGTGATTGCATGAGAGAGGTGGGGACTGGTTTGGTTTGAAAACTGAAGGAAAAGAGGTAAAATATATCATGACACCAACTAATCTGGGCCACAAGGCTGGATATTTGAATTTAGGTTCCAATAGCCCTGAAAATTCATTTTCTTGGTACATGGCACTGAACAACAAAGACAGGAATGGATAATTCCAAAATGGATAATTGCAAACGAAACTGACCCTGCTTGGGACAGCAGCAGGAAAACACAGTGCATGTGTTTAACACCTCAGCCCTCACAAAACACCAAATCCTGCACTGGCAGCAAGCCCCAGGTCCAGGTAGATGCAGAATTCCTCGGAATGTGTGTGCCACTGGCAGGGGAATGCCACAGGGTGGAGCCAGGATAAAGCAGATGGCTGAGCATCCATTCCTGCACTCTGCCAGTTTTCCAAGCACTGAAGTGCTGCTTGCTCTGAAGAAAAGCTGCCACTACCACGGCAAATTCCATCCTTTGAGATCAGCCACTCCCCCTGCACCAACTCCCTCCTGCTCTGAGATTTCAGAGGTTAAAAGTGCATTTATTTACTCAGGATGCTGCACAGGCATCACCCAACACTTCAAGCTACCACAATTATTCAAAAAAACCCTTCTTGCATCCCTTGTAACTCAAAAAAAAAAAAAATCAAGAGGACTGTCAGTACATCAGTTTACATGTCCAGTTGTGTCACGGTACATTTAACATATATAAATATAACTTCAGCAAAAAAAGCTAATTACTACATGGCTGCTAACCATGAACAAGAATTAGAAGAGACAAACCTACATTAACTTGTCTCCATTTCAGATAATTACTTGTGAGGTTTTTTAAGACATTTGTGACTCACGAGGGAGTCTGTGAATTTACTGTCTCCTGCAATCTAATAATGTTGGCAGCGAGGAGAGTCACCTATTTATTGGTGTGTGACACCAATCCCTTCCCATGGATTAAAAAAAGCTGTTAGTTAGGAGTTCTCCCTCCCCCTCCCAGCAGGAACAGCTTCCAGCAAACAGAATTATTTCAAATACAATTAAATTAAAAAAAAAAAAAAATATCAGTTAAAAATCCCCACAGCAGCAGCTCATGGAGGTTGAGAGAGAAGAGAAGGATGGAAGAAGTTCCATTACTCAGCTGGACAACAGGACAGGAAGATTTGTCACTTTTATTTACAAGGGATAAAAGGAAGAGGCTTAGGAGAGATCACACAGGGTGGAACAAAGCTGCAGACCCAGGAATCCAAGAGATCCAGAGTGCATTCATTAACATCTCTGAGATTCCAATAAAAATGGCATCGAGAAGAGAAGGATCCAAGGAAGGGCAAAAAAAAATCCAGGCCCACAGGTTGCAGCCAGACAAAGGAAAGGCAACAGGCACATTTTAAACACTCTGAGCACTTGGAAATCCTGCAGACACACAAATCACTGTCAAGGATGAGCCAGCAGCTCCCAAGTGCTCCCTTTATTCCCTTCCATTAGTCTGCTGCAGCTCCCCCCGATCCTATCAGTCAGAAATGCAGCACTAATATCCACCTTTATTTTCCAAAAGTTTAAATGCATTACGGCCCAAGTGTAAATAATTGATAAATCAAGGCAAGTAGGATGCTGGGGCATGGCTGCAGTGAGGATAAAGCTTTTAAGAGGAGGAGGATGGGTGCAGATCCATATAAAACCACACAATTCCCCTCTGCCAACGGGGAGTTTGCAGGGAAACCACCCCCTCCCCTCCTCCTTCAGCTTCCCTTGATTTTAATATCGGCCCTTCAACCAAAAGCTCATTTGAATCCAATTTTAATGTCACTTGAGTTCTTACAAATAAGGAGACCACACAGGGAGCTGATGATTTTAATTCTGGCACTTAAATCACGAGTGTGAAGTTAAATGCAACACGTCCCTTCCCCCTCCCGTTAATTCCACATTTAATTGCCACGTTCTTCCCAATCCCAAGCTGCAGGGCAGCCTCTGGAACTGAACCCCACAGGAAAAGTTGCACAGCTCTTGACATCCCTGAGCTGGTGGACTGGCTCTCTGGTGTTTCACCCATCCCTGTGGGTGGCAGGGCTGCAATCCCAGAGATTTTCCAGGAATCACAAAATATTGGAAAAGATCACCCAGTTCACCCCCAACACTTCCCAGGAATGTTGTCCTGTCTGAGAGATGGTTGGAAGTTCTTAAGGGGGATACACAACCACAATAAATGCCCCAAAATCACTCCCTGCTTACACACATTCTCCATGGGGATAGACAGGAAAACTGGAAAACATAGGTTTTTTTAAACTTAAATGAAAATCTTTTCCTGCTGGCTGAAAACAAAGCCAGCCAAAGAGACAGGAATGCACCAAGTGGCCTTAATAAAATGACAACTCCCCTAACAAGAGCATCAAACCTCCTCAAATCAGGCTGCAGAAGAGATTTTGAACAATCTTCTAGGGTTTGTTTGAACAAACCCTTCTCTGAGCAAATGCCTTCCAGTCAGTTCCAGTCTCCCTGGCCAGGCTTTAACTCAGCCCTTCCTGTAGGATCACACCCTGCAAAAACACAATTACACTTTCCAACTCTCCTGATAGATTTGAAGCCTCCCTCCACCTTAGATTTTTTTCCTAAATCCTTGATCACAGAATCCTGGAATCATTTAGGCTGGATAAGACCTCCCAGATCACCAAACCCAACCATTGCCATGCTCACCATTAAACCCCATCCTCGAGTTAAAAATCCCCAAAGTTTTTGGACACTGCCAGGGATGGGGACTCCACCCCTGCCCTGGGCAGCTGTGCCAGGACTTTAAAATCCTTTCCATGAGGGAATTTTCCCTGATACCCAACCTAAACCTCCCCTGGCATAACTTGGTCACCACTGCACTACTGGATTTTATAGTATTTATAGTATTTAATGTATTATTTTCCTCAGATAATATCATAATCACAGAATATTCCGATTGGAAGGGACCACATAGTGATAAATACACTTTATATATTTATATATGCACTTATATATTTCTAAATATTTATTTTTAATTTTTATTAAATACACATATATATTTTAAAATATGTTATATTCATAAATATACAATATAATATATTCATATATTTATAAATATATTTTTTCTATAAAATAGTGCTATAATAATCACTGGGTTTCATGATATTTTCTTCAGATTTGTCCAACTTTTCAGCTTATTTTGATTCCCTCAGACCTGACCTCATTTCTGGTACTACAAAGAGGGTGACAGCCCGTAATAAAATTCTCTGCAAGAGGAAACAAAACCCACAGAGAAGCATCTAAAACCCACAGATTTGATTTATCTCCTTAAATCTGACATTTGTCAGGCAGAGCAGACAAGGAGTTTCATTCACTTCACCTGTAAATCTGCCCATAACTTGCATGAAACACAGATTTTTGGAACATATTTAATGCCTGAACATCTTCCCACTTCAGTCCATTTCTAGCTGTAAATTTTAAACCCATGCAGAGACAGTAAATGATGAAGAAATGGTGGAGTCACCATCCCTGAAAGTGTCCAAAAAACATGTGGATGTGGCATGTAAGGGCATATTTTAGGGGTGACCATGGTGGTGGTGATGGTTGGACTTGGTGACCTCCAAGTTCTTTTCCAACCTTAATTCCATGGTTCCAAGAACATGGACCTTGGCACAGGGAGTTTGATTCAAGCAGCAGCTCCTCACTCAACAGCAGTCCCAAAAACCTTTTCCCCACCCATTCCCTGCCCCACAGCCCTGCTGATGGCCCCTGTTCCACCCCTGAAGTGTCCAAGGCCAGGCTGGACAAGGCTTGGAGCACCCTGGGATGGTGGAAGGTGTTCCTACCCATGGATTAGGTGGGAACTGGATGGGCATTAAGGTCCCCTCCAACCCAAATTATTCTGTAATTCTGTGTCTTGGAGCAGGAAGAAGCAGGAATTGCCACTTCCCCTTCCCACCCATGATTTTATCATTCCTCCTCATCTCTTCTCTTCCTAAGGGAATCAAACTCAACTTTTCCAGGGCAGAAGGTTGTCCTAAGCTGAAGATATGTGTGTATTCTGTCCTCATCTGTCAGAGGTGGGGCAGTTCTCTGCTGTCCATGGGGCAGTTTTCTTTATCTCTGCCACAGCCAATCCTCCCTCCAGGAGATCTCTGCTGTCCATGGCCACTGAGTGTCCCTGCATGGCTGAGAAAATTCCAGCATCCCCTTGGGACAGGCTGCGCCCAGGGGAGCAGCCAAGCATTCCTGCCTGGATCCAATCTGACTTTGGCAACACCCCAGCAGCCTTTGCCCCCTGCATTCCCAGAGGAGCAGCTTTCTTCTGCCCTGCATTCCCAGAGGGAGCCCAGGCCCATCTCCAGCAGCCCTGGAGCTTCAGAGGAAAACTCCCCCCTTGTCCAGGATCCCTGCTCCAGCAGAGCCACAGCTGGCACTGCAGGAGGGCTGAGCCACCCTGGGATGGCCCTGCTGCCACCACCCTGACCCACAGCCTGTCAGCTCCTGTTCTGACTTTGTCAGTGGGATTTTGTATTACTGCATTTTTATTTTTATATTTTCTTTTAATTTTTTTTCCTAGTAAAGAACTGTTATTCCTATTCCCATATCTTTGCCTGAGAGCCCCTTAATTTCAAAATTATAATAATTTGGAAGGAGGGAATTTACATTTTCCATTTCAAGGGAGGCTCCTGCCTTCCTTAGCAGACACCTGGCTTTCCAAACCAAGACAAAGGTGAATGTGCTCCAAACACTCCCTGCCCCAATCCTAATCCCTTCCTGTTCTGCAATATCCTTCAGGGTGAGCCCAGACAATTCCTGGCAGACACCAGTGAGGCTGCCAGCATTCCTTTCTATAAAATAACATAAAATTTCCTTGGATATCCATCCTTCACACTCCTCACCATATTCCACAAGTGGATCACACTTTGCACATTCACAGCAGCTGCCACTGAGCCTCTTTAAAAATGACACTCTCCTGCCTTTGCCTCTTTCAGAACCATGGAATCTCCACAAATAATTTTATTTTCCCCCTTACCACACTTTTGTAAACATCTCACAGATCCACCAGTCCCTTCCTGTCCCAAATAACACAGAGGATTTTGTGGCAGGCATCAAAATTTGCTGTCACTCTGCACAGCCCTTTTTGAAGCCCTGATCAGCACCACAAGGATCATCACCAAACCAGAATTAACCTTTCTTCCTTCCTTTATGATAATTTCCCATCGATTCTTAGTTTACATCTCCTGGTCAGGTTTTTTTGTCAATTAAAAACAAAACAAAAAAGCCCCAGCAGCCAACAAAATAACCCCACTGCAAAGTTCTTTATCCATTTCAAGTGATCTGATTGATTAAATAAATAAATAAACCTCACAAGAGCCAATTTTTCCACTACATAAATAATTTGCAGGCTCTTTTGTAGATGTAAATAAGACATTTCTGCTTGTTCTCCAATCCTCAGCTGGAGGCTTTAAGGAGAGGCTGCTGATTTTTCCTTGCTCCTCAGTGACTTCAGACTCCTCCTTCCTAAAAAAGTCTTCTGACATCGTGCCTTGGAGCTTAAATTCATTTTTAAGTTCTTTCTAAAGCCTCCAGCTTTGCCTGGGTGTTTTTTATTATCAGAAGGGAAGAGTTTCTGGGTTGTTTCCTTGTCTACACTCTCACAACTCCAAACTGGTTTCAAAGAAATAATTTCTCTTTCCCATAATGTTCATTTTTCTTTTTTTTTTTTTAACACAAAATCTTGTGCAATTCAACAAACCCACCATGCTTTCTGCAGGTGTCTTGTTTTTAAGGGTCTAAAGATCCATCAAATAGATTTGCTCCACAAAACCCACAACAGTCATCTTCACTTCCCTCCTACAGCCTCCTCTCAAAAATATCTCAGCTTATCAGCTCTCCTGGGGCTCGATTTCTACATTTTAAGTTATTTGTGCCAAATAAACACAGCTCCAACCTTGGCAGCTGCAGTGTTTGTCTGTTTTGTGATTTTCTTTTTCTCCAAAGCAAGATCATTCCAAGACTGGACAACTGAGAAGCAGCAGCCAGTGAGGAATTTCGCTTTCTTTGCCTGTTTAGGACTTTGGAATTTGGGTTTATGCTTTACCTTCTTTTCTGTTAATTTTATTATTTGATACTCAGCCTGCTCCTCTGGATGTTTAACCACAGAATATCCTGAGTGGGAAGGGACTCATCCAGTCCATACACCCTAATCCCACCCTGTGCATCCCTGGGGGTGTTTCCAAACATTTTTGGGAATGTGCCCATTCCCTGGGGAGCCTGCTCAGCACCCAGCACCCTCTAGGGGAAGAAATGTTCCTAAAATCCAACCTAAACCTCCTGACACAGCTTCATTCCATGAAATAAAAGGAGAAATTCTACTCCATCCCCACTCCTTGGTCCCCAGACAGAATTCCTGCCTACACCCTCCAGTTCCTACAGCACAGGGGTTTTGTCCTTGTACGTGGCCCCCTCTTACTCTGAATTTTTCTCTCCCTAGACAGAGGAATTCTTTAAATAAAGGCATGTTCCCCCACCTCCTACAACAAGTCTGTCTTCTGTGCCTCGTCTGCAAACAGCTTCACAGATTCCCACTGACATTTGTCATCTCACCACCTTTGCATAATGCACTCTATAATTTGGCTTTCTCCATCACAAGGGAATCCATCCACCTCGTTTCTATTTAACTTTTAAGGTTTATTTAGTGTCTCCTTTTCATTCAGTGGCTTCATCTTTAATTTTCATGCCATTTCTTTCCTCCTCCTCCTCCTTCCAATATGGTGTTGTTTGCAAGCGATTTGCTCACTGATGGGGACAGGTAGATGGCAAATATTTACTTTACCACCCAGGACAAATATTTGACATCTATCACCACCCAGCTTTCAGATGGATAAGAAAATGGTCCCTCTTGAATTATCATGACAACAAGATGCAGCCACATAATACCCCTTCATCCGCCTCTGACTGAGGAGCCATCACTGATTTTAGACATTTCCATTTGTAAAGATAAAACTGCAGAAAGTGTTTTCTTTGTCACTGTCCTACTACCTTTAAGATCTCTTATTTAAGTTATACTTGCAGAAAGGGCCTATTATTCATTTTTGCTCTCTTAAAAGAAACAAAACAAAAAAACCACCACTTGCTCTCTCGAAAAAATAATCAGTAAAAAATCTCCTTTAGTCTGTGCCCTGAAGCTGTTGGGTCACTGAGCTGTCTTGGATTTTATTAGCAAGAAGGTGTCTCCTGCCTTCTCTAATTGCTCCCTACTCTGCAGCAACTTCTCTGCAAAAAGTTCCACTTGAATCCAATTCTCTCAACCCTGGTCAGGGTTTTATACTGAGGATTTCAGAAGTGCCTGAAACATGAACGTCACGGGAGCTGAGCAACCTCTGGACTCAAAAACTCTTCTCTTTTTTGGAGAAGCAGGGAAGGAAAGAAACCCAACACAACCAGAACCCCAGAATTTTTCTACTTTTCCCACATTGTTCTTCCTCTGATGACAGGTTGAGGGTTCATGAGGTGATCTGGATGGTTTAGTGATTAATTGGAGCTGTAAATCAACCTTGTCAATTTAGGTTTGGGATTTCTTGGGAATCTGTTCAGCAGGTCAGGAGTGGAGTTTCAAGGGCAGCTTTTTGATGAGGATAATGCAGGAATAAAGAACACTCCAATTCTTGGAGCAATTAGATGATCTGTCTTTAAAAAAATGTCAATTCCCCATTTTTAGTGCAGGGCAGGGCTGAAAGCACAGGAGAAAATGTTGTTATCCATTCCCACATGGAAACACAACAGCTCTGACACAGGTGCCTGGCTCCTGCAGTACATCCAACCCCTCCACTTCTGGAGAAATGACATTTTTAATCCCCAACGTGACAGATTTTGTTAAGTAAATAATGAACTGTTATCCCCAGATCCCCCTGTTTGCAGGTTGACAAACAGCAGAATACAAATGACAACTTTATTTCCTTATCCTCCTGGTCCAGAAGTGCCAGAGATACTCAATAAAACACACTTGATATTCCATAAAACACACTCTGAACCTTGGGAGATTCAGGCTGGGCTATTTCCCAGTAAAGATATGAAAATGAGCTGCACCACCTTCTGGAAAAGGCTGGATTTTGTACTTATTTATGATAAAATATTTATAATAATCACAGAATATCCAGAGTGGGAAGGGACCCACCAGGATCACCCAGTCCAACACCTGGTCCTGCTCCCACACCTTAAAATCTCTAAAATTTTAGGGAATCTATAAAATTCAAATTATATAAAATACAGAATTGTATAAAATACAATATTTATTATAAGAATATTGCCTTCATCCTGAAGGGTGCTGGGCAGCCTGGCCAGCAGCCAACAGAGCCCTCAAGCACCACTTCCAGTCTGGGAAGGGTCCCTCCAACAGCCCATCCCATTAATTGCTCCTCTGGAACAGGGCCAGAGCCCCCCACCCCATAGATCAAACCTCCCTGAAAACCCTGCAAATTCAGGAAAACCCAGCTCAAACATCAGATAGGAACAGGTGACTTCTAAACTCTTGGCTCAGTCCTAGAAATAGAACATTTTGCAAGAATCTGTTCCAATTCTGACAGATTATGGCACGTGGATTATTCACCTCTCTCAACAATTCACAACTTGCAGGGAAAATTTTGAAAATAGATCTCTCTCCAACTCAAAATGCTCTTTTTTCCCCTCAAGTCTCCACAAGACTGATCTGACAGTGACTAAATTGATTTTTTTTTTTTTTTTTGCTGTTTTTTGCTCTCAGTAAACAGTTTGGAGAACCCCAAATTGGAATATGAAATTTCATTCATAACGTAAGGTTTTTTAAACTTAAATGAAAAAGCTTTTCCTACTGCCTGAAAACAAAGCCAGCCAAAGAGACAGGAATGCACCAAGTGGCCTTAATAAAATGACAACTCCCCTAACAAGAGCATCAAACCTCCTCAAATCAGGCTGCAGAAGAGATTTTGAACGATCTTCTAGATCTCAGGAAGCCCAAACCCTTCTCTGAGCAAATGACTTCCAATTCCTCACAACTGGGCTCAGCCCAGGAAATCATCCCCAACACACACAATCAATAGAAAGAATTGCAGACAATAATGCAGCAGAAAGGAAGGAGCAGAGCAGGAAATTCAGGGAAGATGGGAGTTTGGGGAATGAGGAAAACACACCAGGCAAGCAACAGAACAGCTCCTGAACATCCACTCCAAAATAACCCAGCCTGTTCCATCAAGCAGATCACAGAAGAACAAGGATCTGAGAGGATATTACAGCACCAAAATAAGATTTAAATCCAGGATGTTTTCAATCTGTGCAGGAAAGCAGCAGCATCCAGTTGTACAAATTGTATTTACAACTTGTGTGAGTATTTATAGAGCACAATCTCACCCTCCAGTGAAACACAGCAACATGGGTAGGGAAATCACTAAAATATGAACAGATTATCCCCAGCAAAAGTGATCCTAATCTGATGCCTCAGGTTTTAGCTTTTATATTTTTCACATTCTGAGCTGCTTTAGTGTGCAAGTCTGAGCTTCACATTATGGGATGGTGAGCTCTGCACAGAGCAGGGAGACAAAACAATTCCTGCTCCAGCTGGGCACCAAGGACAAATGATCCAAACCTCAGGCCCAAGAGCACAACCAAGGTGGGCTGGAGAGAGAAAAACAAGCAGGATGGGAGTGCCTGGGCTAAAGCTGGAATGGGACAATGAACTCCAAGGTGCAAATGGAGCAGAACTGATCCCAGGGAGAGCCCCCGGGAGCGGCCGTGCATTTTGGGGCCATTTGGGTTCATCTTGGGTGCAGCCCTGGCTGGGCTCTGCTGCTGCCCAAGGTGGATCCATGGAGGAGATCCTTTCCATAAATCCTGCTTTATTCTGGAACTCTGCCCAGCCTCTGTCCTAGGTCAGATTTACAAGGCATCAACCCAAGGATGGGATGGTTCAGAAGCTGAGGGTGAAGCCAGCAGGAATTTGGGTGAGTGCAGAGGCCACACCTGAAGCGTCCAGCACAAGGGACAGCAGAGAAGGCTCAAAACTTACCAGTGTGTGCCACTATCACCCATTCTAGGATTCTGTACAAATTCAGATACAAAATGAGGCAGATAAAGCTAAAAATTAATGTTTTCAACCCAAAGTCTTCTTTAAAACAAACACAACTACCCAGAGCCGCTCCAAAGGAACAAGTCAGCTCTGCTTAAGAGAAACTCTAATTTGGCCCCAACTTCTTTGGTCCAAAGGGATGGTCAGGCTCCCAGCAATTAATGAGCCTTTTTTGGGATTGCAAAAATAAGCTGAGCTTCAGCAAATACGTGGTGGAAATGATTTCAGAGTCATTAAAGTGCAGCGGGCTCTGTTCTGCCACGCCAGCACATTGCTGAAGTGAAGTCTCCCAGGCAGCCTCGCTGGCCTCCCTTGCAAACCCAAATTAAGCAGGTGCAGAAATGCCAGCATCATCAGGATCTTCCCGAGGTGCTGGGGCTGGGGTTATTTAGACACAGTCAGGCTATTTAGCAAGGCAAAAAACCCCACAAATACAAATCAATTACAGCCCAAAAAAGATCAATTTTTCCCCGACAAAGGAAAAGCTATTGCTTTTTTTTTCTGTTCCTTAATGCCACATTAGCACAACATTCCCCAAAACCCCAAACATGGCACTGTGAAGCTTAAAAGGACCAACAACCCCTGCAACCACATTTTTACTGGGCAGCTCTTTCAATATCATGCAGATCCTTTTCAAGCAGACACCCAAAAAAGTCCAAAAGTTTCAGTTCTCTGCTCACAAAGGTATTTTAAATACTCTCCACACCCTCAGGAAGTTTTGCCTTTCCAACATCTCATCCAGGACTACAGTGGAAAGATAAAGACTTTTGGAAAGATAAAGACTTTTCCAGGAGTTCATGGACATTGAATAAGAGGGAAGGTGGGGGTGTGGAAGAGCTCCCTGTCTGTTCCTCAACAGAAAAAAAAAAAAAAA
>VZRH01004230.1:132020-147670 GCA_013397555.1 Urocynchramus pylzowi | reverse complement strand
TCCTCAACAGAAAAAAAAAAAAAAAAATCCAAATTACTGAATTCCCCCTAAATTTAACTGTATTGCCCTGCCCTGGATGTATTTGCCCACTGTGCTGCTCCTGTTTTCCAGCATCTACTCCTTCAGCAGACACTGAGTTACAATTTTGAGGGGGCTGTAGCTTGGAAATGTCAAAGGGATTCACATTCCTTCTACAGCACCTTTCAAAATAAAGCCAAAAGCCCTCAGGATCATGAATACAGCACAAAATTATGCATCCAAAAGAACAATTCCCTACCAGATCACACAATAATCCTACACAGGCCATGAGGAAATATCACAGGAGGCTGTTTTTAGACCATCAATTAATCCGTGAACCCTCAACTTGATCTTTAAGGAAATGGGTAATTTTATAGCTCACAGCAAAACGAAATGTAAAAGAGAGGAATGTTTAAGCAAACCTTCAATTTGAACTCCTGGCCTTAAAAAAGCACCCCCAGAAAATGCCAAGGCTGGCACCTCCCAGGGGGCTGAGCAGCACACGAGGAGTGACCCACCCAGTAAAGACTCCTCGAAAGGCAGAGCACATTTTGGAGACCTTGGGGATGAATCTCATAAAGTCTCAGTCTCCTCTGCACCTGCAGAATCCCTTCAGTCCCTGTTTGATGTTGGGATTTTCATCCAAGTGACTTTGCAGCCAATGTCAAAGTCTGTTTGGGTGGACTGAGCACCCAAAATCATTTCTGCTGCTGTTGGAGCACAGAACACATTGCAGGCTGTCAGTGCAAAAATTCAGATTAACATCTGGCTGGCTCTCAGAAAACAAAGCTAAGAGATAAAGCAAAGGGAGCAGAGGCAAAACAGCAGATATGAGGCACAAGTAACAAAGAACATCGCTCAAACTCAGTCTCTGAAGAATATTAAACCAAAGAACATTATGCTGAAAGAATCATTGCTAAGAAAAGCGGGATTTGGGAATACCAGGATCAAATTCTAACCTGTTTAAACAACCTGCAACCTCAGAGAATTCAAGGAATCACACAGGTTGCCATTAAGAGAAGGCTGACTGTACAAATTCCTGCAAATCACATCCTCTGATCTGCATAAACCCAGATGCACTCAGGTGCCTGTTGCACAAAGATCAGAAAATCACTGAATTGGCTGGGAAGGGATCTTAAAGATAATCCAGTTCCAACCCCCTCATCCTTCCAAACAGCTCCAAAAGACTAAGATTTGAAAATGACAAATTAATAATTAACAGAAGAGAGTCACAGTTCTGCTCCAGGCAAAGCATTAATGAGTGGCTGGTGTGACAGCCCAGTCCTGAACCACACATGAAGGCAGGGATGGAATTCTCACTCCTTCAATCCCACTCCCTACTAAAAAACTGGATTAGGATGCTCAAATTTTGCTTGCAGTGTGATGTTTTCCAGGGTTTTGGCCTGTTTGAAGAACCAATTTTATAGCTCACAGCAGATTATTACTATTATTATTATTATTATTATGATTATTATGATTATTATTATTATTATTATTATTATTATTATTATTATTATTATTATTATTATTACTACTGGAAATTATTTCACAGTAATTTTCACAAATGTGCCATCCTCTGGAATCCTTGGGTTTTTTCCACTGTTCTTCTGAGGATGAAAGCAAAAGTGCAGATTTCCTGAGGAATACTTTCAAATCTCTGTTTTCTAAATGCCCAAGCAGTCCTGGTGAGCACTGAAGAACTGCAAGGTGGGCAGGACACTGAAAAATCAGTGAGGACTTGGCAGAGATGAACCCTCACAAATCCACACCTTAAAATTGGTGCCACTAAAAAAAAAGTATCCTGTGGGAGAGCTGCAATCCCCTTGCAATGCAGGATCTCGTTCTGAGTTTGGTTCTATTTTTTTGTAATTGTTGTATGTTTTTATGTATAGATATTGAATGGTTGGAAAGGTTCATATAATATATTTTATCATAGTTTTTATATTTATATTTGTGTATTAATAAAATAAAGTTAATTGTTGTTTTGTTTTGGAGAGCTGTACCTTTTGTATTTTGAATATTAGTTAATAAATTGTTTAATGTGAGAGAAATGGTATGATATTGTTTACTTAGCTAATCAATTAGTTGATTTAATTGTTTGAAGGTTGTTTTTGAAGTAGTTTGAGGTAGAATGAAGGCTGTAATTTCTTTTTTTAAATTTTAAGTTTAAAGTTATTATTATAGTTAGGTTTATACTTATTGATGAACCTTTTTTTAAAAATGTTTATTTTTTAAAATTATTTTTATATAACAGGAAGGAATCAGCATCACTTTTCCTGAGAGACCACAAAGTCTTGGGAACATTCTCCACCACAGCTGTCACATCCACAGAAATCTCTGGGAACATCTTCATTTTTCCACCTCAGGACTATGATGGGCTCTGAGGGAAAGTCACCCTCGTGAATTAAAGCAAATCATCCTGAGAGGAACAATTCAGAGGCACCATCATTTATCACTCTGGCAGGAAAAGGGGCTGGAAAATGCAGTTTTTCTAGGAGGGCACCAGCCATGTGACACCCTGATTAAGCAGTGAGGGAATGAGCACCAAATCACTGTAATAAAGTGAGATCATCCCTTTACAGTGCCCCAGATAAATCTGATGTTCCAGTGTCCTTTGTCAGTAAAAACAGACAGATTCTGGATATTACACTTAAGGGACAGCTCTGATTTATTTATTTACTGACCTGCTGGGAGGTGTAACTAATTTGGATTATTCTCCCTGTCACGGGCAGCAAATTCCAACTGTTTAAACCCAGGAGAGAAAATTAATGACACAATTAACCTCTGTGCAATTGGAGTGCATCAGACAAGAGTTTTCATCTCAGGTGTTGCACAGGGCCAAGGGTCAGCCCTTGGAAAAGGCAGCATCCAGCCCATCCATCCAACCTCCTGCTCCAAGCCTTTTCCAAAGGAGCTTCAACACAGGAGAATTGGCCAGAAAAATAGCTCTACTGTCTATTAAAAAAAGGGAAAAATAACACCAAATGTTATTTTTCTTGGAGGTTTACCTTCCTTTAAAATCATGTTATTATAATACAAAATTAGATCTGGGATTTTCCAAAGAATCCAAAGTAATTAGTTATCCAATTCCCACTAGATTGCCAAAGGAGTTAGATCCTAAATGCCTTTGGCTCCTTTGGAAAACCTCATCCATCACAGAAATTCATAGGGTGGCTCACCAGAAACTGCAGAAAAGCAAGGTCTGAGTTAAAAGCTTGAGAATTATTTTTATAGCACTTTCCAGGGCCCCTCAGTCAATGCTGCACTGGGAATAGTGGGCACCACCACCACATTTTCCACTGGAAAATAACATTTCATCCACAGGAGCCGTGGCAAGAAGTGATCAGGGACATTCCAGGGCTCTGGAACACTAAAAATAAAGGGCAAAGCTCCACTCAATAAAAGCACCAGGCCCACAGAGTGGAGCACACAGGGATTTTTCCTTCTCTCCTGGTGCTGCCCTTCAGTATTTTGGGTTTTTTCCCAAGCCAATGCAGAGCAGAGGAAGTGCAGTTTTTCTGACTGGAAAATATGGATTAACAATGCAACACAGTTTTTTTTTTTAATCACATTGCAGCTCCCAGCTTCACCCAGGGCACACCCAGTAAATGAAGTTCCCCAAAGTTCTGCCAGAAAATGAAGAAGCCAAAGAGCTTTCCAGGGCATTTAATTACACCCTGTGAGTAAAATCACTTTGTCCAGGCCACATTTAATTACCTGATTCCCTCCTGTCCCCCTCTTCCCAGGTAGAAATGGGTTGCCATGGTTCCTAGCATGGACACAGTGACTCCTTTCCTGTTGTTTGATTACAATCAACAATGACCATGTTGGTAAAACCTGCTGTAGTTTTTGTACTCATATTCTGTATTTTAAGAGATAAGTGACTTTCCTGTGCTAGCACCACAAGATGGCTTGGGTTGGAAGGGATCTTGAAGCTCATCTAATTCTAGATCCTTTCCAACCCAAACCATTCTGTGATTCTCCAATCAGCAAAATTGCTCCAACCTAAGAGCATGTAAAACCAACCAAAAAAAAAAAAAAAGAGCTGAAACAAATTTAATCATTTATTTTGAATCAGATTTTTGTAATCATTTTTCAGTTCACTTAAAAAGAGGAAAGCAGAACATTCATAATAAAGAAATAAAAAATAATTCCAGAGTCTGCCTAAATCATATCATCACTTCCCAAAAAGGAAGGACAGTAAAATGAAGAGATGAAATGCACTCCAGATTTTCCATTTCAGCCATGAAAACAGAGGGAAAGCAGCTTCTCCACAGCTTGTATCTAACAAATAAATGGAGACTGAAGTGTATGTTTAGATGTCCAAGAACACTGAACCCACAGAGCCATGACCAGAACCCCACAGAGCGAAACAGAAGGGTTTGGGGGCAGAGGGGGATTGTTTGGACCAAGCATGTTGAAAGTTTGGAAGATTTAGCTGGGGTGTGGGGGTGTATTCTGTTCCCATCTGTGAGAGGTGGGGCAGTTATATGCTGTTCCCGGGGCAGTTTTCTTTATCTCTGCCACAGCCAATCCTCCCTCCAGGAGATCTCTGCTGTCCATGGCCACTGAGTGTCCCTGCATGGCTGAGAAAATTCCAGCATCCCCTTGGGACAGGCTGCGCCCAGGGGAGCAGCCAAGCATTCCTACCTGGATCCAATCTGACTTTGGGAACACCCCAGCAGCCTTTGCCCCCTGCATTCCCAGAGGAGCAGCTTTCTTCTGCCCTGCATTCCCAGAGGGAGCCCAGGCCCATCTCCAGCAGCCCTGGAGCTTCAGAGGAAAACTCCCCCCTTGTCCAGGATCCCTGCTCCAGCAGAGCCACAGCTGGCACTGCAGGAGGGCTGAGCCACCCTGGGATGGCCCTGCTGCCACCACCCTGANTCCCATATCTTTGCCTGAGAGCCCCTTAATTTCAAAATTATAATAATTTGGAAGGAGGGAATTTACATTTTCCATTTCAAGGGAGGCTCCTGCCTTCCTTAGCAGACACCTGGCTTTCAAACCAAGACACAGCATGAACTGGGACTTTGTCATTTCCCTCAAAACACAGAGGCTTGGAGCTCTGCAGCCTCTCTCAGCCCTGAGAACACCAGTGAATCATCAGCCACTTGCTGCTGGCTTGTACAGACATATTTATATGAGTTATTTGGAAGCAGAAACTACATCCTTTTGGAGCTGAGTGGCTAAAAGTTGGTACATCAAATACAGCTGAAGCCAAAAAATGAATGTAAAGTAATGAAAAAAAAAAACTTCTGAGGCTGATTATGTGCCTAAATATTTTTTCAGTGCCCTCAAGAATCACAATCCCACTCAAGTCTTTATTTTCCATTATTTACTATGAATGTTTTATCTACTGAAACCCTTGTGTACCTAGAAACCAAATGATCTGTTGCTTAAAATCTGCAGAGAGATATTTGCAAAATTCCTGAATGAAACTACTTCAAAAGGCAGCTGGACAGCACAACCATTAAGAAAAGTGCAAAATAAAATATAAAACCCTGCAGATACAGGATGGATGGGACTTGGAGCAACCTGGTCTAGGGCAAGGTGTCCCTGCCCATGGCACAGGGTTGGAATGGGAAGATCTGGAAGATTCTTTTCAAGCCAAACTACTCTATGATATTCTGGAAGAATTTTGGTTGACGCAATTCTGTAGCTTCCTACATAACAAAAAAACCCAAAAAAAACCCAAAAAACAAAACAAAACAAAAACAAAAAAACCCACAAAAAACAAAAAAAACAAAACAACAACAAAAAACCAAAAAAAACACCAAAAAAAAAAAGCCTTCAGGCCCCAAAATAAAAGCAGAGATTTCCTGTAAGGAGAGAAACAGCAAGAACTGGAAAACCTCAGGAAAAATAAGATTCTGCCCTAAGTTTTTGTAAATGTCACACATGGTAAGCACAAGAAGAACAGCACAGGAGCAGAAAAGGCTTTTAAGTAACACAATTTCCAAACATTTTCCTCAGAGATCAACCCCTCTTTCCCATTAGCAGGAATTTGCCTGCATGGATCTCTCAGCTCTGCTGCCAGAGGAGGAATCCTGCAGGGAGGATGCGAGGAGTTTTGGCCTTTTTCCTTTCACAATGGTTTGATGGTGCTGGGAAGGGAACTGGTGCCTCAGGTTTTAGCTTTTATATTTTTCACATTCTGAGCTGCTTTAGTGTGCAAGTCTGAGCTTCATATTAGGGGATGGTGAGCTCTCTGCACAGAGCAGGGAGACAAAACAATTCCTGCTCCAGCTGGGCACCAAGGACAAATGATCCAAACCTCAGGCCCAAGAGCACAACCAAGGTGGGCTGGAGAGAGAAAAACAAGCAGGGTGGGAGTGCCTGGGCTAAAGCTGGAATGGGACAATGAACTCCAAGGTGCAAATGGAGCAGAACTGATCCCAGGGAGAGCCCCCGGGAGCGGCCGTGCATTTTGGGGCCATTTTGGGTCATCTTGGGTGCAGCCCTGGCTGGGCTCTGGTGCTGCCCAAGGTGGATCCATGGAGGAGATCCTTTCCATAAATGCTGCTTTATTCTGGAACTCTGCCCAGCCTCTGTTCTGTGTTAGCCTTCTCAAGGCATCAGAACAAGTCACTGCCTTCAAAAGCACTCACCCAGGAACAGAGTATGAGGTCAGCACATCAAAAGAGAGGTTTATAGTCTTATAAAACATGCCCACAAATGCTGATGAACTCCTTGTAGCACCTCCTAATTCCAGCTGACAGCAGGGATGAAGTGCAGCAGACACTGACAGAAAATGGGGGGGAAAAAAATCCACATCAGAGCTGACAAAACTGTTCAAAAATGGTTAAAATAAAAGATATGGTGCAAATCTACAGTAGAGTTTGCATTTTTTCCACATCATCCCATTATTTATCAGCTCCAAAAAGATGAAGGCTAACAAGCCCTGTACAGGCTGGAAAGTCTGCATCCTTCATTTCCAAAACTCACATTCCTATTGGAATCACAGAGTCACATCAGGTGTGATGGTCATTTCACACCCCTGTTAGTCCTTGTGAGAGAATCTTCCATCTTGAGAAAGAAAAGCTTCCAAGTGGAATCACTGGGGAAAAAAAGCTGGAAAAAATTCTGTGTTCTCAAGTTGTATCAATTAAAAAGAATTTAATGATGGCCCAGGGTTCACAAGGCACAGGTTTTGTGCCAACTGCCAAATATCAAAGTAGGGAATGTGTCATTCCCTATCCTGCATTCCCAACCTTTTCCTCTCAGCCTAACACCCAGCAGAGCTGACTTTGACTTTCACAACTCCACCAAACAGCTTTTTGAAATTATTTCTCTCTCGAAGAATTTGGGCACCTTTTCCGGCACCTTCAGCAGAGCTGAAGTTGCTTTTAACTCACATGGATTAAGTTACATGAATATTTAGGCATAAACTCCAAAACCCCTTTAAAAATATAATATAACTAAATGTGGTAAACAATTAAAAGGAAAAATCCACCTTAAATGAAGTTCAGGGCAGCTGTACAGCATGGAACAAAGATTATGAATTTTTCTCCTTGCTCATAAACCTACAAATATTTCATTAAAGGAGTTAATATTTTTTTTAAAATCTCCCCAAAGCCCATTGACCTCCTCTGCAATGAGCTGCACAAGTGACTGTGCGTTGTTCAAACAAATAATTTTTATTCTGGGCTTGATTTCTTTGAACTTCAGCATGAATGTTGGTGTTTATGAAATGCATCGGATCAACAGCTTCAGGATAAAAAGTGTCCAAACAAAAGTTGTTAATGCAGGAGTATGGGAGAAAAATTCTGCTCTGTCACCCTGCTAACAGAATATAAAATAAAATATGGCACAGCTTGGTCAACAAGGGCCATCCCTGGGAAAGAAAAGAATCCAGTGTCTGCAGCCAGCTCAGCTCTGGAGCTCGTCCAGGTACCTGCTACCACATAATTCAGTTAGTTTTGAACACAGCTCAGCCAGGATCATCCAGTCAAAGAGAAAACATCAATCTGGGGCATTTCTACTTCATATTCTTTGTTTTTAAAAGGCCAGGATGCCATTGCCATCTCCTGTGCCCTTCCAGTGATTCCATGAAATCTCTCTACACTTCCTGACATGTTTTTTCACCTTTATCAAGGCCATTTCCATCACCCCAAATTCCAAGTGCATCTTCTTAAGAGCTTAACAAAATTACCAATTTATTTGCTATTTGAAATTACAAGAAGGCTTGAATTTTTTAGGTAAATTGGAGCAAATCTATACACCATTTTAATAGAGGGGGTCAGGACATTACAAACCTTCTTGGCAAGGCCAAAATATAAAGAAATACCTTCCTGCAAAATCAGCTTGTCCTTTTCTAGATCCAGAAAGATGAAACTCTTCCTGGACCATAAACTTCCCCAGAAATTCTCATGTTCTTAGCAGCACATATTTGCAGAAAACACTCTAACACCCTGCTGGATTTATTCCTGCATATGCTGAGCTCATGTCAAATAACAGGGGGGAGGGAAAAGTATCAAGTGACCTACTCTAATTATTTAAATTTCATTTTTAAATATCAGCATTCTGAGGAGTAGAACTCTCCCTCTTCACTGTCTCCTGCTAAAGACTGAGTGAAGCTATATTTGTTTTTTAAAGCTGCAGACAAATTCCTTTTATGACCAACATTCTCTCAAGGAGATGAGCATTAATGAGACAAACCAGTCCAAGGGCAGCAGCTCCACACACTTCAGACCATTTAAAAAGAACCACAAAGACTGTCAGGCCCATTATTTGGAGGATGACCACAAAGCCATTAAATATCTGTGGAGCCACTTTGTGAAAAATAACTGCTTTGGGTTCAAAACATCACCTGGTGAACTTCCCAAAGGCAGCAGCAATTTCAGATATTGCTCTGGCATTCCAGCCAAGATTTATGGCACATTAACAGCTCTCATGCAAAGAGCTGATTTGACTTTCTGAGAACCAACTGTGTCACAAACAGCTCACTCAGCTTTTAAATGCAAAGGTTCAGACCTGTGCTGAGCCCCCCAGCAAAAACCACTTGGGTTTCCCATGAGCAGCTCCACGGAGCAGCTTCAGCTGATGGAAAAACCCTTCCCTTGCCAGGAAAAAACCTTTTCCCTTCCCTTTTCCACGGTGCCTTCCCTCCCTTGCCTGCTCCTGTGCCAGCCCTGCCACAGTTCAGGGACCTGAGAGAGCAGAAGCAGCAGCCAGCAGCAAACCTTGGCCAAATCAACTCCCTGAAATCAGATTCCTGACAGGAGAATCCTGCCAGAGCAAGGAGAACATCCTGGGCTGTGGAAAAGGAAGCAGTGGGATGACAGCACAGCTGGCAGAGGCTGGCATGGAGCTGAAACCTCTCCACACCTTTCCCACTGAGTAACTGAGGCTGCCCTGATGCCTCAGGTTTAGCTTTTAGATTTTTCACATTCTGAGCTGCTTTGGTGTGTAGCTCTGAGCTTCACATTATGGGATGGTGAGCTCTGCACAGAGCAGGGAGACAAAACAATTCCTGCTCCAGCTGGGCACCAAGGACAAATGATCCAAACCTCAGGCCCAAGAGCACAACCAAGGTGGGCTGGAGAGAGAAAAACAAGCAGGATGGGAGTGCCTGGGCTAAAGCTGGAATGGGACAATGAACTCCAAGGTGCAAATGGAGCAGAACTGATCCCAGGGAGAGCCCCCGGGAGCGGCCGTGCATTTTGGGGCCATTTGGGTTCATCTTGGGTGCAGCCCTGGCTGGGCTCTGCTGCTGCCCAAGGTGGATCCATGGAGGAGATCCTTTCCATAAATCCTGCTTTATTCTGGAACTCTGCCCAGCCTTTGTTCTAGCTCAGCCTTCTCAAGGCATCAGCTGAACTGCACAGATGTTCCCCTGCTCACCTGGGTGCCCAAGGGGACCAGATTTTATGCCATTAATTCCCTTAAATACCAGACAGGGACTCAGGCTCCTGCAGCAGAGCCCTGAAATTCACCTCCAAATGCTCCCTCAGGACTCTTGGCCAAGTGTGACAGCAAATGCAATTTAAATGCAGCTCTTCTGCAGGATCACTCCCACTGCCCAGCACCAGAGCCAGATGTGAGGCACAAAATGATCCCACTTCCCTGCTCCCTCCATCAAATGCCATTCCTTTGGATAAGGAAGGATATGAGGATATATCCTTAAGAGAGGTTTCTCAAGGCTCAGTGTCTGCCATCCCCAGCTCTGCAGTAGCACAACAGGAGTGTGTGGGCAGAGAGGAGGCTTCAGTTCTTCCTTCCCCAGTTTCCTTATGGTTTCAGCAATGTTTGGGCTGCTAAATGACACCAATTTTGGAAAACACAGGAAAGCATTAGACAGAAAAACCCCCAAAAAAGGAACATATTAGTTGTCAGTGTCTTCTCAGCAGACAGCCCACCAGAGAGCCTGCTAAAAATTTATGTCCCAGAGAAAATACGTGTGATTTTCCCTCTCTCCTGTGGGAGGGAGCAAAATATATACCCCAAAAAATTGAGAATCATCAACTGCAAATTCACCACTGAGAA
This sequence comes from Urocynchramus pylzowi, assembly GCA_013397555.1. NCBI lineage: Eukaryota > Metazoa > Chordata > Aves > Passeriformes > Fringillidae > Urocynchramus > Urocynchramus pylzowi. The sequence continues at coordinate 137,167 of VZRH01004230.1, read as the reverse complement.
AGGAGAGAAGATCTTTTCCTTGAAGGCAAACAGCTCCAGCCTGAGCTGCTAACTGGTCATGTCACCAACAGGACAAGTCATTGGTGGCTTCTCCTGCAGCAGGGTCCTGCACAATTCCCTGTGTCCTGTCCCTCCAGGCCTTGTCCCCAGTCCCTCTGCAGCTCTCCTGGAGCCCCTTTAGGCCCTGCCAGGGGCTCTGAGCTCCCCCTGGAGCCTTCTCCTCTCCAGGTGAGCACCCCCAGCTCTCCCAGCCTGGCTCCAGAGCAGAGGGAATCATTGCAACATTCCTGTATGGTTCAGCACAGACACTGAATTGTCCCAGAAAACCTGAGAATTCCCTCACTATTTATCCTGACACAAGCACTGCCATCAGCACGTGGCTCCCTGGCCAAGGCCCTGATCCTGCATTAATGAGGTTGTTCAGGAGGATGTTCCACCCACTCCTGCATTAAAGAGCTCAATTAGTTCCACACAAAATGACAACTTTAAGTTAAAATTTAAACAAATTTCCCCCCTCTCCCATTGATGGAACAACATGACCAAGGGCTATGCTGGCTGTGAGACAAGGAAATAACTTCAAACAGTGTTTTCCTGAAAAAAGGCTGCTCTAATATTTTGACAAACTGCTTTTGTTTGTTTGTTTATTTTCTAGCACTCCCCTACCAACTGGAAAAGGTCACTCTGTCTTCTGTGTTATTCCTCCATTCTCAAAGAAGGTCAAAAATATTTCATATCTGCATGTTTTGTATCTCAACACTGCTCACTGCAGAGCCACCTCTCACACTACACCAGTGTCTGGTGCAGTTATTAGGGAGCTTCCAGAAATTCAGCTGCAAAAATGAGCTGCAAAAAATAACTCCTCCCCCACAAACCCCAATCTGCAGCCAACCACGAGCTCCTGTTATTTTGTGAAGATGTGGAGAGATAACCCTGCTGTAACATGAATTTTCCTGAATTTCACATGCAGAGATGCACAGTGCACAGGTACAGAACATTATCCCTGTGAACCCCACTCCTGTGAGATTGTTCTGCTGTGCTGACTAAATTCCATTCATTGGGATTTGTAGGAATTGCATCACTTCCCTGAGCCACTTCCTCCAAGTTTTCAGCCTCCCCCAATGGCTTGAAACACTTTTAAAACTGAGTTTTCTGCTCCTTCTGCTGCAAATATAAGATCTCCTCACCAAAAATTATCCTTATGCAGAAAATCAGGCTAGAGGTAATTTAGGCTTTGGGATCAAAGGTTTTCTTACACTCTAAGGTAAAAATATTTTAAGCCACTCCAGTGGAACTAAGGTACAAACACCAACAAGATTTTGAACAAAGAAATGCAGCATTTCCTCCCTTTCATGCCAGTCAATGCTCATCTCTTACCTCAAACCAGCAAGAGATTATGGATCTTAAAGTGCTGCTTTTATGCATTGTAAAAGCTCTTCTGGAAGCTTTTCCGACTCCCCCTGACACCCAAGAACAATGATACCTTTCCAAGTGGGTTGTTTTTGTTTTTCTTGGCACACTTTTTCCAGAGATCTTGGTCAGAAACTGTCTGCCCAGCACAGAAAGCACTTTCACTCCTCAGTGCTCACACCTCCACAGGCTTTGAGTCCCATCAACGCTGTTCAGGAACAGCCAGTAGAAATCACTCCAAATTTCACCACACACCAGGGCTGAACCCATCCCAAACTCCCACAGAGGACGGGAATATCCAGCCTTGATGTTCTGCTGCACTGAAGGATCAGCCTTGGGAGTGTTCTTACTCCAAGGTTTTGTCTTTCTGGAGCAAAATCTGCAGAACTCAAAGCTCAAAGTTTTTCTGGCCTCATGGATCACAGGAAGATGGCTGCAGATTCCCCATCCCAAACCCATTCCTTAAATATCCTTAAATTTAATTCTTCCCTTTTATTCTTCCCTTTTTTATTCCCACTTCAATTGTGTGACATTTTCTGTTGTTCAGAAAACCCCTCATGAACCTCTGGCTGGACATTTCCAAGCAAATTTTTACAAGAACAGTATCTCAAGCTGCATCAAGGGAAATATGGGCTGGATATTAGGAAAAAGCTTTTCCAGGAAGGGTGATCAAGTTCTGGAATGTTCTGCCCAGGAGGTGCTGCAGTCACCATCCCTGGGTGTGTTTAAACAGCCTGGATGTGGCACTGGGTGCCAGGGCCTGGCTGAGCTGTTGGGGCTGGGTTGGACTCCATGGCCTTGGAGGTCTCTCCCAACCCAGGGATTCTGTGAATTCTGTGAAAGGAGCTGCAAGTTTGTGGCATAGGAAAAAGTAATGGAGATTTCTTTGATAATAATTCCTCTAGAAAGACAAATATATGGGTAAGGAGTCAGTGAAGGGGACTGAAGGCCCTCACCTTACTTCATGTCCAAGTATTTAAAGTCACTGGGATATTTGGGTAAGGAAAAAAACCTGCAACACTGCACAGTCAAACAATCCTGCAGAGCAACAGCTACAAACCAGCCCAAAACTGAAAAAGTGAGTCAGGGCAGGAGGCAGAGAGCATTTTCCATCACCAGCCCAGAGCTGGAATGACCAACATAAATCCTTCCACCTCCTGTAAATAATGCCAGGCTCACTTCTTTGACCTCCTGTATCACATGCCAGGTGAAGTTCCACATCTGTGCACTATGTATAAAGGTAATCTCCAAATAAATAAATTTAAAAAAAAATACTAAACGTGTGTTTAGTGTAACACAAAACATACAACACAGCAAGAATGAGAGAACAGATGTGACAGATGACAGCTCTGCTGCTTGAGAGAGCCTCAGATCCCTGGGTGAGAGACACAGCACCTGAATAAAGCCTAAGCAAGGCACAGCTTTAGTCTCTTGCAGTTAAGAGGAAGAATCAAATAAGAATTTGCTGCAAACACGCCAGCAGCAAGTGTCTGAGCTGCCTAAACCCAGCCATAATGACAGCAGAAGACAAGCCATTAGAGCTGTGACACTTTATAAGACAGGCATGACATGGTAACACAGAACAAAAATGTCACTTTGAAAGCTGCTGATAAATCACTTGGTAGGCAAAAGGAATCAACTTTTCCAAACACCATAAGGATGTATCCACGGGATTTTTCTTTTTTTTTGCTGATATTTAAGCTCTTTGGAGTTTTACAATCTGTTGTAAATGTGGCCACTTACCAAAAAAAACCAAAGATAAATCCCAGCACTGCTGAGTGTTGAGCACAACAGGTATTCTCTGGCACGATTCTGAAGAGTTTTTCTTTTTTTTTTTTTTGTATTTTATGGGTTTTTTGTATTATTTTGTATTTGTTACAGCTATGCTCCAAGCTGAAAACGTGCCCACCTGAGGGATTCTTACCTGCAGGACATCCTGGATCTTCACCCACACGTCCACCATGTCGTAGAGCTTGATCTCCCCATCGTACTGGCTGCAGGGGGAGGCCACTGTCTGCTGCAGGTGGCCCAGCACCACCGAGTGCGCGGCGGCCACGGCGTTGAACTTGTCAAAGAGCAGCTCCAGCAGCTCCAGCAGCAACCTGGCAACCACAGAAACAGCTCTGCTCAGCTTCTGGAATGTTCACAGGCTCACAGCAGGGCAGGGGGACAGGCACTGTGGTTCCATGTCCTGTTTTGTGACATGCTGAGGTCACCTCTCTGTGGGTTCAGGGGACTCACTTCACCTCAGGTTTGCTGTCTGAACATTCCTGAGGATTCTTCTCCTCATTCCCTTGCCTATATCAGCATTGCTCACTTTAAAAGGGTCCTGTTTAGGGCTACAGGGAAGACAAACCCATTAATAACTCCACAATAATTAAACTGGACTAACACAATATTAGATCCCATTGTGAGACCCCAGGCAGGGAGGGAAACAACCTGCTCTTCCCCCAGAAAAAAAGTATGAGTCTCAGGGCAATAAAAACTGACTTACCCACACAACCAGGATAAAAGGAATTCTTTTTGAGTTATTAAATTAATTTGGCAGGTTTCAAATGACAGGAAACATCAGAAAGCTAAAATATCAACCCTCATCACTTGCCATGATTTTACTCCTATTGTACTCCTATATAGCTTATATTGTTTTACTCCTATTTGTTGTAGCTATAACATCATCTAAATGTACTGCACTGTACCTGCTCTCATGGTTCCCTACTGCCCAGTTACCATAATTAAAGCACCTCTGCAAAGTCCTGAACAGTTTGTGATGAGGCAGCACCATCACACTTTTTTACTGTTGGAGAACAGAAAAATCCCGCTGGAGCTCACCGCCGTTTAATGAGCAACTCAAGTCCCCACGTAACCCCACCAAAACATGAAGATAACACTTCCCAAATCCATATGTTAGGCACTTGTAGCTCTGACAGATAGGCTCCATCACATTTCCTGCAGCAGCTTTGGAGCCACCACATGCTCTGAGTCTGCCCAGCAGAAGCTGCGAGCCCCAGGGCAGGACACGGCAGGAGCTGCTGCCACTCCTTCTCCAGCACCTTCAGTGCTCACAGGAACAGGGAATGGCTCTGGGGACACCCTCAAGATCATCCCTGGGCACCATCCCAGGCTGCTCCAGCCCCAGTGTCCAGCCTGGCCTTGGACATCCCAGGGATCCAGGGGCAGCCCCAGCTGCTCTGGCAATTCCAGCCCAGCCAGCAATTCCTAATTCCCAAGATCCCATCCATGCCTGCCCTCTCGTCAGGGCTCCAGTTATTGATGTTTGTTTTATGCTGGGCCCTTCTGAGGGCTCCCTGGATGGGGGAATCCCTCCTGTAGCAGTTCTGTGCCAGGAAAAAGGAGATGCATGGGACTTTTTCGGTCTTCAGCTTCTTGGTTATTGTTATCTTATCTAAAGTTTTGCACTGTCCACACCAGGCTCAGTGCACTGGAAAAGCACCACAAAATGGCCCCAAAATGTACAGTTTCAAGGCCTTTTAAAGTTTTCTCATCCAATTAACTCTTAAAATGTATATTATTTCTACTTATCTACCAATAATTCATGCCTTGACTGTCCACGTAACCCCTGCATTGTGCTTTCCTTGACCAATCACCCTGTGCCACCAACACTGCAGAAAATGGAGTAGATGATGAAGACAGGGACTATACCCAAATTCCTCCATCTTGCTTCCTATCTACACCATACTGAAAATCCCAAAACCTAAAATTTCTCAAGTGACAAAGCCAAG
>VZRH01004230.1:96229-130946 GCA_013397555.1 Urocynchramus pylzowi | reverse complement strand
GTCCCTCCAGGCCTTGTCCCCAGTCCCTCTGCAGCTCTCCTGGAGCCTCTTTAGGCTCTGAGCTCTCCCTGGATCCTTCTCCTCTCGAGGTGAGCACCTCCAGCTCTCCCAGCCTGGCTCCAGCTCCCTGAATTAATTCGTGACCTTCTCGACTCAAAGTCAAACTTCTCAACTCGACTTTCCTTCATTTTTATTTTAATGATTATAAATCCATAGCATGTTTTGAGGCCAAGTATTACAGCAGGATTCTGGCCACTTCTCTCTGAAGTTCTGTTTTAAGGGACAAAACACTCACTACAGAAAGGCTTGAACCATAGAAAACATTGGGCTTACTTTCCAATCACATCTGGATATTGACATCTTTACATCTTAGCTCTGATAAGAAGTGCTGGCTTTTCAATAAAACCTTTTTTCTCAAAATCTTCAGAATTTCTTTTTTTTTCTTTTAAGCTGACATTTCCCTAATTATTTTTATGAAGGTTAGCTTTGGCCCTGAGCCACAACATCTGTAACAAAAAAATAAAAGAGCCACAAAAATAAAGAGCCACTGGAACCAAGGTACCTATTCAAACAAAACCCAATAAATTGTGTATGGATCCTTTTTCTTGATATTTCAGAACAGCAGCAAATACTAAAAAATGTGACATTATCAAACCAAATGAATTCTCTATCACTGAGAAAATGTTCTCAGTGCCAGCCCAACTTCCACCAACATCCCATGACAAACAAGAAATCAGTTATCCCTACACCTCCTTGCTGCCCCAGGAAAAACAGTTTTGCAGAAATGAACTACCTGGAGAGTTGGACAAATTCACTTTATTCTCACTAGGAGAGCCTGACCTCTCATTATCAACTTGTTTATGGAGCCATGAGTAAGATAACAGTGCACTGATCAGACCCTTTTTGTTTGGAATTCCAGTGTCTCCCTGTTCCCATGTTCCAGACTGATGGACATGAAATCCCCCAGGTCCACACTCCAGTACATTTTCCATTCTCATCACTGTATTCCCACATCTCCATGCTTTCAGCTTAGCCAGTACCTCTTACCTTATTTTCTTTTTCCCTGAAAGTCCTATAAATCTGTCAGGTCATTTTTGAAAGAAGGTGACCCAAAAGAGACACAGATAATGAGACAAAACCATCAAATTGCATCAATATATATTGCAAATTGCATCAAGTAGCCTGGCCTGGATGGGGCTGGAGCAGGGAGTGCCCTGAGCTGAACAGGGACAGGCAGTGACAGGAGAATTTGTCACAGCCACCTCATAACCCCTCACCCAGAGACAGAGGAAATGTGTTGGAGACAGTGATACACACCCAGAAGGGACTTCCATGGCCCAGGCAATAATGGGAGTGAAGTGATGGCCACTGACTGCTGCCACCTGAGAGAGGACATTAGTGACAATTCAGGTGTTTCAGTCTGTGCCTGGTCAGAGAGGTGGCATGGACATAATTCCTGTATTTATTTCAAAGCCTGGAGATGAGGGCAAAAGTCAAAATATAATATAGATGTGTAGGGAAAAATACATGGAATCCAAGCAGGAAGATTTAGGAGCAAAAGTGTCAATCTCCCATCAACTCATGGACTGGATTTTTAATGTTTCCTGACCAGAATGTCCCATAAATTTGTCCCTCAAGTAGGCATCCACCCACAGTGTTATTCTAAAGTGCAAACTCTTCCAAAATTCAGGAGAGCCCCACAGGTTTGTGCAGCAGCACCCCAAGGAAACTCAACACAGCCTCTTCTGGGACACTTTGTCCTCCACAACCCCAGATAAGGATTTCTAAATGTGATGGTGTGCCTAATGAGCCCCTCATTAGGGAGAAGGCAGTGGCAATTCCTACAGTTAAGCCTTTCTTTATAAACTTCTTTCAAGCACAGAGATCTAAAAATGTTAGAAAATTTCCCTAGACTTTAAAATTGTCCACTTAAAGCTGAGCTCAGCTAAAACATGGTGAGATTTAGGCAGAGTTTTCAAACTTATTTTCCCCCAGGGACAAGGAGCTACTTGGAACCTGCTCCTGCCCTTCCTGAAGCTCTGAGGATCTGAAAGAGCACTCAAAGAGTCATCACAAACCAGAAACATCTTGAGTTTAAAAATCTGGGAGTAATTAACAATATTTTTATACACAAATATAAAAGATGGCAGCACAAGCCTACATANTCTGGGAGTAATTAACAATATTTTATACACAAATTATAAATATAAATATAACAATATTTTATAAATATAAATATAAAAATAACAATATTTTTATACATAAATATAAAAGATGGCAGCACAAACCTACATGGAAAAGCTTATTAAGGGAGGCAGGAAAATAGAGTTAAATTTAAAAAGTAAGAAGAATGAGATCAGCAGTGGCTGTTATCAGATCTGCAGCTTTTCTGGCCAGGTTCTACAAATCATTTCTGTCTTGTACAACGAGAGTGGCTCTCAATAACTGCTGCATGGGGTCTCAAAAGGAATTACACCACAATTTCCCCAAGCAGATCGTCAGCTTCATCCCCAGACATGGAATGGTTTGGGTTGGAAGGGACTTCAAGGATCATCTGACAGCCTCATGAACAGCTCAGCAGTCCTGGACACTGCATTGAGCTCAAATTTGGGGTCTCACAGAGCTCTGTTGAAGCAGCAGAGCCTTTTTGTTCAGATTTATTTTTCCCCTGACAGTAGGAAAGTCTCTGAGCTTTGATTTAAAACTGAAGCTAATTTAAGGGGTGGGGACACCCCTCCATACTGTAATTTATTCTTTTCAATATAAATAAATTCACCTGCTTGCTGTAAACTTCACGTGTGATTTAGGTTTAGAACCAGTTCTAATTATGTCTGTATTCCACAAGAATTCAGGAGCATCTTAAAGGCTCACACTCTCCAACAGATGCCAAAACCCATTAAACCTTTGTGTGCCTCACTCAACCCTCTGGGCAGGTTAATGGCATTGATATATGATCTGATCCAATTTATCAATTCCAACAGACAACCAGGAGCCACACAACCTCTCCAGACTGGTTCATAAAACAAGTATCAAGAATGTGTTACACTTCTGGCATCAGAAACTAAAATTTTGCCTTCTGACCCCTCTAAAAAAAGCTCATTTTCACTGAGTTATCAGCACTGTACCTCTACAAAGTCTTCAAAACAGAATTGTTTCCACGGCAGTGCTAATGAGAGGAATTAAAAAAGGAGTTTTTATCAAGCTGATGTTTTCCTTGGGAGTGATTTTCTACTACAAATATTGCACATAATGAAGATACACACTTTTCAGCCATTAATTCCCTTTGGACAATGATCACGACAATGTGGAGATGAATATTTCAGCTGGAAGAGATTCCTGCTGGAATCCTTTTGTTCCAAAGGCCAGTTCCAGTGAATTCTGAGGAGCAGCACAAACACAGTGCTCAGTTGGCTTCCACACCTTGCTGTTAATGTAAATGGGGCTGCAAAACAATTAGAGACTTGGCCATACATTTGTGATAGAATTAGTTCCATACATGATTTCAAAGCTTTGCACCTGCATCAGCTTAATTGGACTCTGCTACACTCGAAATCACCGAGCTCAATTTTCTCATTTCAAGTCATATTATCAATTAGGACTTTTTTTTTTCTTTTTTTTTTCCCCTCAGCAATCAAGGGCTGGGAGTTGAAATCTCCTTACCTAGGCTGATTTTCCTGGGAAATGTTCTCCCCTCTCTGGTAGCCATTGTCAGCCACCTGAGTGGTGGAGCGCTTCACAATCTGCTTGAGCTCCTGTTCCAAGCGGTCCTGGATGGCTTTCACTGTTTCTGGGATTTTCTTCAGCTTGGCCAGCCCCTTGATGAGGATTCCCATGAAGACATGGCTGTTCTCCTCTGGATCCAGGTCTGTGTCCTCTTTGATTTCCAGAAGGCTCGAGTCTCTCACTGGAAGAGATTTTAATCCCAGATTTTATCAACTGAACCCAACGTCAGCACCCTGAAGAAGCAGCACGGGAGCTCCTCTGGCTTCACACAACTCCCAGCACATGGAGGAACCAGGGATGAACAAGGAAACCACAAACACTTGGATTTTGAGGGGAAATAGTGGATGTTTCTGTTTGCCTTGGGGCTTCCCTGGACATAAGTACAGCAGCCTGCTCATTGGATTGATTTAGGAACAACTCATGGTGTAAATTCTGTGTTAGGAAATAGAGGAAGTCTGGTGCAATCAAAATATTCATAAATGATAAGGTACAATATCCCTACAAATCCCCTGAATGTGTTTCAAGGAGCTAAAACCCCCACGGTTTCCTCCCCAGCTGGTTTCCCTTGCTATTTTCTTCACAAGAGAGGAATTTTCATTACAAACACTATCAAGCTTAAGAGACTGCTGATGAATTCAGCAAAGTTTACACTGCCGAAGTGACTGATTGTTTGATTTTATCTTTTTCTGCTTTATTACGTCTGTCAAGGGGTTGATGAAGTTCCTCAAATCTTCCAGCAAGGCTTCTAGAAGGGTAAAGTGAGAAGAATTAGAGAGGATATTGCAGATATGGTCCTGAAGTAACAGGGATTGCACAGGGAGAAATCCTGTTGCTAAGCGACAGGGGATGGGAAAGCAAAAGAGACTCTGCTTGTTTTAAGTAGGTTCATTAAGCAACATTTCTTAATTTACAGATAACACCCAGCAACAACAAAAGCGTGGCTCTGTTAAAGACTGGGTGAAACATTTAATAAATATATTTAAACACTTATGTGAAGTAAGTGTCTTCAAGGCAAACTGAATTAAAAGCATCTTGGAAGATCTACAGCCACTCTGTGCCATCCACCACTCCAGATCCTTGGATCAAAATTAAAACCCAAAGGCTGTTTCATCTGACTGGGGCTGGGCTCTGAAAAAACTGCTGGGTGACAGATGACTCCCATGGTTTCAACTCCTTAACAGATTTTTTTACTTTGAAACTTTTCCAAGAAGTTAAGAAATGTCAAAAGATCCAGCAGAAGGGTGGAAGGAACGTGGCAGGAGTGAGGAATAGCACAGCTTCAGGAGCTGCCTGAAGCTGGGATCTGACCAGAGGAGCAGTGCTAAGTTACAGCAAGATCAAGAAAACAATGGCCCAAGCATGGTGCCAGTTTATAAATAATCACAATAAATGGGTGCCAGTTTACACCAACCTCAGGCTCAATCAATCAAGAGGCTGCTTTTTTCCTGCAGTCTGATCCCAAACTCTGCACCTCTGGCTCAAACCAAGCTCATGGCTCACATGGTCTCACATTTGAACCCAGAGCAGCAGGTGAGAGTGAGGTGAGGATGGATCCTGCTCTGGAGCCAGCCTGGGAGAGCTGGGGGTGCTCACCTCGAGAGGAGAAGGATCCAGGGAGAGCTTCCAGAACATTCCAGGCCCTAAAGGGGCTCCAGGAGAGCTGCAGAGGGACTGGGGACAAGGCCTGGAGGGACAGGACCCAGGGAATGGCTTCCCTGGACTGCCAGAGGGCAGGCATGGATGGGATCTTGGCAATTGGGAATTGCTGGCTGGGCTGGAATTGCCAGAGCAGCTGGGGCTGCCCCTGGATCCCTGGGATGTCCAAGGCCAGGCTGGACAGGGCTTGCAGCAGTCTGGGAAGGTGTCCCTGCCCATGGCAGGAGGGGTGGACTGGACCTTTAAAAAGACTCTTCCAACTCCAAACTGTTCCATGATCCTCTGACAATGAACACCAGGAAGATCAAACAATGCTTTTTTCTCTCTCTCACACACTTCTTTCAATTAAATGTGAGCAAGTTACAGGACAAGCAACTAGAAACACCCAGAATGTATAATTAAAAAAAAAACAAAACAGCAACAAAAGCAAAGATAAAATAAAGACATTTCAAACACCAATTGGAATTTAACAACTGGATGCAGAACTGTTCCTGCTCAAAGCTCTGCTCCATCACAGACCTTTCACCCCACAGAGCAGCAAAAGACTTTGTGGCTGCAGGCCTGGTCTCTGCCCACTCTGTTATTGTTATTTGTTATTCTCCAAAACCCAAAACTCAGACACAAACACAGAAAATGAGCTCTTTGGAACCAGAGCTGTGAAAAAACACTGGAAATGCTACAGGAAGAAAGGTTTAGTCTATTCTTTTTTTAAAAAGAAAAAACAAAAAACCTAAATATCTTGTTTCTCTGAGTTCAATGCAGATATTTCCCAGGCTCTCAGAGGACAGGTCCTGTCATGAGGCTGCACCCCTTCTGTAAGCAGCTTGTAAATTATTCTTAATATCACACAATGAACACCCAAGAGGGTGGAAATGGAGCTGTAGCCAAATGTGAGGACAGCATTTAAAAGGAGTAAAAGCAGCAATCTTGCTGAGAACTCTGCCAGCACACTGAGACAAACTCTTCCATTTTTGAAAGAGCAAACCAATTTCCAGCATCCTCAAATAGTCAGGACATTGATTTACATCTCTCACAAACAAGAGCAAAGTGAGCAATTCGATATCTGAGAGCTGCACACGGGTCTGGAGGCTCTGTCAGATCTGGTAGTTTGACAAAACAGTGGGAACCTGTTTTCAGTGTGTTCCCTGCACATTGTCCCTATCAAACAGCAGCCCTGGGGAGCTTTGGAGGCCCATTCATCTGTGAGATCTGACAAGATCCCAACACTGGGTAACTGTCCTGTCCTTTTCTTGTGGCTTTCACACTCCAAACATCCTCTCCTGCCATTTAATGTCATCAAGGAGCTTTTCAAGCCTCCATCTCCTGGGTTGTAAGATATGGTTTGGGGGTGTTCTAATTCCCATCTGTGAGAGGTGGGGCAGTTCTCTGCTGTTCATGGGGCAGTTTTCTTTATCTCTGCCACAGCCAATCCTCCCTCCAGGAGATCTCTGCTGTCCATGGCCACTGAGTGTCCCTGCATGGCTGAGAAAATTCCAGCATCCCCTTGGGACAGGCTGCGCCCAGGGGAGCAGCCAAGCATTCCTACCTGGATCCAATCTGACTTTGGCAACACCCCAGCAGCCTTTGCCCCCTGCATTCCCAGAGGAGCAGCTTTCTTCTGCCCTGCATTCCCAGAGGGAGCCCAGGCCCATCTCCAGCAGCCCTGGAGCTTCAGAGGAAAACTCCCCCCTTGTCCAGGATCCCTGCTCCAGCAGAGCCACAGCTGGCACTGCAGGAGGGCTGAGCCACCCTGGGATGGCCCTGCTGCCACCAGCCTGACCCACAGCACCTCAGGGCCTCTTCTCACCCTGGCAGGGGTTTGTTCTCTTTCTTTGTACTATTGCATTTGTATTTTTAATTTTCCTAGCAAAGAACTGTTACTCCTGCTCCCATATCTTCACCTGAGAGCCCCTTAATTTCAAAATTATGATAATTCATAGGGAGGGGGTTAACATTTTCCATTTCTGGGGAGGCTCCTGCCTTCCATAGCAGACACCTGGCTTTCCAAACCAAGACACTCCAGCAGATCAACTCCCACCCACCCCAGTGTCACTGCTGGGGGTGCCCTGGATCCCCTCACCAGGTCATTGATGAAGGTTAAACAACTTTCTCCAGGAGAATGTTCTGGGAAACAAAGGCTTGACCAAAGTCTAGCTAGACCTGCCACATCCCCAGCCTTTCCCTCATTCTCCAAGGGGGTCACTTTGTCCACACAAGATCAGGTTGGCCAAGCAGGACCTGCCTTTCCTGAACCCACTCTGACTGGGCTGATCCTCTTGTCTTAACAAAGTCTACAAACCTCTTGTGAAGCAGAACATTTAAATGCATCTTATCAAAAACCTTCTAAGACAACAACTAGAAGGAATGATAATTTTGCCACATTCTCTAATAAAATTGCAGCCACTTTCACAAATTTTTCATCACCAAACCATATTTCATCTGAAAATGCTCAACTCTGTGTTCAAGCAGGCAAATGTTGAGCTGTGGGTTAAACCCCTAAAAGCTGAACCATGTGTAACCTCCAGAGTGACAGAGAGGGGAGCTTCCCTGATCCCTGCTCTGATGATGCCCTGCAAAAACCTCTGATCCAACTGGAATTCATTTGCTCAGTGCTGCCATTTCCCAAGGAACCAACCTGCTGCAAGGAGCTTTTTAACAGCTCCAGTCTGATCCCTAAAAAGCCAACTTTGGGAACTCATTTAAGCAAAGCAGCTGAAAAAAAGGCTCTTGGGTCTTGTTTTTCATTCCAGTGAACAGCCAAAATTTGCTGCTCCTCATTATGAAGGTTTCATTATCCACGGGCTTTTATGGGAGTCTTGTAAAATGTAATGTACTATTTTCCATGATTTATATCCTTCTGGTGATATCCTTTGTACCTTCAATCCTTCCACAGAAAAGCACACGAGTTTCTGGTGGACCAAAGGCATAATTTCAGATTTGAAGGAACATCACCTGCTAATTCCTGGTGCTGAATCCTTGTTCTGACACATTCATGGAGCTACAAATGGGCAGTTCCTGCAGAAGTGGGTCCTTGGAAGATTTTGGGAATTTTCTGCTCTGCATCACTACCAAACCCAGAAGAAAACCCACTTCAAAATCCTCCTAATCTATACTAGCATGAAAATTAAGTCTCCAAATAAAAAAAAAAAGTGTAAATGACTGTAGCTGTTATTTGATTTGGGACCACACACACAGGAACAACTCATGAAATATACAGAAAGAACAATTATGTGTTACCTTCCTGGCTTTCACTATGTGGATCTGAAATCTCCTTGATTTTCCCTTTCCTTCCTCAAACACATCCCCAGATCATTCAATTCTAAGAAAAAATGATAAAGGCAATTTACCCAGATCATAAGAAGAGAAGAAATCTTTTGAAGATTTATTGAGCACGTTTGGAGTAGAGGCATCTGTGGCAACAACCTGTCACAATGGCATTTTTTAGATTCACCTTGAAAATTGGATATTCCAGGCTCTGGCTCCTGCAGGGATTCTTCAGGAGCAGGTTTGGAGGTCTCCACATGTGGAGAGCAGAACCAGAGAAGTCTCTGGTTCTTGAAAAAAGAGAGCCAGGAGCAGTTCTTAGACCTGACCTTAGAAGCACCACACTGCCTGGCCCTACAAACTCTTTTTGCTGCAAAAAACCATTGAAATAAATTAGCAATTCAGCTTAAAATCTACATATGCTACCCACAGCAGGATTTATTATCACCACCAGCTCACCTTTTGCTGGATTTCTAAGAAGTACTGTCCCAGTTTTCCCAGGAAAAGGCACTCTTGGGTTTGCGAGCACGTTTTAGAGTTCCAGGAAGAGCCTGGCAAAGCAGGAACCTTCCTAAATACCCTTCAGAGTACAGAAAGTTCAAGCAGAGAAATATAAATTAATTTCTCTGAACTGGCATGAAGGGAAAGTGTTACTGGTGAACTGCCACATCTGCAATCCTCAGGTGAGCATTTCCAAAGGATTTGTTTATTTTACGTGCGGCAGGAACAGCTTTAATTTCCTTATAAAGATTCTACAGCACAAGGTAACATCTCCTCTGGGAAGGGAGAGCAGGAAGGACTCCAAATTTTGGCATCTTTGCTGGGATGGGATGAATGAGTCAGTGCTTTAGAATGACATCCATTAATATGCACAGACACTTTGTTTCATCAATAAAAAGCCAAAGAACTTAAGTGACTACAGGCAGAAACAGCTTTTGTTATGCATAGGCATAAGTTTGAAATTCTCTGCTAGTTGTGCAGTCCTGGAAAAGGCTACTTTTAAATAAAATTACAGAGAAAAAAATCTACATAAGTACATTGTGCACTTGAAGCAGAACCATATGCATATTTTATGCAGATCAAATGTTTTCTGTTAAAATCCACATCTTTGCCAGGCCGAGGGACACTTGCCCAGCACTTCACTGAGTGATGCAGAGCACAGGGAAGAGCCAAGGAAGAGATTTTCTGGTGCATTGAGTGAGAAGAGCAAGAAGAGATCTGCTAAAAAAAGACCAAGAGGGGCATCTCCTGCTCTGTTCCCCAGCCATGAGGTGGGAGATCCCCATCAGCTCCATAACTTCAGATCTTTTGGGTTTTATTACTATAGAGAAGAGCAATACTTTAGGGGGAGAAAGTAGCAGACACTATAAATATCACTGAAAAATGAGTATTTTAACATTTAGAGGGGTTGGAACTAGATGGTCTTTTAGATCCCTTCCAACCCAAACTATTGTATTTTCAGTGATGAGGCTGGGATTCAGGTTTTTGTGGTTTATTTCCTCAGTTCCTCAAAATCCTGTGAGCTTTTGCAAGAAAACTGAACTGAACTTTCCACTGATCATGGAGCAGAACAGGAATTCTTGAGTTTTTCCCTCAGAATTTTCACATGGTTCTTCTCTTCCAGATTTTGAGTGACCAGGCTGCAGTTTCCAGTTCTGGAAGTTTGTGACTCCTCACAAACCTCCAGGACACAGAAAAACAGCCCCAGGCTCCAAGACCAGCCTGGCAGGAGCAGAGCTGAAGAACAAAACCCCTCCAGGAGCAGAAGATAAGAGTAATCACACAGAACAATCTGGGAGGCAAGTGTGACAAAACTAGAAACAAAAGGACAAAAGAATTAATAAGGCTGAAAAGAGAAAGAAATATTCTCTGCATTTGAGGAATACTGAAACAGTCAGGTTTGAAAGGGGGAAGAGACTGGAGGTCACTTCTGTATTATTCATCAAGGACAACCCCACTTATTAATCTCCTGAAACAATACAAAGATTAATTTCCCCTCTCTGCAGCCCTTCCAAAGCCTCAGACAAAAGCCCCAGTGAAAGAGTTTTCCTCGGTGTTTGTTGCAGTAACAGGAATAAAAGATCAGCCCCAGATTATTCCTGTGTACAGCCAGACCTTTAGTCAAAGTTACAAAGCTCCCACAAGGAACAGATTTGACCTTTTGGCTCCCACACAATCAAAAAACTTCAGTAGATATTACTGAAGCTGGCTGCCTGCAGTAAATAATGCTGAGGAAACCACACAGAATGAACCCACTGCAAATCTCTGCTGCTCAAGATATCAAGAACACCATCAAGGTGAGAACAGGCACAGGAAACTGAGTGTGTTTAAGAAGCTGGTGGGGGTTAGGAGAGGGAAAAGATGATTTTCCATGAGGAAAAAAAAGCCAAGTTCTGCCCCTGGACACAGCACCCACTCGTTTTGTGACACTACACAAATCATCTCCCAGGTTTTTGTCTCCCCTGAGCCATGAGGGGATGACTTGCCTCCTCCTACTCCAGTAAAATCAGCTGAAGATCTACAAATGAATATATATGGCTTAAATACTCACTGCTGGAGCTTCCAGGAGTGCTGAACTGGGAAGTCTCAAGGAATTTCCGAGGTGTAGATAAATTAGTGACATCCATCAGAGGCACAGGAGAGGCGTCTTTCACAAGGGACCTGTGGGAGGGGAAAGAATTAAAGCAAACAGGTTATTATTTACAATATTTATTCACAACAAATATCCACTTATTCCTTACATTTTAAGCCTAAGAAACAGATTAAGCCTAATAGATGTTTCCATTTCCATGCCTTTTGTCAACTTTTTAAACCTCCAAACTTCTTAATTCCCACCAGAAACCTCCACCCTTTTTCCCTGCCCTTCACATTCCTGGTTTGAGCCCAGCTATGTACATCCCTTCCCAAATGAACCTCCTTACTCAAAAATTAAAACATTAAAAAAGTCACATTGTATTAGTTGCCAAAAATGTGTCACACTGCCCCAGCTGCTGGATGTGGCAGGGGGACACCACCAAGAAATCATTTTTAGGAGAAAGAAATGTGGAAGGCTCCAACTATGGAGCTCAGGATGTTTGCTTAGAGGTCAAAATGCTCATGGAAACATGAAAAAACAAGGGTTAGGCTTGGTATACTGCAGAAGAACCACCCAAAGCAACAAGCCACTATTGCTGCAAGAGCTCCTGTTACCAATATATCCACAATGTGCATCAGGGAAAAGTGAAAAAAAGAGAATCCAGAGTGAGAAGAAGTTCCCTGGAGCAGCCACACAAAAATGCAGTTAATTAGCAGTCCCCCAGTCTGGGTACACCAAAGCTTTGTGGCTGCTTTTAATTAAGATAAGTAAGGAAGGGACTGATGACTTGCTAGCAACCCTCCTTCCTAGAAATTTCAATTTCAACCAATCTTTTCTTCGATAAATTCATTGAATGCAACTGGTAATCTTGCCTTGCATTTTTGGCATGCAGATTTTTATTCATTCTCACAATAAAATGCTGATTTATCTTTTCTTTGCATCTCTATTAAGTGCTGGCTCCCTTTTTGCTCCCTACCTCTCCTACTCTGCAAAAATTATCTCCCAACCCTGTGTCTCTCTCTTTTCCAGCCACTTTCTTCCTTCCCTGCAACAACTCAGAATTAGGAAAATCAGGAAAAATGGCCTATATTAACTGAATTTCCACTGACCACAGGCACTAACCAGGCAAGAAGTTTCAACACCTTTAAAACACCTTGGAAACACATCAAAACCAACACATTTCAGCTCAGACACTTAAATATTGTGACCTCCACCTCTTTACGTTATGGTTGGTTGTGAGGCTTTTAAAACTTGGATATTTCCTAGAAAATGGGCAGTTTTTCCCTGACCTCAGTCTCATGACCATGACATCTGTAGGAGAGGGATAAGATCAGGGAATGGAGAGAATGCATAAAGGAGCTGTGGGAAGCAGCAAAACCCCAAGAGAAGCACCGAGAAAAAGTGAAAGAGCGCGAACAGGGTCAGAGGTGCATAAAAAATCTGAATTTTCTGCTCTCCACAGCCACAATGCTGAGGGATTTGCATGTGTCTTGGGTTGGAAATAGGGGTGTGTGTTCTGTCCCCATCTGTCAGAGGTGGGGCAGTTCTCTGCTGTTCATGGGGCAGTTTTCTTTATCTCTGCCACAACCAATCCTCCCTCCAGGAGATCTCTGCTGTCCATGGCCACTGAGTGTCCCTGCATGGCTGAGAAAATTCCAGCATCCCCTTGGGACAGGCTGCGCCCAGGGGAGCAGCCAAGCATTCCTACCTGGATCCAATCTGACTTTGGGAACACCCCAGCAGCCTTTGCCCCCTGCATTCCCAGAGGAGCAGCTTTCTTCTGCCCTGCATTCCCAGAGGGAGCCCAGGCCCATCTCCAGCAGCCCTGGAGCTCCAGAGGAAAACTCCCCCCTTGTCCAGGATCCCTGCTCCAGCAGAGCCACAGCTGGCACTGCAGGAGGGCTGCAGCCACCCTGGGATGGCCCTGCTGCCACCACCCTGACCCACAGCTGGCACTGCAGGAGGGCTGCAGCCACCCTGGGATGGCACTGCTGCTACCACCCTGACCCACAGCACCTCAGGGCCTCTTCTGACTTTGTCAGTGGGATTTTGTATTACTGCATTTTTATATTTTCTTTTAATTTTTTTTCCTAATAAAGAACTGTTATTCCTGCTCCCATATCTTTGCCTGAGAGCCCCTTAATTTCAAAATTATAATAATTCGGAGGGAGGGAGTTAACATTTTCCATTTCTGGGGAGGCTCCTGCCTTCCTAAGCAGACACCTGGCTTTCCAAACCAAGACACAGCATGTCAGAAATGCAGGTTTGGGGTGGCAGCTGGTGTCTGGGGAGGGAGGGCTGTCCCACCCGAGGCGCGCTCGGTCCCTGCCGCGCTGCCCCACGCGGTTGGTGGATTTGATGTAGAGGTGCCGGTGCAGCTCGTCGATCAGCACCAGGTGCAGGTTCATCTTCTTGCTGTGCAGCTCCAGCCTCAGGTCGCTCAGCCCCTCCACCTGCAGGAGGGGACCCTCCAGGGAATCCACTGCTGACACCTGGGAGGAGAACAGGGGACAGGTTTTAGACATCCATTCGTTCGACTCTCGCCATCAATTTGTTCGGTTTTGCAGTTTTCCTCTTGGATTAACGACTGTCTGAATCTCAGGATGATTCTATCCTTAAAACCCTTCTAAAGCAGAAAATCTTGAAGTAGTATTTCTTTATTTCTGTTCCCAAACAAATTATATAGAAGGGTCCGACATCCAAATAATTTAGATTTAATGCGCAGCCTTCAAATATTAAGCATATGTATAAAACAAGTTAGTGAAAACACAGTTCTTAAATAAAAATCAAAGCATGGTTGATCCCCAAATAAGAGGATTATCAAGTAGAAAAGTGTTAGAAGAAGATAGTGACAACAGTGTTTGATGGTTGCTATTCTTTCCATTACAGAAACACCAAAAAAAGCCATTATTCCAAATTCTGCAAATGGGGAGAAAATGGCTTAAATTTAATTTGTTTAAACTCATGACTGAAAAAGCTTAGGAGGTCTCATCCTTTAGGCTGCACAAGGGTTATGTCAATTTGAATATCTGAAATAATGACCAGCTGACATCCCATGGGCACTGAAATTCCCTAATTTTCTTTTCTATCCTAAAAATAAATGTGGACAAAACCCAAACACAGACAAAACCCACCAGGAATGACAAATGAGTGTCTAAAAGCAACACTCTCACTGTGCATCCCTCCCAGTTGGTTTTCTAGTTAACAGAGATTTCCAGTTACTAATAAATAAATGATGGCATCCCTCTGCAGCTTCCAAACTCTCAGTGCTGATGTTGTAAGAAACTGGAAAGAGCACGTTTGGCATCCAGAGGTTTAAAATAAAATTTAAAAACCCATTCCCTGCTAACTGAGGATGCTGTCAGTGAAATAAGACATTTGCTTGCACTTCAGGATCTGGGTTCAGAACAAAGCTGTCAGCCAAACATTAAAAATTAAAAGCAAAGATACAGTGAGCAGCCAGCCCAGCCAAGGGCTGCTCCCTCAGTACCAGTAAATATTAACTCTGCTGAAAGAACATCCATCACCAGAGTGATTCCTTTGCTGGCCTCCAAGCCCAGGAAAAACTTGGAATATCCATGGGACAGCCAGGCTTTTTACATCAATTTTTAAATCTCATCACTTGCCACACTACACTGTCCATCCTCTTCCTTCCCAGTATCCATTTGTGAACAGCTGGGGACATCACACACCACAAAAGCACCCTGAAGATGAAGGAAAAACCCAATTTCCTTCTCCCCAGAGGAGGGGGCAGAGCTCACCCAAGTGGAGGAGCTCAGCAGACACCACGTGGGAAACTCTGGCAGAAATAGAAGTGTTATTTCCTCTCCTTTTCCTTTGGCAGATGGAGCTTTTTTCCCCAAATTTCCCCATCCCAAAGCCATTTGAATCCCCCACCCAGTTGCTTCAGAGGAGCTGCAACTGCCCTGGGAGTTGGGCCAAAAATCCCACCAGAGCAAGGAGCAGGAGCAACATTTGTCATACTGAGAAACTGAGAGATTAAAAGGCAGCCAGAAAAGAAGTGAAAAGTGACATAAAAAAAATTTTCCAAGATATCCAGGAAAAGTTTTCTCTGAAACACAAAGAATGGGAATTTAAATTTTCCACACAGCTCTGTTTTTGTCTTGCCAGTTCCTAAAGAGTTCATTGCTCACAAAAAATATTAAGGCCAAAATACAGCTCTCAAGGACATCNCCAGGTGCAGGTTCATCTTCTTGCTGTGCAGCTCCAGCCTCAGGTCGCTCAGCCCCTCCACCTGCAGGAGGGGACCCTCCAGGGAATCCACTGCTGACACCTGGGAGGAGAACAGGGGCCAGGTTTTAGACATCCATTCGTTCGACTCTCGCCATCAATTTGTTCGGTTTTGCAGTTTTCCTCTTGGATTAACGACTGTCTGAATCTCAGGATGATTCTATCCTTAAAACCCTTCTAAAGCAGAAAAT
The DNA here is from genome assembly GCA_013397555.1 of Urocynchramus pylzowi. NCBI lineage: Eukaryota > Metazoa > Chordata > Aves > Passeriformes > Fringillidae > Urocynchramus > Urocynchramus pylzowi. The sequence continues at coordinate 115,286 of VZRH01004230.1, read as the reverse complement.
CTTGAAGTAGTATTTCTTTATTTCTGTTCCCAAACAAATTATATAGAAGGGTCCGACATCCAAATAATTTAGATTTAATGCGCAGCCTTCAAATATTAAGCATATGTATAAAACAAGTTAGTGAAAACACAGTTCTTAAATAAAATCAAAGCATGGTTGATCCCCAAATAAGAGGATTATCAAGTAGAAAAGTGTTAGAAGAAGATAGTGACAACAGTGTTTGATGGTTGCTATTCTTTCCATTACAGAAACACCAAAAAAGCCATTATTCCAAATTCTGCAAATGGGGAGAAAATGGCTTAAATTTAATTTGTTTAAACTCATGACTGAAAAAGCTTAGGAGGTCTCATCCTTTAGGCTGCACAAGGGTTATGTCCATTTGAATATCTGAAATAATGACCAGCTGACATCCCATGGGCACTGAAATTCCCTAATTTTCTTTTCTATCCTAAAAATAAATGTGGACAAAACCCAAACACAGACAAAACCCACCAGGAATGACAAATGAGTGTCTAAAAGCAACACTCTCACTGTGCATCCCTCCCAGTTGGTTTTCTAGTTAACAGAGATTTCCAGTTACTAATAAATAAATGATGGCATCCCTCTGCAGCTTCCAAACTCTCAGTGCTGATGTTGTAAGAAACTGGAAAGAGCACGTTTGGCATCCAGAGGTTTAAAATAAAATTTAAAAACCCATTCCCTGCTAACTGAGGATGCTGTCAGTGAAATAAGACATTTGCTTGCACTTCAGGATCTGGGTTCAGAACAAAGCTGTCAGCCAAACATTAAAAATTAAAAGCAAAGATACAGTGAGCAGCCAGCCCAGCCAAGGGCTGCTCCCTCAGTACCAGTAAATATTAACTCTGCTGAAAGAACATCCATCACCAGAGTGATTCCTTTGCTGGCCTCCAAGCCCAGGAAAAACTTGGAATATCCATGGGACAGCCAGGCTTTTTACATCAATTTTTAAATCTCATCACTTGCCACACTACACTGTCCATCCTCTTCCTTCCCAGTATCCATTTGTGAACAGCTGGGGAAGTTTGGCCATCACACACCACAAAAGCACCTTGAAGATGAAGGAAAAACCCAATTTCCTTCTCCCCAGAGGAGGGGGCAGAGCTCACCCAAGTGGAGGAGCTCAGCAGACACCACGTGGGAAACTCTGGCAGAAATAGAAGTGTTATTTCCTCTCCTTTTCCTTTGGCAGATGGAGCTTTTTTCCCCAAATTTCCCCATACCAAAGGCACTCCCCTGAAAGAACATCCACCAGCAGAGTATTCCTTTGCTGGCCTCCAAGCCCAGGAAAAACCTGGAATATCCATGNGAAAAACTTGGAATATCCATGGGACAGCCAGGCTTTTTACATCAATTTTTAAATCTCATCACTTGCCACACTACACTGTCCATCCTCTTCCTTCCCAGTATCCATTTGTGAACAGCTGGGGACATCACACACCACAAAAGCACCCTGAAGATGAAGGAAAAACCCAATTTCCTTCTCCCCAGAGGAGGGGGCAGAGCTCACCCAAGTGGAGGAGCTCAGCAGACACCACGTGGGAAACTCTGGCAGAAATGGAAATGTTATTTTCTCTCCTCTTCCTCTGGCAGGTGGAGCTTTTTTCCCCAAATTTCCCCATCCCAAAGCCATTTGAATCCCCCACCCAGTTGCTTCAGAGGAGCTGCAACTGCCCTGGGAGTTGGGCCAAAAATCCCACCAGAGCAAGGAGCAGGAGCAACATTTGTCATACTGAGAAACTGAGAGATTAAAAGGCAGCCAGAAAAGAAGTGAAAAGTGACATAAAAAAAAATTTCCAAGATATCCAGGAAAAGTTTTCTCTGAAACACAAAGAATGGGAATTTAAATTTTCCACACAGCTCTGTTTTTGTCTTGCCAGTTCCTAAAGAGTTCATTGCTCACAAAAAATATTAAGGCCAAAATACAGCTCTCAAGGACATCTTTTAAAGAAAAAAAAAAAATGGAATATTCAACCATTTATTATACTCATGGAAGTCAAAGGAAGGTCTCCAGTTGGTTTAGATGGCAATAGAAATAATATGTTAAAAACCAAACCAAACATTTTTCCTTTCTGCAGTTTTGCTTGCAGAAAGATGATTTAGGTCCTGGCAACAAAGCAGCACCCAAGATTATATTCCAGAATAAAAAATATGAGATTAAAACTTTTGTGTGCTGGATAGACCAGCCCAGAACAGCATAAATGACCAAAAGGAAGCAAAAACATCAATAAAAACATGCACAAAATTAAATATACACTAAAGGCAGATCAACAGTGGAACTTTAGAAGGAACTTTTTTGACTTTATGGCCCCACTCAGCTCCTAACACACCAAAACTTGGATTATGCAAGAGATGCCAATCAGCTTTCCCTGGTTTTTAACACTCCCATCAGCTGCTGGCTGCATCCAAAAGCACTAAAAGATGTGGAATTGGATAGAGAGAGGGAGAGTTATCCTGCAAGACTCCAATTAATACTGATAAGGGAAAAGCAGCCCAAGAAAACCTGGAAATGAGATGTACAGAAGGACTACAAGTGGTTCAAAGCTCCAGAAAAAACAGCTCATGGTCCTTCCTGGCTCTTTTTTCTACACACACAGCTCAGTTAAATGGAAATAAAGTGATTTTTGTTCATTTTTCTGGAGGGGGATCGCAGCATTGTGTTAGACTAGCTGGACACAAAAGATAATTACAGGTAAAAGAGCTCCCCCACATTAATCTTTTGGCAGGGGCTGGGGTGCAGAGAGGAGCCACAGAAACACAGAGCAGCTGGAAAAGGAATCAACAATAAACAAGTTGCTATTCTTGTGGGAAAAAAAACTGCTTTACAATGAGCAAATTGTACCAAAAGAATGGGCAGTCCCCACCAGCACCTTCTTTAATTCTTGAATTGAATTCAGCTCCCTCTCCCATTGGAAATTGCTCATGGACACACAATAAGTGTAATTTAGTCAAACACTAATTAAAATATTGGCCTGGATTAGCACAGAATTTGGCTTAGATGATCTGATAGTAATTCCTGATGTTCAAATCTTCTTATCTCTCTCTACTTATTAGTACCTACAACAAGCAAGGCCCTTTAGGAAACAGAGATGAAATAAGCCTGAAAAAAGAGCTGTGCTTTGTATAAGCTAAAAATTGCAAGTTTATAGAAAATAACCGTGGCACCAGCACCATTAGGCAGCTTGTTTAAAGGTCACAGGCAGTTTATAGCAGGGCTTAATTGCCTTAAAAAGAAAACACAGCTAAACACTTGCTTAGTGTAAGAGGAAATTTGGAAGGGTTTAATTCAGCATTTTACAACAAATGAGAACCTAAGTGCTAACAAGGTATTTGTCAAAATTCTTTCTTTCCTGACTTCAGCCAAAGTTTTCCAATCTTCTTACAGTGAAATCTGTTTATTCCCTCAAGGGTTCTGCTGAACCCCCACAGGCCTGGAAGTGAACAGAGATAAAGAGAAAAGTCTCAGGTTTGTTTTTTTTTATTTCGCGGAGGGGAGAAAACAAAAATAATGATAGAATCATAAAATCATGGAATGGTTTGGGTTGGAAGGGACATTAAAGATCACCCAGTCCCCATGGGCAGGGACACCTTCCACTATCCCAGGGTGCTCCAAGCCCCATCCAACCTGGGCTTGGACACTTCCAAGGATCAGGAATCCACAGCTTCTCTGGGCAAGCTGTACCAGGGCCCTCCTACCCTCACAGGGAAGAATTCCTTCCTCAATTAGTAATTATTTTATTAGAAAACCAAATCCTTTCTGTCTGGGAAAGCAGTCTGTTCTGAATTTGGAAAACAGATATGAAAACATGAACACACAACTGAGAAAGGTTTAGAGAAAACAATGTGGTGGGTCATAATTCAAGATAAAAAAAAAGTTCTACACAAACGCAGTCTGACAAANTTGAATTCAGCTCCCTCTCCCATTGGAAATTGCTCATGGACACACAATAAGTGTAATTTAGTCAAACACTAATTAAAATATTGGCCTGGATTAGCACAGAATTTGGCTTAGATGATCTGATAGTAATTCCTGATGTTCAAATCTTCTTATCTCTCTCTACTTATTAGTACCTACAACAAGCAAGGCCCTTTAGGAAACAGAGATGAAATAAGCCTGAAAAAAGAGCTGTGCTTTGTATAAGCTAAAAATTGCAAGTTTATAGAAAATAACCGTGGCACCAGCACCATTAGGCAGCTTGTTTAAAGGTCACAGGCAGTTTATAGCAGGGCTTAATTGCCTTAAAAAGAAAACACAGCTAAACACTTGCTTAGTGTAAGAGGAAATTTGGAAGGGTTTAATTCAGCATTTTACAACAAATGAGAACCTAAGTGCTAACAAGGTATTTGTCAAAATTCTTTCTTTCCTGACTTCAGCCAAAGTTTCCCAATCTTCTTACAGTGAAATCTGTTTATTCCCTCAAGGGTTCTGCTGAACCCCCACAGGCCTGGAAGTGAACAGAGATAAAGAGAAAAGTCTCAGGTTTGTTTTTTTTTATTTCGCGGAGGGGAGAAAACAAAAATAATGATAGAATCATAAAATCATGGAATGGTTTGGGTTGGAAGGGACATTAAAGATCACCCAGTCCCCATGGGCAGGGACACCTTCCACTATCCCAGGGTGCTCCAAGCCCCATCCAACCTGGGCTTGGACACTTCCAAGGATCAGGAATCCACAGCTTCTCTGGGCAAGCTGTACCAGGGCCCTCCTACCCTCACAGGGAAGAATTCCTTCCTCAATTAGTAATTATTTTATTAGAAAACCAAATCCTTTCTGTCTGGGAAAGCAGTCTGTTCTGAATTTGGAAAACAGATATGAAAACATGAACACACAACTGAGAAAGGTTTAGAGAAAACAATGTGGTGGGTCATAATTCAAGATAAAAAAAAAGTTCTACACAAACGCAGTCTGACAAAAGATAAAAAGCTGAGCCCTCAAAATAAAAGAGTAAATAAATAAGCAACAACCCAGAAGGTTCCAGCTGCCTTGCTGGTGAATACAACAATGCTGACATTTAAAAGGAGAATTGATCTGCTGCTTTTACAAGGGACTCACTTTCACAAGGTACAGGAAAGGAAAATGACTAAAAAGCAGCTTAAATAAGTGTAGGCTGATCTAAACAAGGAGGTCACTGAATTCCATTTGCACCTGACATGCAGGAGATAAGGACTGAGCCTGGAAACTGCTGTGCAACAGGAAAGTCCTCACACTGCAGCTTTTGGGACTTGGCAGTGGGCAGAGAGACACGACACTCATAAATGCTGAACCCTCTCTTCTCTGGAGCAGAATTCCCAGAGCAGCCCCTGGATCCCTGGAAGTGTCCCAGGCCAGGTTGGGCAGGGCTTGGAGCAGCCTGGGATGGTGAAGGTGTCCCTGCCATGGCAGGGGTGGCACTGGATGGGATTTAAGGTCCCTTCCCACCCAAACCTGTGATCCAAAGTGCTGTGATGTTGGATTTAAGCCCCAGAGATGGGGCAACTGAGAGGCCCCATTAACATTAAACTGATTTTAATGTTATGATGACATTGATTGTTATAGTGACAATATTAGTGACAGTGCCTTGTGTGCTTCACTGTGCACAGCAAACAATAAACACAGCCACCAAAGAAGTTTTTTCTGTTCAAGAGAGAGGGGGCAATGTGGGAAATGGATTTGTAGAGAATTCTCAAAGCCTGACAGAAAGCTCACATCTGTATGCAAACTTTGAGATGAGAAATGCTGACTTAGAAGTGCCCTGGAATGGGACAGACATTGCTGAGAGAGAAATGGAACTAGAAACAAGTTTCAAAGGGTGGCCTTGCAAATCAGACTGGATACTTGGGAGAAGTAGAACTGTGAAAGATGCATTGTGGTGGGACCCACCAGGGGTAATTTTAGATGATTGGCTTTAAGGCATCTACAGCATGGTGTGGCTGAAGCTGATAGACCAAGAAACACTTCTAGTGTATTGTAATTAAGAAATAGTTGGCTTCTGATTGTGATGGTGTGAGTTATAACATCTGTATTGTCTCACCCTTCACATGAGACTGAAAATGGAATAAGAGTTTTTAAAATGCCTCTCAGCTGCCCCATCTCTGGGTCAGGAAAGGGCTTAATCCAACACTGTGAGAGGCAGAACAGCAGCAAGAAACACTCCTAGGTGCCACCCAATTTCTGTGCCACCCAATTTCTGTGCCACCCAATCCCTGTGCCTCCCACTGCCTCAGCACAGGAGCTGTGACAGATTGAGCAAAAGCCATGGAAAAAGCAATTTGAGAAAAGGGAGGGGAATAAATAAAGCTGTTGGACATGAGTTGCACTGGAGAGCAGGGAGAAAACGTTCACCTCAGCAGGGTTTGTTTGGTGTTCTCTATTTTTACCCACCTGAAACCTCCAAATCACTCCTAAGTTTATTAGCAATAAAATAAGCAAGGAGCTCCTGAATTTAAGGCTGCAAAATTCCCACATTTCTGATGGACTATGCAGGAAAACACAGAAGAATTCCAAAAACCAAAAGCCTGTGAAGCACTTGCAGCCTCCACTGCTGGCAACACTTACCAAGTACCTGATTAAACCTGCTTTACACTGCATTTATATCTTTTAATTCCAACCTTGACAAGTTTTATCAAGGCTGTGGTTTTAATTCCAATAACTTTTGGATATAATGGTTTTTAATTCCAATATCTTTTGGATTTAATATCTTTTAATTCCAACCTTGACACAAGTTTTATCAAGGCTGTGTTTCATCTGTAGATTTGTTGCAGTATTTTGGTTACAAGGTGAATCAGGATGAAGTTGAAAAGTGATGGCCTTTGAAGATGGGCCAGCCAAATAATGGGATACAAGGAAAACTTCAAAAATAAGAAATCCAAAAGTTGGGAATTGTCTGCTACCAAATTGCCACAGCACAGTGTGAGGTGTCATCAAAACAAATCAGTGAATAGGAATTATTAAGATGACCCTCAACTTTAAAACCACCCTGGTGATCCTAAACAGAGAGTCTCAGGGAAAATCATGGAAAACAGGAAAAGCACAGAGGTCAGTGATGATATTCCTGATAATTCCTGATATTCCTAAAAACAGGGAAAGGAGCAAAGGAATCCAGGAGATGAGGATTAAGGAGCTGATGGACAGCACTGGGTGCTAACACGATGGATGTTCAGGTGAGGGAAGAAATTGCTCCCAATTTTGTTCACCTTTCAAAATCTTGTAAGAATCAACAAGCAAAAAGCAAAGAAAGAGCTATAAATTACAATTATGGTTCCTTTGTAATATTTTGGGAAGGGCTGAACTCACTCTCCTTCACGGCATGAAAGGATTTGTGAGCAAATGATACACAGAAAGTGGGGGAGTGACACAGATGACTGAAGCTGACAGGGTTGGAAAATCACTTTGGAAGATTCTGAGCTACACACACAAAAAAGTGCTCAGTTTGCAGGAAGACAGCTCATCCTGGGACAAGGAAACTGATCTGAGGGAGGAAGGAGAGAAAGAAAATGTACAAACAAAAGTAAAAGGGTTCTTTTGGGCAAACCTGGTCTGAAATACCTTAACACAAAGGACAAACAGCATTTATTTTTCTGAAGTGATCCAATGGCAATGACCAAACACTGTTTTCCCTCAGCAATCTTTTAAATATTTATAAAATTATGTTCCTCACTTGCTGTCCTTTCCTCCAGCTACAGAAATTTAATTCTTTTGCATTTGCCTCAGTCACCCATCAATCATTCTCCTTCCTCCTCCACTTGCTGTAATTCATCAATGTCTTTCTAGCAACAAAGTGCTGGAACCAAAAGTGGTGCTCAAGGAAGAGAGGGGCTAAAAACAAGGGGTTTATCCAACTGCTCACTTGGACCTGAGCACAAATTCTGCATTTCTCCACCAGCATGGACAAATGACTTCCCTGAAATGGCAGAATTATCTACTGGCATGACAGAATTACCCAAGACTTTTTCCTTTCACTTCTCATTTCCATTTTCATCCCAAATGTTTCAAATGCTTTAGTGAAAACTGAATTTATTACACCTTTCCGCCAGCTTTAAAGCTGCATTTTCAAAGCAATTCAATTTGATTCGTTTATCCAGATTTATTCAATCTGGATTATTTTATAGTGTTCCATAACCCTTCAACAATTTTTTCATGGTGTTGCTGCAATGTTTTATTTGGGATAAAATTCTCTCTTACACCCCAGAGTTTAAAACAGAATTCCTGGAAAGAGCAGTGATTGCTGGAAAAGCATCCTCTGTATTCCAGCTCTGTTCCACCTTCATCACAGCCTGATTTCTTATTAAATAAACTTTCACCAGCTGAAATGAAGGGTTGTTATTAGCAGAGCCAAGAGCCCCCTGATGATGCCCTGGAGAGGCCCTAAGGAGAGCTGGGGTCAAGCATGTGGCCATGAAAATGAGCTTTAGGTACCAAAACTTCATGCAAGAGACTGCCCTGATAATGCAAATTACAGCAGGAAAAGAGTGAGAGTAAGTCATTGATAACTATGCCCAGGGCAAAAAAAAAAAAAAGTGTTTCTAAGGGACAGAAATTCCATGTTCTAATGTGTTTAAAACTAGCCTAAAGTTTATTAAAAAATAATCAAAGCAATATTTAAGGAAAAAATTAAATTTAAGAAATTATTTTCTTAAATATTAAAAAATAAATTTCTTAAATTTAAGAAATTTAAGAAAAAAAAAAGGAAAAAATTACAGAAGAGAGGTGAAAAGTGATCTAAGAATAAACACCCCCAATCCTTCTGCATAAAGAACTTATCAGTATTCTACCAAACTCAACCTGGACAAACCAAATGCCCTCAGATCCTCCTTGTGTGGCCTCAGACCTTTCAGACACACAAAGCCCATGATTTCCATGGTTTTGTGAATCACCAGAACATATTCCAGGTACACATGGAATTAATAAAATTAACAAAAACCAAGGTGCCTCTTCCTCACCTGTCCCTCACCCTGAGCAATCAGATTTGCCAAACATTAACAATTAACAGAAACCTCACACCAAATGAGATACAACCCCGGAGACCTCACTTCTCAAAAGAGAATTTCAAGCACAGCCAAAATTTAAATTTATCTATAAAAATATTTCTACAGAATCCCAAACAAACCCAGGTCTCTTATTTCCACTTAATTCCAAAATATGAAACTCTTCCATGGCAGCTCCTGAATCCCAGTGCTGCACTAAGGAATGCAGAAACAAAATGAAAGTGTTTTTATTGATTTTCCTTGTTCCAGCTGAAAGGCAGGCAGTAAATAAAATGCAGGCTGAGAACAGCATTGTTATTTTTTATTTATTTCATTATTCCAGGCTACTTAAGGTGTAAGAACTCTGCTCACTACAAGGCATTTTTAATTGAAAGACTCTCCTGGTGCCATCCTGAGGACAGCCACAGGTGGCAGCTGCAGTCAAGTAATAAAAATGATATTTTTACATCTCAGCCATGCCCAGGGCTACAAAGAGCCCGTGTTTTCCAGGGAAGTGCTGGCACTCCAAAGGCTTTTCCAGAGGATTAACACAGAAAAGTGAGGAGCACTGGAGGTTGTTGAGGAGGACAGAGAATCAGAATTTGGGTTGAAGGGATCTTAAAGCCCATCCAGTGCCATCCCTGCCATGGCAGGGACACCTTCCACTGTCCCAGGCTGCTCCAAGCCCTGTCCAACCTGGCCTTGAGCACTGCCAGGGATCCAGGGGCAGCCACAGCTGCTCTGGAATGAGATGCTCATTATGGGATGAGTAAGAAGAGGGTGAATATTTTGTACACTGAGCAAAAAACGCCCTCAGCCCCTGAGAAAACATTTCAATATTTGAAAGCCCTTGTCTGACTCCCTCTTCCCACAGCAAGTGGGACTCCTTGTCCTCACTGTTCTCCAGGGTGTCCCTGCCCTGCTGAATTTCTCCTTTATCTCCTCTTCTTGTGCCACCTTCATTTGTTTCCCAGAGCAGCTGGGGCTGCCCTGGATCCCTGGAATGTCCAAGGCCAGGCTGGACCTTGGGGCTTGGAGTCCCCTGGGACAGTGGGAGGTGTCCCTGCCATGGCAGGGGTGGCACTGGATGAGCTTTAATGTCCCTTCCAACCCAAACTATTCTGGAATTCCATGATTTCTGCACAGCATTTCTACTTATTAACACCCCCCCTTCCACTTCTGCCCCTGTTGCCACCCAGTCACTCAGGTGTGTTGTAAAGTCCTGCCTTCAAAAAAACAAACCCACTTTTTTGTAAAATACCAAATGTGCAGTGAGAAAGCAATCAGCTCCAAAACATCCTCCTGCTATTACTCACATCATATTATTATTTTCCTGACATTAAAAACCTGAAGTTCAAGTCTTTAACACTGGAAGAGAAAGAAAAGTAGGTGCTGGAGCATTCCCTGTTTCTGGAGAAACAAAAATCTGACAGCTTTTAATTTCCTGGGAAAAAGACACAGGAGAAGGAAGAGCCCATGAGGAAAACACCAATTCCTCACTCTGTAACACAAGGGTGGGGGAAGTGATGTGAAGAATAATCAAAGGGCTCCATCCTTCCTTCTCCCCACCTTCATTTTTCCTTCTTGTCTTCCTAATAAAAAAAAAAAAATTCAGCTGAAAATAGCAATGATCCTCCCTCTTATCCCATGGATAGATGTCTGCAGCTTCAGTGTTTATTACCTGCCACAAGGGCAAATCCAGACACAAAACCAAAGTAGCCTAAAGAGTTTTTATTTAATTATATGACATGACCTTAAATTACTTTATTCAACAATATTTCTTCACTGTTTTCAGCATTTCAGCTCTTAAATTATAGAAACAAATGGCAAATACTAATTTTTTCCTACAAGGACCTCATGGGTCAACAGTAGAATCAGAAGAATTAAAGTAACAGCACAGATCTCCACGATCTTGAGCTAATTAATTTATTAATTATTATGCAGAGCATAATCAGTGCACAGTCCTGTGCTGGGGAGACTGGACATGAAACTGTTTCCTGCAAGGGTGAATCTCCTGTCCTGGCCACTGCTGCCTGTGCTGCTGCTGATCTCTGCTCTGGCTTCTGGTGGTGTGGAACACTCCCAAAACCTCCCCTCTGGAAGAGCCTGCATTCCTCATTCCAGCAGCCACTTGCAGGGAAGGGACATCAGTCTGTCCCTGCCCCTGCTCTGCTCCCCTCTCTGGAGAATGTCCTTAGGAAGCTCCTCCAGGGTCGGAATTTCCCCTCAACAGCAGATCACAGAATTATGGAATTGTTTAGGTTGGAAAAGATCATCCAGTCTCTCAGATCATCCAGTCCAACCATTCCCAGCACTGCCAAGGCCACCAGTGGTACATGTCCAGGTGCCACACACACATGGCTTTAAATCCCTCAAGGGATGGGCACTCCACCTCCACTGCCCTTTCCATGAAGAAATTCTCCCCAAAATCCACCCTGCCCCTCCCCTGGCCCAGCCTGAGGCCGTTCCCTCTCCTCCTGTCCCTGTTCCCTGGGGCACAGCCCGACCCCCCTGGCTGTCCCCTCCTGGCAGGGACTTGTGCAGAGCCAGGAGATCCCCCCTGAACCCTTTTCTTGTTTTACATTAAACAAAAACCTCCCACAAATGGCTGCACATGCACTCAAGTGCCCCATAAAAGTGGATATTGCTGTCAGTAATTCAGTGTGTGAAAAACCAGCTCCATTTCAGACAAATGTACAAACTCACTCTATAAAAAAGGCACATAAAGAGATGGAAAATAACTAAAATGCATTCCAGCTCAAACAGGCATTTTATCTGTTCCAGACATTCCCAAATTCTCCAAAGCTGCACAATTCAAAGGATGCTGGAAATGGGTTCTTTTAGACACTCTGTAATGTGCAATTATAGGACAGCAAACCTGATCCTACTGCTTGTGCTCCTGGAATCATCAAGATGCTGGAGGAACACACAACAGGAACACCTGATATTTGTGTGCTGCTCTGGCTGGCTACAGAATCAGAAAGAAAAAAAAAGCTGTCACTTAAAAAAAAAATTTAACTTCATACAAATGTAAGCTGTCACAAAGTACCTCTGCATTGTGTTTATCCAACTGGGAAAAGCTGCCAGTCTTTTATTAACAATCCTTGCCTGCATTACTCAGTCACTGCACATTAGAACCAGCAGCTGGAGAGTTTTGAGTGATAATGAAACCTGTAACAAGCCATCCTCAGCCGTCTTTTCCAAACAATAAGGGAATTAAAATTTCAATTTAAATGCAGAGGTTTGAAACACGCTTCAGTGGCAAAATTACTTCAATTAATGTGAGTGGAATACAAAGAGCAGGCTGCAGGGATGGGATGCAGCAGGCTGGAATGATGCCTTTGGAGGGATTGCATCCAGCCAGCACAGGGCTGCAAAGGTCTCATTGTGACTGTATGGATCACAAGGCTACAGGAACAGCATTAATCAGGGCTGCAATTGCAGGATCAGGGTACAAACTCCTTGTCAGAGCACTTTGGGCTTCTCCTGAGCCACGAGCAGCTGCTTACCTTGAGGAATGAAACCAAAGGACAGGCAGATCTATGGACACTGTGCCTCCCTGACAGATCAGTAATGATTTTACATAATGTTCCTATCATATCAAAGGAGAAGGGAATTATCCCCAGCCAGTGAGTGATTACAACATCACAGCCTCGCAGAGCTGTGTTAACACAAGATGGCAAAAGCCAATGAGCCTGCAGTGATTTTTGGCCAGGGAAAAGCTCCAAATGCAGGTGAATTACTGTTTCTTTATACAGGCACATTTGTCTTCAAATGAGAATTGCAAGTGTCAATGAGTAGCTGAAATTGAGTGTTCAATTTCCACTTGAGGTTTCTCTCCATTCCTTGATATATATTCAAAAAAGCCCATGAGCTAACAGCTGCTTTTGATATCATTACTATTTGATTTATTAGAAAATATTTGCTATGCTGAAAACAAGAAACAAGCAAACAGAGCAGCAGCAGAAATGCTGCAGAAGTCTATAAATCAGAGAGATCTAATGCTGTCTCTCCCTCACAGCCACAGGCAACTTTACCCAAGCGCACATATTTATATACATATAAGTGTTTATATTTAAAATAAACGTACACAAAATATTGCAAACCAGTAAATACCAAATACACTGGTTGAAAACCATTTCTAAAGCATAATGTATGAGAAATCTTAAGCAAAGTTATTTTTCTTCTTACACTTCCTAACACAGATTTCGAATAGGAAATAGATTACCTGTCTGGCATTTTGAAAATAATTTTTTTTAATTCAAAGAGGAACTCACCAAAAAAACCCCCCAAAAAACCCCCAAAAATACCCCAAAAAACCAAAAACCAACCAAGCAAACTGGTGAAAAAACCACCAACATTTCAACTCATACTGATGGTAACTGTATCATATTTTGGTACCTACACTGAACATCCTTAATTTACTCCTCCTTTTTCACATCTGACAATTGAAAATATCAGGCAAACACCACACTTTGATTGTTCCATTCCTGGAGTTGTTCAAGGCCAGGCTGGACAGGGCTTGGAGCACCCTGGGACAGAGGAAGGTGAACCTGCCATGGCAGGGGTGGCACTGGAGGGGATTTCAGGTCCCTTCCAACCCAAACCATTCCATGATCCTGTGACTGCAGCAGGGCTGGCACAGGAGAGGAGGAGGAACAAAAAACAAAAGGAAGGTGATGGCAGAGTGAAGTCAGACACGAGGATGTGACAGCAACAACAAAAACCAGGTGGGTTCCACAGGCCATGGGAGGGTGGGATGGGAGGGGCACCCAGCTGTGGGAAATCCAGCTGAGAGAACAAGGTAAGTTTTACAAAGTCATGTTTAAGGTGAAATAAGATAAAGCAAAAAGGAGGAAATTAAAGCTCAGAGTGACAATTTCCAGCTCTTTCTCCTGTTAGGTAATGACTTATTAAAAAAGTGAAGAGGCACAGCTAAGAGAGACAACAAAGGGCAGTGAAGTGGAAAAAAACCAACAAAATAAGACAATGAAAATATGGCCTTAAAGGCAGTGTCTGGCAAAGAGGAGTAAGAAACAGAGGTTGCAATTTTGCCTCTACTTTTTCAGGATGGAAAGGACCTGTGGAGAATACCAAATCCACTTCCCTGCCCAAGCATGGGCACCTAGTGCCATGTCCTTTCTGGATGGCTCTAGGATGGAAAGGGGAGCAGTCTGGATTTGGAAATTTTCCACAGAGGGAGGACTCCAAAACCTCTCTGGGTCTATAGTGCTTGAACTTCTCCAAGTGTTCAACCATCCCTACAATTAAAAAGGGCTGCTTTAGGGTCAAAGCATTCCCTGTGCTTCAGGCTGTGCCCATTCCTCTTCTCCCATCCCTGGGCACCATAAAGGAGAGCCTGGCTCTGTTTCCTTTGCACCTTCCCATGAAACAGTAACAACCATCAAAAACATCTCCCAGATGATTCTCTCAGCCTCTCTCCACATGTGAGATGCTCCTTAACCATCCCTGTAATCCCCCACTGGCCTGGACCCAGTAACTCCATCTGTCTTTACTGGAGAGCCCAGAACTCCACATGTCAGGACTGAGAAGAGAAAAATCACCTCTCTTGTTTTTAATTCCTAAAGACAGTTCCAGGAAAGGAAGGACTGGAGCCTGGTCAGGAAATGTGCTTGTTAAGTTTGGAAAAAGAAAGATTGTTATTAGAGAAGTCCAGGAAATTCCTGGACAAGACTGGAACTGAAAGGCAAGCTAATAAAAGAGATGGAACTGAAGAGAAAAAAAACACTTGAAGGAAGGGAGAAAAAGAGATTAACCAGGGGCTGGAAGTAAGCAGAAAAGATCAAGAACCCTGAGAAAAGAATCACAGAGTCACAAAACCAATCAGGTTGGAAAGGATGTCTGAGATGGTCAAGTCCAACTTATGGCCAATCCCACCACTGAGTGCCACATCCAGGAATTCCATGGACACCTCCAGGAAAGGGGACTCCAAGCCCCTCCTGACAGTTCATTCCCATCTCTGATCACCCTTTTTATGAAGAAATTCCTCCTAATGCCCAACCTAAACCTTAAGGCTTTGTCCTCTCATGCAGACAATGAGGCAAACCCACCTAAATTGTGCAGGAACCTCCCCTGTGAATAATGACCAAAGTTGTGAATGCATTCTGGAGATGAAAGAGGATGGACACAAGACAGTTCCTTCTATTATAAAAATGGGTTTGAAAGAATTGGTAAGATTTTAAGAAAGATGATGATCCAGGCAGGAGTCTGGGAAATTAATTTTAAAACAAAGCATGAGACTGCAAAAGGAGAAGGGAGGAAAAAGGGGGCACCAAAAGGGGGGCACCAAAAGGGGGGCACCAAAGAGGAGTACCAGCATGTCAGTGGCGTTGAGGTAGCGCTTGCTGGCCATGCACTGCTCCAGCTTCTGAGGGACCTGCTTGATGTTCTCAATCTCATCCAGGAGGTTCAGGACGTGCTTGTGCTCGATGCCCTCGATCCACAGCTTGCGCAGCTCGTCCCGTTTGCAGTGCAGCAGCATCTTGCAGGACAGCAGGTTCTCCTTCACCTGCAGCAGCACAGCAAGGGTTAATGACATCTGTCCCTGCAACTGACAGCAGCCCTTCCCCCAGGTTTGCTTTATTAGGAATTGGAAAAATATCACCAGGGTAAAATCAAATTTGATTTCCTTCGTGCTGCCTTGGCTGAGGAGAACTTTACAGACCCTAAAAACTGAACTTCTCTCATAGTGAAATGTTCTTTAATGCAAGTTTTATACCACCAGTGAAAATTTAACTAAAGTATCACAATGCAATCAAACACTAGATCCTGTTAATCACAACCAAGGCCATTTCCCAAAATCCAATTCAGTATTTTGGAAAACATCAAGAATCCAATTTTCTGTGGAATCAAATAAGCCACCACTAATTTTCCTGCTGCAAACATTCTCCATCTGCCTATTAAATCTTTTGGCAGTCTCCTCCTTTCTTCAAGTTTGGTGTTTTTTCCTCTGAAACAAGACCAGCTAAGAGTAAAACCATTTTCCCAATAATTTGAGCGGTACCAGTTTTTTGGAAGAGAAGATTTAATCAGAACATTTATGAGTTCAAATCAGCATTTCCATAATTTATCAAGCCATTACAAACCCTTTAATGCTGCCACGCAGTTTGGTTCTGAGCCTCATGCCATCATCCAAGTGGCAAAACCTCTAATTTTTCTCCATTTAGGCAACACCTAGAGTTTTCCTTCTCCATTCTCTCAACTCACAGCATTCCCTGCTTTCAGATTCTCCCTGGTAAGGTCAGTGTAACCTAGCTTTTCCTGCTTAATGCAAATCAACAATCCATACTAAAATGTGGAAGCAATTAGCAGCACAGCTTCACACATTGCCTTCACACCACTCTTGTTTTGTGATAAGTTATGAATACTTGGGGCCCAACCTTTTCTCAGGCTGAACTCTCACTGAATTACACATGAAGAGAGACACTCAGAAGGAGCCCTTCAATTTATTTTTAAATAATGAGCCTTCAAAGCACTCCACAAATCCCACTTCAGCTGCACTTTCTCCTGCCTTGTTCACCTGAAGGCAGTTTAAAAACAAAAAAATTTATGTGAAAAGCACATCAGTGGACCAATACTGGACACTGGTAAATAACAACAGCTCCATAAAACAGCCTCTGTCCAGAGGCAGGAGAGATTTTAAAACTGCACTCCAAAACATACTTCTGAAAAGAGAAGCATGGAAAAATTCTCAGCCAACAAAAAAACCCCTCATCTAGGAGTCTCCTAAAAGGCAGAGGCAAACTAAAACACACACTGAGATCATTTCACATCTAATCCCTGTTCAATACATTAATTGGAAATGTTTCACTGACCTGGCACAGCCTCATCAGTGGACTGCAGCTACAGAAAGCCAAATTAGGTCAGCAAAACAATCATGGGGCCAGGAGGAATCTCACCAGACATTCCTGCTCCTATCCTTGCAAGAAAGATCATCAACTCCATCCACATCTGGGAGCAGGGCAGGAATGAACAGCAGATCTTTAAAAAAAACATCTCCTTGGGGGGCCAAATCGGTTCTGCTTCCTAATTCAGTTTTACAGAGGCAACACCTCTGTAGCTAAACCCAAAACTAAACCTTTCCCACCAGGAATTCACACAAAAATAGACTACAAAAGGCAGATCCACAGAAGGATCTGAAATATCTGTCACTTGTACAATTCCCACCTTGCACAGAGGGGAACACGAAGAGCAAGCCTGGGAGTGTAACACAGATTGATGACAAACCAGATCTGGGACCTCCTGTGAGATTAGGTCAAAACCACTTCAATACATATTGACCAAAACCAATAAGCAAACTTAAATACCAAAAGGTCCCTCACCCTCACAGTCATTCTTCTAGGTGGGACCCAAAGGTCACACCACTCTCTGCTTGTGTTGACCTCTGCAAAGCTTTGCACACTCTGTGAAACCACGCCACTGCCTACAGTTGATTTCAAATTTAGTGGAATTGATCTCTGCTTTCAGAGTGCTGAGCTTTGTCCATAAATCCTGGAATGAACTCTTACCCTTGGAAAGCAGCAGAATGCTCTCATTTTCTTTGAAAATGTTAAATGAATTTTCAAAGCCAGAAGGGTCAGTATGCAACCCCACAAGGGTAAAAATTTGCTGCTCCTAAAGCACTTCTGGGAAAGGTTTTAAGCTGAGACTTCCACAGAGCCAGGAAACAAATTAAAGTAAGAAAAAATTAGTGCCTGTTTTGCAAAGTTTAGGTACAGCAAACTGCACAGGAAGTGCAAGATAAGAACCCAAAGAACTCACCTGCTGCTGCAGGGACAGAGCAGCTCAAATAAGACCCCAGCCACGAGTGCCAGAGTTATTTACTGGCACCATACCCTAAGGTGAGAGCACTCAAAATGCAGAAAGATTCAGGGGCACAGAGTTCATGGGTGTACACACAACCCAGCTGAGCTTGGAAATAGCATCAAAATTCAGATTCTGTGAGCAAAAAGCAAGATGATGAATCACCCAGACTATTCAGGAGGTGGTTGAAGGCCAAGATAGCAAAACATGAAAAGATGAGATGGAAAGGTGTGAGCTCAGCAGCCCTGGGGACTTCAAAAACCTGAGAGCAACATGCCCAGACAATAAATGAACAGGGGCACTGCAAAGCTTTGTGCTTCACATCCACCTCTCAGTTTGACTTTTAACAACTTCTGATCTCAGGGAGATCCTGCAGAAAATGTTGCCAGTAAGGCACAGCTTGGGACAATGGCAGGACTGGATGGTCCTGCAGTGCCACAGAGTCACTGCTGTTCAGGCCTAGCTTACAATTAGAGTCATGCCAAGATGTGGGGTTGAAGGGAACTTAAAAATCATCCTCTTCCAACCCCTGTCACAGCAGGGACACCTCCCACTGTCCCAGGCTGCTCCAGCCCCAGTGTCCAGCCTGGCCTTGGACATCCCAGGGATCCAGGGCCAGCCCCAGCTGCTCTGGCAATTCCAGACCAGCCAGCAATTCCTAATTGCCAAGATCCCATCCATGCCTGCCCTCTGGCAGTACAGGGAAGCCATTCCCTGTGTCCTGTCCCTCCAGGCCTTGTCCCCAGTCCCTCTGCAGCTCTCCTGGAGCCCCTTTAGGCCCTGAGCTCTCCCTGGATCCTTCCCTTCTCCAGGGGAACATTCCCAGCTCTCCCAGCCTGGCTCCTGAGCTGAGGGGCTCCAGCCCTTGGAGCAGTGCTGGGGCCTCCTCTGGACCTGCTCCAACAGAGCTGGACACAGAACTCCAGGTGGGAATTTAGTGGTAACAGCACTTTCTCAACTCAATTTTTATTTCATTCAAAATGATGAAGAGAAGCCAAAAAACAGAAGGAGAACCAAAAGCTTAAAACAGGAGCTTAGAGCTTCCATCACTGGTGGTTACTGGTGACAAAACCACCAACAAAAAAACAGCAGCCAGGAAAAAAGGAGACTGGCAGCTGGAGCACAGCCTGACACATGTTGGATTATGGTCTTTTCTGACCCAGAGATGGGGCAGCTGAGAGGTCTTTTAGGAACTTTTATTCCATTTTCAGTCTCATGTGAAGGGTGAGACAATACAGATGTTATAACTCACACCATCACAATCAGAAGCCAA
>VZRH01004230.1:73672-93426 GCA_013397555.1 Urocynchramus pylzowi | reverse complement strand
AAAAAAAAAAAAAGAAAAGCTCTTTAAAAAGGCTCTGAGATGTAGGAACACTAGATAAGGCTGCTCAGGACCTAGAAAATATAAATTTTAGTGAAAGGCTCCCTGCCCATGACCATCTTTGAGTCCCTTCCAATCCAAACCATTCCACGACTTTCAAATGAAAATCACGTGCAAGGCTGGCAGAAAGTCATCCTCTGTTAAGAGCCCTTGCAGATAAATCCATTTTCTTTGTGAAGAACTGCTTATTTCTGCTGGAACAATGTTCTTCAGCATGGCTACACTGGACACAAGGTATATCCAACTCTGGAATTGACATTTTGTTCGAGTTTGGAGCTGCCTGTCCCAGCAGTTAATGAAAACATCCATCCTCTGTGACCTGCGGCACAGATTGCAGGAGAATCCTGGACAGAGACAGACAAGGGAGCAGCAGAACCAAGCTGGCCCAGAGCACAGAGTAGGAAAGTTGGTAGTTTTAATCAAACAAAATTCAATTTCACAATTCTGGATTTGCCACAGAATCCATCTGCAGTGCCAGCAGTTGGTTACAAAAGCTGAAGATCTTTCTCCAAAGCTAAGACGACATCACTCATGTCAGAGGATGCCACAAGGATTCCACTGCTCCAGCAAATTCCCATCCAACCCAGGTTTATTAACAAATCCCAGCCAAATTTTTAAAGCAGATTCATATTATGTTGCCCTGTATTTTTGTCCTTGCATTTGAATTTAGCTTGTCTTGTCTGTAGGAAAAATACATTTTGCTAAAAACATCAGTCCAGCAAAGCAGAGCTGTTTGTGAAGCCTGAGAGGTCCCACCAGCTCCTATCTCAGAAACCCCAACAGTGGCAGAAGGACACAGCCAGGACAGCTGGAAATCAGAAACCTTGGAGATCCACCAGATTATTCCTACTGAGATCATCCAGACAGGATGCACAGTTCTGGTCTCCTCTCACCCTTGAAAAGTGATGAAAACTAAAGCAAGATGAACCAAAGTTTCAGGCTCAGTCAATTGCCACATTCCAGGATTTCCAGCTGCCTCTGTTGGATGCAGAATAAACACCTGTATTGGGAACATCCTACTTTTGCTTTAATTCTTATTACTATTATTTTAGTTACTATTAATTAATTTTTTCTTTATACTCTTTTAAAGTTTTAAACCTACTTTACCTTTCTCCTAATCCTATCTCTCAACAAAAAAAAAGTACATTAGTAATTAACCAACACCAAACCCAACACACCAATTAGTACATTAATTAAGAAATCTAAAAATTAATGCAATCTCAAATCAACAAACCAAAACCACTACACTTAATTACCTGGTTTGGGAAAGTATTGTAGGAGCAATCACCACTAAAAATATCACACTCATATTCTGACCAGAAAGCTTGTATTTATTTACAGTCCTTTGATCTGTTCTGATTCAAACCATCACGGAATTATTAAGGTTGGAAAAGACCTTAATAATCTAAGATCATGGAGTCCAACCATTAACCCAGCACTGCCAAGGCCACCACTAAATAATGTTCCCAGGCACCACATCCTAGACTAAAAAGGATAAAAAATTCCACACACCAACAAATTTTCCCCATCAGGTTTTTTCTTAGCCCTCCACTCACTTGAATTTGCCTTAAACACCTGTAGATTATTTCTTATATGGGTAGGAGTTTAAACCAAAACCCAAGACCCAAAAGGAAAAAAGCAACAAAGATTTTTTTTCCCCTTCATTTTACTGAAAAACACAGAAAGTTTCAGAAATGGAAGGTTTTGGGTTTAGGATCTGGTTATTTCCAGTGATAACAAGTCTGGATTAATCACCTGGAATTTGAAACTTTGTACACCTGAATTTCCCATCTAAGTCTCATGGTACAGGAGCCATTTCTTTTTCTTGCTCTGCACAAAAAAAGAAGAGAAAAGCAAGGAATACTTAATATTCTTGAGATTATACATGCTCCTGCTAACACTGCAGAAAAGTAAGCCAAGGGCATCTCTGCTTATTTTAGTCCTATTAAAATGTGTTGCAAGGAAGAAGAAAAGTCAACACACTGTTTGTCAAACAGAAAGGATCCAAATTGTTTGGGAAGGGAACTTTGCAGGAAGAACTTTGAAGGGGGAATCACAAAACAGGACAGGATTATGAAAAGATGATAAATATAGATCAGCATTTCAGAACTCCCTGAAAAATATTCCAAACAGAGGACAAACAGAAGGAAAATCAGTTTAGATCCTGAGTAGCAGATGATGAACTTGGTGGGGGTTTCCAGGAGGGATTCCTGAGCACTTCACTTGGTTTTTTTTCAGTTTGATTTTCTCCAAATGAGAATCCTCCTCCTCTGTAAAATACCTGGAATTTGTACTTGGCAGCTGGATAGCTGCAGATGCCTGTCTCATTAGCAAGAGCTCACCAGGATTACAATAATTCCAACTGGCTGTAAGTCTGCTGAGAGACATTTTTATGCTACTGTGAAACAGAAATTCATTGAGCCAAATCTCACAGACTTCTGATTTTACACAGTTAAAAATACAGATTACACAGAAGCAAAATGCTTCATTTACTGGAGTCACTCCCACAGATGGAAGACAGGATAGAGGAGAAGATGATCAGACACAATCCTGAAATGTTTTTATCATGGGATGTACAGCACTTTCCTCAGGAGAAAATAAATGAACCTTGTTATTTCCCTGAGGTCACTGAATTTACACTGGAATTAGATTAATAAAAAAAGTCCTTTGGGACTATTCATTTTAGTAGAAGTTGATCTGTAGGTCACAAACATTTTTCATCTCCTATTTCCAGCATCCAACTCAACGAGCAGAAGGAGAAGATGGAAAGATATTTTCAGAAGTCCTGAAGCCAGTCACTGTGCAAACACCCAAAGCCTTCAACTGCTTCCTCCAACAGCTCACATGAAAGCCAGAAATAGCTCATTTCCAAAGGTAAATACACAGGAAAAATACTCACATTTTTATATATTTATAAATATATATATATAACTGCCAGCTATACCACTTCTGCACGAGGCTGCACCTCACTAAAAAGCTGAATGAACTCCAAGCTCTCCAAGAATCTTCCTGCCTCAGCACCTCAGGTGAAGGGACAAAGTGCCACAACCCAGAAGAAGTTTGAATTTACCTGTCCTCTTAAAGCAGCTGCACAGACTGAAGCCATCAAAAGCCGAAGGATAATTCACTTTCAAGCGAAGAGAAAGGTAAGATTTTTCATTTGTGCACTTATAAATGTTCAACTAAGTACTCAGAAGTAGTTGAAAAACCCACTTGTGGTTTTAAAGCTTTTATTTTAGCCCACAGGCCTCAACGTCTCAGAATTTTCCTCTGAGTGAGGGGCAAAATGAAATGGTTCTCTCAGTAAAATGCTGTTTTGAGAAGACAGGCTGGAAGAGCTGGGGGTGCTCACCTCGAGAGGAGAAGGATCCAGGGAGAGCTTCCAGCACATTCCAGGCCCTAAAGGGGCTCCAGGAGAGCTGCAGAGGGACTGGGGACAAGGCCTGCAGGGACAGGACCCAGGGAATGGCTTCCCTGGACTGCCAGAGGGCAGGCATGGATGGGATCTTGGGAACTGGGAATTGCTGGCTGGGCTGGAATTGCCAGAGCAGCTGGGGCTGGCCCTGGATCCCTGGGATGTCCAAGGCCAGGCTGGACACTGGGGCTGGAGCAGCCTGGGACACTGGGAGGTGTCCCTGCCCATTGAACTGGATGGGCTTTGAGGTCCCTTTCAATCCCAGCTGTTCTGTGCCTCTTGAAGGAAGTCACACCGTGTCTCATTTTCATAAGGTATAAAATTGTGGTATTTACCACAGAAATACAGACAGAGCTTCAAAAATGCCATACATTCTGCAGGGATAAAAGAAATTTTTCTCTACAAATCAATGTAATTTATCAGGTCCCAGCAACATCTAACACCAGCACACTCCGTAGGAAGTTATTTCACACTACAGGCAGTGTTGGATATCTCTTTGTGCTTTGACAAATCAATGCTTTCCACAGATCTGGCCCAGATGTGCATGTGCCCAATGAACAACCACCACCCAGTCTCATCTTCGGTCCAAAATTACTCCCACACTGCGATACACTAATCACAGGAAGAAAAAGGAAACTCTCCAGCATTCAAACAACACAAGAGAACAACAGGCAGATGCTGTAAAAGGACAGAAAATAAGTTATCATTTCTCCACAAGCTAATACACTTCTCCTATTGTTGGGAGCTGAGAGAACATGATGTTTACTGAGCTAGTCAGCAGCAAAAGAAAACAAACACCATTATACCACCCATCATGTGGCACAACAGATAACTCCAGGAGCACAGCAATGCTAGAGGGATGATCAGCTGCAGAACTACGAAACCACTCACCTCCCTCTGTAAAAATGCTATTTTCCAGCTTCAAAGGCATCCCAGCCTCAAACCAGGATTTAACATTGTCAATCCCACCAGAGAACACACATCACACACAGGTTAATCTTTATTCTGTGTATCACTCCTGTTCCCACAAATGTGGGCAGTTTATCTGCACCAAACTCTTACAAACAGAGCTTTGATGTGGATGAAATGCACACCAGACCAAGAAGCTCAGCACAAACTGAGACCAACCACAGGAAAACGAATAAAGTTTAACAAGCCCAAGTGCCAGGTCCTGCATTTTGGCCACAATACCCATGCAATGCTCCAGGTTGGGGACAGTGTGGCTGGACAGTGCCCAGGCAGGAAGGGCCCTGTGGGTGCTGGTCACAGCCGGTGGGACACGAGCCAGCAGCGTGCCCCGGTGGCCAAGGAGGCCAGAGGCTCGTGGCTGTGTCAGGAACGCTGTGGCAGCAGGAGCAGGGAGGGCACCGTGCCCCTGCAGGGGCACTGCTGAGGGCTCACCTCGAGGGCTGTGCCCAGCTCTGCCCCTCAGCTCGGGAAGGGGCTGGGAGCACAAACCCTGTGAGGAACCCCTGAGGGAGCTGGGGGGGCTCAGCCTGGAGAAAAGGAGACTCAGGGCTGCCCTCAGCACCTGCACAGCTCCTGAAAGGTGCCTGTGCTCAGCTGCCCTTGGGCTCTTTCTCCAGGCAGCACTGACACAGCCAGAGCACACAGCCTCCAGCTGTGCCAAGGGAAATTCAGGGTGGACAGCAGGGAAAAGCTTCTCCAGAAAGGGTGATCAAGTTCTGGAATGTTCTGCCCAGGAGGTGCTGCAGTCACCATCCCTGGGTGTGTTTAAACAGCCTGGATGTGGCACTGGGTGCCAGGGCCTGGCTGAGGTGCTGGGGCTGGGCTGGACTCCATGGTCTTGAAGGTGTCTCCCAACCCAGGGATTCTGTGAATTCTGTGAAATGCTTTTCCTGGCACCATGGCAGGTCCTACAGGCAGTCACAGGGCCAAAGAGCTCAGCTGGTGTTGCCAAGCCACAAAGATTCCGGAGGATGGAGTATTTTGTTCACATAGATGTCCACAGCAAATGTGGAGAACAAAAGGGTTTCTAAACAAATCTGGAGTCTCCTCCACCTCTATTTGCAAGTCTGTTTCCTGTTTGATGGGGAAGATTCAGTTTTAGCACACAGCATCCTGTGAATGTATCTCAGACTGAGGCACAGAGAAGCAACTCTATTTCCATGGGAAGGGACCTTAAAGCCCATCCAGTGCCACCCTTGCCCTGGGCAGGGACACCTTCCACTAACCCAGGTTGCTCCAAGCCCCAGTGTCCAACCTGGCCTTGGACACTTCAGGGATCCAAGGGCAGCCACAGCTGCCCTGGGAATTCCAGCCCATCCCCTCCTCACCCTCCCAGTCAAGAATTTCTTCTTTAAACCTCATCTAAATCCAACCTCCTTCACCATAAAGCCAATCCCCTTTGTCCTATTTTCCCCTCTATTTTATTCTACAAAGGTCAACAACAGAAATAGCTCAGGTAGAGACAAATCCATGAATTTTCAAGCTCCAAATGCCCACAATCCATCCCCATTTAGGTTGGGAAAGTGCTGAATACCTTTGGAGCACCACCAAACTCAGTGTTGTGAACCTGAATTCCCGGTGCCATCCACACCCCCCCTACTTCATCTCATCCCCTGTCACTTCATTCCCTTCACAGGAGTATTTTTGCCACCAAATCCTGCATTTTGCTGCCCCCCACCCCCTTATATTTTGCACTGTGGCAAAAAAATCAGCTACAGCCTTTAAGATGATCCATTTACAGGCATCAACTTCACAATTACACTTTGAACAGGAATTAGATTTGAGATTCAGCAAGAATTTCTGTTTACACTGAGGACTCATTTTTCCCCCACACAGTTTGTATTATACTTTTTCTCTCTTTTCTAGTGCAGATGAACAATTCCTTTTGCCAGCCCACTGTCAGCTTCCTACCTGCCCAATAAAACACCAAGAAAATTAGATTATGTCAATTTTTAAGAGAAAACTGTTAACATTAATGAATAATAAATGTTTCATTTCTGTAAATTTCCTTTTTCTGGTGCCTCCAGCCAGGCTGGGTGGATAACTGCCTGCCTATTTTACCTGCCCTAGGGCCAGCCATGTTAAGTGTGATTACTGCTAAGCTATGGATGGCAAACTGAGGCTTAATTATCCATTTCCTGACTAGAAAATTTGTTTCACAGGAAGAACATTGCAGTAACAGTATGTGGGCATTATGCTTCTGCAGATTCTTTTTAAGAAGCAAAACTGAAGGAACAGATAATGCAAATACAAGTTTTAGGAAATTAGTGCTCAGTTAGGACCAGATAATTCTTAGAGGAAAGGAGGGTTGAAGACCCTGCTGGTTTTGACCACATCTGTGGGTGTTCAGTGTCTTTGTGTCCCTCTAAAAGCCTTTTTTCTTCTGCTCCCCAACATCAGAGCAGACTTATGTAAATATTTGTGGTTAAAGGCAGAAAAGAGTATTACAGGATGCACAGGTGCAGCTTGGAAATCCAGGAATAATCCTCTTTTCCTTCTGGATCAGGTTTCTTTGAGCATGCAATTCACTTTTCTTCACTCAGCATCATTCATCCAAATGAAAATACTCATTAAAGACAGTGGGAAATGCCATAAAAAAAAAAAAAGCTGATCAAATTTAAATATTTCTCATCTGATCAGGAAAAAGAACATTTTAGTGAAGTGCAATTGAACTGAGAGCTGAATCACTGGGGGAGGAATCAAATAAAGCTCCAGTTTTCACAGGAATCCACAGTAAACTTCCCACCACCTGTTCCAAGTGCTCTGTGCTGTATCACACACCTTGTTGAGGCTCCCAGTTCCTCACTTTAAAACACCTTTGAAGCTCCAAACACACAGTTTGTGGTACTAACTGCTCAAAGGAGTGTGGCTGAAAGCTTGTCCTGCTCAAAGCTCCAGCTGCATTTCATGTGTGGCCAAGACAGGACTCACTGATGTACTGACCTGCTCCTCCAGCAAAAACACCAAAAATCTGTTTAACAGCAGCAGCCCTGGGCAAAATCCAGAATTTCCGGGATACACAAGATCCGTTCCTCCCAAAGAAATCGGGTGAGGTTTTCACTGTTTTATGGTTTGGGTGAGAGTTAAAGGATAATTCTTTTACTGCTCACTCAGAAATCTGCAGAGGAATGCTGGGGAGGTACTACACGGAAGTATTGTAAAAACTCTGCTGAAGACGTTTCACAGTTTATCACATTAAGGCTGGAAAAGACCCATAAATTCACCAAGTCAAACTGCTCTCCAGCACTGCCAAGGCCAACAGTGACCCACATCCCCAGGTGCCACATCCACACGGTGGTTTTTTTAATCCCTCCAGGAATAGGGATTCCACCACTGCCTTGGACAGCTCTTCACAGGCAGAATTTTTCCTGTTACCAAAATCTAAACCTGCCCTGGCCCAGCCTGAGGCCGTTCCCCCTCCTCCTGTCCCTGTTCCCTGGAGCACAGCCCGACCCCCCCGGCTGTCCCCTCCTGGCAGGGACTTGTGCAGAGCCACAAGGTCCCCCCTGAGCCTCCTCTGCTCCAGGCTCAGCCCCTTCCCAGCTCCCTCAGCTTTTCCTGGCTCTCCACAGCATTCCCAGCTCCCTTCTGGACCTGCTCCTCAATGTCCTTGTTATCATGTACGGCCCAAAATTGCCCTCAGGATTTGAGATGGGACCTCAGCACAGGGGGATTCATGTTATAGGTATCACATAATTATCATACATACTTGCACCAGTCCGGATAATAAAATAAACAGTACAGAATTGAAACTATCAAAAGCACCCCTCAGGAAAGAAAATTAAGGGGATTATTTTGTCTTGTTATTCTCCGTGTTACACCACACCAAAGGACTAAAATACAAGCCAGAGTACAACAAGGTACAGAAAAGTACAGCCTTCGCCAAAAGACAATTGTGAACAACAAAGGATTTGTGGAGTTAAACAAAGGAAGCAGTTGCTAGAAGCAACAAATAATAATTTCAGCAGAGCATTGTGGATGTCTAGAAAGCTCAGTCTCCTCTCTGCGGGAAACAGCTGCAATGTGCCAAGGAAACTTCAGCATTAAAAAGTAGAAGGAAAAAAAAAAAAGCAGAGTAAAAAGAAACCTATTAGAATGCAGTTATTCCCACTGCTGATAGCCGTGGCCACACAGCAATTCCAGCATTCGCTTTCTCATTAGGGTTCGAGCCCTTGTGGTGCTCCGACAGCCGAGCACAGCCACAGGAGAGAGCGGCACCGAGCCCGAGGGCAGCGGCTCCGCCAGGCGGGAACGCCGAGAGCGGGGAACAGCACCGGGGAAAGGAGGAGAGGTCAGCGTGCGAGGGGAGGAACAAGGTACCCGAGAAGGGAGGAGAGGCCAACCTGTGAGGGGAAGAAAATACCCGAAAAAAAGAGGAGAGGTCAGTGTGTGAGGGGAGGAACAAAACACCTGAGAAGGGAGGAGAGCTCAGTGTGTGAGGGGAGGAACAAAACACCTGAGAAGGGAGGAGAGGTCAGCCTGTGAGGGGAAGAAAATCNGCTCCGACAGCCGAGCACAGCCACAGGAGAGAGCGGCACCGAGCCCGAGGGCAGCGGCTCCGCCAGGCGGGAACGCCGAGAGCGGGGAACAGCACCGGGGAAAGGAGGAGAGGTCAGCGTGCGAGGGGAGGAACAAGGTACCCGAGAAGGGAGGAGAGGCCAACCTGTGAGGGGAAGAAAATACCCGAAAAAAAGAGGAGAGGTCAGTGTGTGAGGGGAACAAGGTAGCCGAGAAGGGAGGAGAGGTCAGTGTGTGAGGGGAACAAGGTAGCCGAGAAGGGAGGAATGGTCAGTGTGTGAGGGGAACAAGGTAGCCGAGAAGGGAGGAATGGTCAGTGTGTGAGGGGAACAAGGTACCCTTGAAGGGAGGAGAGGCCAACCTGTGAGGGGAAGAAAATACCCGAAAAAAAGAGGAGAGGTCAGTGTGTGAGGGGAGGAACAAAACACCTGAGAAGGGAGGAGAGATCAGTGTGTGAGGGGAGGAACAAAACACCTGAGAAGGGAGGAGAGGTCAGCCTGTGAGGGGAAGAAAATACCCGAAAAAGGAGGAGAGGTCAGTGTGTGAGGGCAGGGAACAAGGTACCCGAGATGAGAGGGATCATCTCCCATATTCACTGCCCAGCTGCCGTGCGCCGAGAGCTCCTCCGGCACTGTCAAGCTGAAAATGATCCCAGGAATTGCTGCAGTGAGGGAGTTTGAAGTGCAAGTTGTTGGGAGGATCAAGTGTTGACTTCCCAGAGGTGTGGAAGATGCATTTAAGTGCTCTGCAAGCACTAACCCATGACAAATGCACTCATTTGTTACTGCCTTTCCCCCCAAAGCTGAAAACACAACATCACACAGTGGCTTTGACACTGATCATTCCAAGGACTGGGCCTTGCCGTGAAAATGTCAAGCAACACCTGAGATTAAAGACACATTTTGAGCACATTTACCTTATCAGTATTTAAGTCCCTGAGTTAATCAGAATAAAATGTGTAAGTGAAGAAACAATAAAAACTGCTCCTTTCTGAAATTCAGGAGTTTATTCATATTTCCCCCCCTGCTTCCAACTTTATTTTTATGGGTGTTAAAACATCCTCTCTGGGGAAAAAAGTCTGTCCAGAGCAGTTCAGCACAAATTCTTCCTCCTGACTGCTCTTACACCCCATGAGACATCACAAGCAGCTCCATTTCAAGAGATCACATCGAACATGTTTTATAAAGCTCCCTGGGACAAGAACAACTCTACTTCAACCCACTGTGTCTCCACTGAGCTACAAATTTCCACAGGTTCATTAAACTAAATGGACTTATTTGAATTTTATAATTGAAAACTGTTGTCTTAAAGACAAGTCCCAAATGGGGTGATCTACAGCTTCCAGCACTATTTAACCTCAAAGTGTATAATCTGATAATTTATGTTTTGAAACCTCTCCAGAGGCTTATAGGAACCACTGTTAAAGTTGGATCCTTATAAAACAAAGCCAGACAGAAGGAAAAAAAAAAAAAAAAAAAAAAAGAGTCCAAAAGGTATTTAACAATTTAACTTGGCAGCAACATGCTGAATGTTTTCTCATTATTTTTATAGGTTAATGGATTGTTCCTGTGAAATTCTGGATTTGAGGAAATGAAGTAAAGCATTCAGGAAAGCTATTTCTTCACAGAGACCATGAGGTGCTGGAAAGCAGGTAGTCAAAAATTGTAGTGTCCACGTCAATGGGCATGGGAAATGAGGTATTCTGAGAACTGATTGAACAATTCTAAATAAAAAATTAAAAAATAAGTGAAATCATGAGGCCAGCACCTTCCACCCTCACCAAGGGGAACAAAGGTACTCAGCCTGCAGGAAACTCCCTCTCCCTTGTGCAAAGAAATAACTCACTACAAGAACAGCAGCACCAAGTCTGTTCACAATCCTGTTAAGCACCCAGAGCAAACAGAGCATTTTAAAACATTTTCCTCCTCCACTTACATTCCATTAATCTTTCATGCTGTTTACACAGTTGGTTAGAGCATTTTCAACAGAAGCTGGTGATCTTTTTATCATTGAGGACTTAGAGATGGGTACAGGAGAGAGGCAGCAAAAAGGCAGAGCAGCCTCCAGCCATCTAAATAAACATCAGCAGGGAATTCTTTATTTTCCTAAATTAACCAACCTTTAATCAAATTTCCTCACCCCAATACAAATGATGCCAGGGGAGTGAGTGATCAGCTGGTTTCTGAAACAAAGACTGGACTGCAGTGGCTTCAGCAGAATTCCCCTCCTTCAGATGGCTCCAACAGCAGCACAGGAAGAGTTTCAATCCCACACACAGGAAAACCCCAGGGACACCAAGCAGCTGCACGTTTTCCAGGTAGGAACAGAGATGGAGGCAGCAAACTGGAGGTGCCACTTACACCTCCAGGCACAAGCAGAGGGACTCAGCTGCCACTCCACTGTGTGAGACCCTGCCCAGAATTGTCTTCATGTTCAGGAAACCACAGGGACCAACTCTTCTTTTGGCAATTAATTTTAGATCCAAAATTTAAATCAGCCATTCCACATATTACCACATTCCCAGGAGAAAGTCAAAGCCCTCAGGATCAGTATTTCCAGATCTGCAAGAGCAGAGGTTGGACAGTGCTACTCAGACCTGTCACCTGGATCATTAAAGCATCAAGAGTATTTTGGGAGCCACTCCCCACGCTGCACCATGAACCTGTCCTTGGTGTCCCACCTGCAGCCCTGCAGGAACCAGCACGAGGCTTGGGGAATTTCATTTTTCACCTGAAGGTTTCAAAAGTGCACCAGAGCCAAGAGCTGTTGAAGGCAACACCTCTGAAAGAGTTAAAAGCACAGTCATTTCCTAACAAAACCCAGTATTTCCACTTCCTAGTTTTGCCAGGGTAGGTTCAACTCCAGCTCTGCACTGGCTAAAGCTAAAATAAGAGCTGAAAAATAAAGTACTTTGAGCTTTTAACTTGTCACAGTCACACCTCTTGTCCTTTTCTATGTGGTTGTGTATTCACATTTTCTCATTTTTAAATACAACCAAGGGTCTATATCAAGCTACAGCCCAACACTTGCAAAATACCTAAACATTTCATACAAGTGCCTGGAGATCATTTCAAGGAAATTTATAGTTTACAACCACACTCTGCCATATACAATTTATTTTCAGGGAATTTCTGAAGTACTTTTCTCGTAGAAGAACTGCTACCTTTATAACGTTGGAAAACACCGTTTGCAATAAAAGTGGTTTTAAGAGACCATTACAGATCAGAGTAACTCGAGTTTATTCCTTGTAGTAGCTATTTCTCAAATGCAACAGCTCCACATCCCTGTTCCTCACTCTCCATCACAAACTGGGATCTCAGCTCTACTGTTTTAGACACAGAAAAGACCAAATGCCAGGTCATCAGCAAAAATCCATTCAGCAAGTTCACTTATAATGAAAATAATGGCCACAAGCATTAAAGAAAAAGAATCCCACTTGTGAAAAATAAAGTATGGTCAAGGATTTTTGCCTGCAATCTCAACTTCTGCAGAGATCTGTTGGGTGCATCTGCTTCTGTGAAAACTCAACACAAAAATTTCACTGAGGTCTTATGGAGTCAGTGCTAAAGTTTGTTTTCCCCCAATTAAAGAAGCTATTAAATGCTAGTTTTAAAAAATAGCAACCTTTAATTGGGAAGAAAAACACCCAACAATAAATAAAAAGCAGACACATTCACCAATTAAAAATCTGACAAGATCTCTCAGTCTTAAAAAAAAAACAAACCACATTTGCTAAATGCCAGGTTGCTTGTTTCAGAATACAAAAGCTGCTTCAACCAGCTACCAACAAAACAAAAGGTTAAGAAAAATCAATATACAAACACTTGTTTGTCCTCTGAGTGATAAAAGAAAATATTCCCCAAGTTGTCCCACAGCAGGTGAGCCAAATTTGCTCTGTTACCTGCATGGTTTTTAAAAAGACATTGCCAAAGCCCCTGGGATCAGCAGGAGATTTCTGTGACAGCATCTTGACCTTACAAAGTTCCTTTTATTTAAGGAACTTGAGGGATCTTCCTCATCCACGAAGGAATGAGCAGGATTTGGAGGTGGGTGTGCTGAGGAATGAGCAGGATTTGGAGGTGGGTGTGCTGAGGAAAGCACAGCAGCACAGGGAGAGAAGCTGTAAAGCCCTGATATCCAATATCCACTCTGAAAGTCACAATCCCAGGAGCTCTTTTCTTTTAGCAAATAATGCTCATTTCTTCTCAGCACTCTGAGGACAAGAACAAATTGAAGATGCTCTCAATAGCTGTAAATGCACAGGGAAAAGAAGGAAAGCTCCCTGGAGCTGCAGCAAAAGTGGGAATTTAAGGGCAGATTTTGCAAACACTCATTAAGCTTCCCAGACACTCTTTCCTTCCAAAAGATTTATTGTTGTGGACAATCCCTTTATTTCTCCTTTGGGAGAAACAAGAGGGGAACTGGCTAAGAGCTCAGTGTGACCCCAGCACTGCTGGGGGTGGAACTACACCTTCCTAAATTTGGGAATTCCCTGGGAGCTCCTGGCTCTTTTGGGATGGATCAGTCCTGTCCTGGGACAGCTGCACATCCCTCACTCCTGACAGTTCCAAATTAATCCATCCCTGAGGCTGCCTTTAGTCTCTGTTCTTGGCAACAACCAGAAAACAAAGGTGAATTCCATGAGTGCATGGATCCTCCTACAGGAAACAACTGGCAAAGAACAAATGTGTTCCCTGACACAACAGGAAAAAGTGACACTTGAGAGGGACAGAAAGGAATCACAAGTGGGACTCTCCTTCCTGTTGGGTTTTCCTCCATCTCAGAGCTTTCTGTATTCAGAGCTGCTGAAAAGCAGCACCACAGAGAGCAGGGATAACTTAAAATTCCCAAACCAGACCCCAAAAAATTCTATTTCTGAGTGGATTTTAGTGCTGCTGTGCAAGTTAAACTTGGTCATGGATCTCACCCCAAACACTCTCCCTGGAAGTGAGACACTTTCTCCTGGGAAGTCCAGTCACATAACTACAAGAATCCCTAAATCTGGCATCACAGAAAAGGGAATTATTCAGCCTCTTGTGAGTGAGAGCTGCTGAGCTCGAGTAAATATCAGAAATTATCCCTTCATTAATAAAATAATTTCTATTTACAGAAAGCCTTTCAGCTTCACACTTCAAAGCATTTTATAGACAATATGAAGAGATTTTGCAGACATAAACAATGTTTATTTTTTGGAAAACATCCCTGTCTTTGCTGTAACCAAGTAAAACATCAATACTTGAAGAAGCTCCTCTGGTTTTGTTTGTTTACAGCAGAAAAAACCAGTCAAAGTTTTGCTGTTTTTCATCCACTGTTCCCTTTATGGACCTTTCACACAGCAACAGGGGAGAAATAAACAGCCTACATAAACAGGGACATGCAAGTGTAAAACCACAAGGATTGGCAGAAGTCTCTATTATGCATAAGTGTTTCAGAAATAAAGCCATCAACAAAAGGAAACTCAGCCACATTTCAAACCAACAGCTCACTGTTAAGATTTGTAATATTTTTCTGAAGCTGTGTAAAATTACATTTAAGCCACCCAAGTTTAAATTTGTCTGCAGTGGTATTTTATGACCATACAAACCACTAAAAAATTCACCTGTTGTTTGGCAAGTTCATCTTCACCTGAGCTCCTACACAAAAACAACGTATGGAAAAAAGTGATTTAAATTCCTTTTCACACCATTTGCTTTCTGCACTTGGCTAAGCCTAAGAAACATCAATATTATTACCACAACACTTTTTCCTTCCTCTGCAATCAGTTCTACCCTCAGGTTTTCATGGTCTGGCTTAACCTGGCACGTCAAGCTCTGCAGAGAATCTCGACATCCAAACCAAGTTCTAATTAAATTCTGGAAGTTTAGTTATCAGGCTGTTCTATTGAATAACTTTAATTTCATAAAGTCAATAACTCAATGTTGTGTCTAAAAACTGGGCCTAAACTAGCCAAGGTATCTGTGCCTGGAAGCCAAAGATTGTAAGACAAACATTTCTTTTTATTTGGAGGACAGAGCACTGTGAGCTCACTCTTCTGGTTTTAAATAAATTGAATAAGCCCAGATTTATTAAAATAGAGGTACAAAAGAAAGATCTTAAAATACTCTTAGAAATTACGGGAAACATGGAAAAAAGATGATTACAACAGGAAATGCTGCACAACCAGTGCCTGTTTATTATTCTTCCACAGACAGTGGCACCTGCTGCTTTTTTTTTTATAGAACCAACGTCTCCCTCAAGTTTCACAACATTTCAAAGGCCAGAGCAATGAAAAATAACTGAATTTTGTCCTAAACATTATAATTCACAGAGGATATTTAAATCACAACGTGTCCTAGATACAGAACTAATGCCACAATAACTTCTCCAAAACCAGAATGACTACAGTTTTTCTCCAGGACATTGGAGTAGGAGCCAAAGTTTGGGAGCTCATTACAACTGCCAGCATCCTGCTGCTGCAGCTGCCCACACCCACTGTGTGAGAACATTCAAAACATATAAGAACACTTAAAATACGCAAGAACATTCAAAACCTTCATTGTGGGCAATCAGCTGCCAATCTTCTGGTTTTAAGCAGCACAGAAAAGATTTTCAAGCAGTTAAAGAAAGTACTGGTGGGGAACAGTGAATTCACAGCCATGTCTATCACAGAACCCTCCTCCAGCAGAGCCAAGTTCAGGAATGTAGGCACACAAAAATCAATGGCTAAACATGACTGGACACAAGTCTTTCTTTTCAATGCCAACAAGCCAAACTTGAAGCAGCAGCACTTTGCCCACTCTGGCAGTCCCACACAGGATGGAGTCCTCCCACTGGACGTGCTGGTCCTCCAGATTTTCAGCCAGATGAACTGTACTCAGTTTGAGGGTGGGGGTCACTTTGGAACCCACGGCAATAACGTGACAGTGCCTTGGCCTTCATGAATGGCATTAAGCTGGTACTACCTGCAGGGTTTATTCACAGCACCAGTAGTTTGGAAAAGATCTCCGAATCCAACCTGTGACAGATGCCCACCTTGTCACCCACACCAGAACACTGAGTGCCACATCCAGAATTTCTTCAAGATCTCCACTTGGGGGTCCACCACTGCCCCTGGAGTGATGGAGTCCTTACAGTGTTTGAAGACCCTTCTTATGTACAAATTCCTCCTAAAATCCCCTCAGACCCTCCCCTGGCCCAGCCTGAGGCCGTTCCCTCTCCTCCTGTCCCTGTTCCCTGGAGCACAGCCCAACCCCCCCGGCTGTCCCCTCCTGGCAGGGACTTGTGCAGAGCCACAAGGTCCCCCCTGAGCCTCCTCTGCTCCAGGCTCAGCCCCTTCCCAGCTCCCTCAGCCTCTCCTGTGGCTCCAGCCCCTTAATGTCCTTTGAGTTGAGGAGCCCAGAACGGGACACAGCATCCAAGGTGTGACCTCATCAGTGCTCAGAACAGGGGAAAAGAACTTCCCCGGTCCTGTGGCCGCACTATTTTAGACACAGACCAGGTGCCGTTGTCCTTCTTGCCCACCTGGGCTCGTGTTCAGCTGCTGTCAAGCAGCACCCCCCGCTCCTGCTCTGCTGCACAAACTGCCAGCCCCTCTGCCCCAGGCTGGAGCAGTGCCGGGGCTTACAGTGGCCGAAACACAGGGCCCGGCACTCGGCCCTGTTGGGCCTCCCCGCGCTGGTCTCAGCCCCTCCATCCAGCCTGTCCAGGTCCCCGTGACCCCAGGATGAAACAAAGCACAGGGAGCAGGAGGAAGAGCGCCGGGCAGGGCGGCAGGACAGGGACAGCCCTCAGGACAAGGTCATCTCCAGCACCGCAGCCTCCCAGCGCTCTCTGCCAGCAGGGACACAAGCCTGGCGTCACCCCATGCCCAGGAGGGACCCCACATCCCGGAAGCCCGAGCCGGGCAGGCCTCCCCAGCACAGCACGGCCCACACCCGGCCCTGGGTCACCTTCAGAGGCCCGGAGGATGCGGAGCGGGGCCGCCCCTACCTGATAACGGAGATGAGCAGCCCCGAGGGGTCCTTGCTCCTGCCCACAGTGCTGCGGTACCTCCCAACCGCGTCGCCCGCCGCCATCTTGCGCCCCCCCAAACACGGCGCAGACACACGTGCTGGCGCGCCGCAGCCAATCATAGGCGAGGAGGGTGGGCTGAAACCCAATAGAAAGCGAGGAGGGCGGGGCACGCGGCATCAAGGCGGGGTGCGCCGCCGCGGTGCCTTCTGGAAGTTGTAGTTTTTCTGGCGGCGGTGATACACATTCCCACGCGAACCTTCGTCAGGTGGTTAAAAGTGAGTAAAAGGTTAAAAAATTATCGACCTAACAAGATACACCTGCAAAGACACCTCTGCCCAAAAGCCGTCATTCACTCTGGGAGCGGCAGGAAACGGTGGAGATACGAGGGACTAAAGCATCCCCTCTGGGTCCTCACGGAGCAGGGTTGCTTGAACAGTGAGAGATTTACGTGTTTATACAGTTAAAAGTGCGTGAAGTGCGTAAAGTATTTAAATTAATATATTCGATAAATTAGTAATGCTAAATACTCACAGTGTGTCACAGCCTGAACGAATCTGATCACAAATACACCCACAAGAGGTGCTGACACTTCTCTTAATTTAATGTTTTAAAGCTACAGTGTTATTAAGAATAATTTTCCCCAGTTTTCCGTGGGAAGGCAGTGAGATGACCAAAGATGAGCCAGCCCAGGTGGTCCTTGAAGTGAGCTCTGAAGGCAAACCGGAGCATTTGGCACAGGAATTGTGGTTTTGGAGCAGACAGAGGTGACAGATTGGAATCTGTTCACAACCTCAAAAATGCTGTGACATCCAACCCTCGCTGTGTCTTCCAACACTGGATATTCTGTGATCCTACAATGCTGGGATTCCATGATACTGAACGCCTCCTTGCCCACAGTCCTTGTTTTACCATGGACACACTCCATCCCTTGCCACAGGATCACCTTTGGAAAAAGGAAAGGTGGATGTCACCCTGCCCAGGGCTGGAAATCCAAAGCTTGTGTTTCACCAAACATCAAACAAACCTCTCCCAAGAGCTGTCTCGCTTTCCCCATTTCTAAGTGAGGGATGAGGACACTTTTCAGTCACATCCTTTGAGAGCTTGTGTTAAAAAACACTGTGCAAACCCCAGGATTGTTGTTGCAGAAGCAGAATTCCTTAGGAAAGGCAGGAACAACCATCATTTGCATCACTTGGAGCTGCAGGGTATTTTCTAAATCAGGTTCACCCCATCACGTCAAACACTGCTCTTCCAGAAGTGTTTTTACTGCCCAAAGCTGCACCTTAATGATTTAATTGCATGGAAATTGCTGAAATCTGTAGGTGAGTCAAGAGTACCCATTTATACCAGCTGTATTTGAAACACGAGGTAATTGGAAGCATGATAATTCCTTATTTGCAAGGGGAAGAATTCCACTGTAGCTGCTGTGGAAAAGCTTCTACGTATTATAATCAACAGTTGTATCTGTGATTATTAGCAGAAGGGCAGAGTAAGAGCAAGGGCACTTTAATTCTGAAATAAAAGACACTTTATTCCTGAATAAGCAATGTGTTTTCAGAACAGAAGAATTACTCCAAAGTAAAGTGATTTTTATCTCCAGGTAGGGTGTGCACTTCAGTGTGCTCCCCTGTAGCTGTTCTGCTACATTTCCCCTGTGCACATGAGCTCTCAGCTGCACAATTTCCTATGCAGCTATGCCAAAATAAAAATCTCATTTTCCTTGTTTTTCTGGGCAGGTTTGCCAATGCCTTTGCCCAAGGATGGTGACTTGAATGGCAAGAGATTTGTGGCTGGAGGGAGTTTTTCCTCAAACTGCCGACTTGCCAATATTGTTTTTGTTAATTGGCAATTCCCATTGACTGCTCTGGACCAGCAGGGCCTGGAGCCTGCAGAGGGGGTGAAATCGATGGGTCCCACCTTTTCATTCCTGACAGCTGCAATAATCACCTCATTTAGGAGGAACTTCATCAGGACAAACAACAGCAAATCTGCCCCAGAACTGTGACCTGGCTGCCTTTCAATCCTGGGCTCTAATTGCTAAACCACTGCCTGGTTTCATTGACCAGCCCTTTCCCTTCACTCCTCACCCAAGCAAAGCCACAGGTGGGAATTTATGTTTGCTTTAAATGAAAGGGGAGAAATCGACAGAGGCCTGGCTGATGCAGCACGTGAAGGCTGAGGTCTCTCTTGATTAATAATATATGATAAAATGAGGCTGAAGGGTCATGAGAGCATCATTTTTCCTTACACAATTTGCAAAGAAGGGTCTCAATCTAAAAACTTATGGAAGGGAGAACAAGGGAAAGAATTTTTTTCTTTCTCACATTCCTTTCACATAGTATTTTAGTGCTCTGAGGTGTATCTGGTAAAATGGGTGTTTCCTGGATTACTCAAACCAAAGAAAGTCCAAACTGACAAAGAAAATTCATTCATGATGATAAATGAATCCTTGTCACAACTTGTCAATAGAGATCAGACTGGCTCAGTAGAGGGTCTCCCATTCAGAAGGGACTGGGAATCACAGATGGTTTTACTCATCCTCCCCAACCATCCTCCCTTCAATAATAAAAAAGGAAGGGAGGGGTGAGCTTGTACTGAGCTTTTCCTCATCAACTGGGCCAGTTTCCACATAGTGCAGAGTTCTGCCAAAGAGAATTCTGAAGAGGCACAGGCAGAGCAGTTCTTTGGGAAACTTCTTATGGTTTATTCCTTTGGGTGTTGCCTTGTGAAGGCTTACCTAGAGCAGAGGCTGGGCAGAGTTCCAGAATAAAGCAGGATTTATGGAAAGGATCTCCTCCATGGA
>VZRH01004230.1:40750-73659 GCA_013397555.1 Urocynchramus pylzowi | reverse complement strand
CCTGCTTGTTTTTCTCTCTCCAGCCCACCTTGGTTGTGCTCTTGGGCCTGAGGTTTGGATCATTTGTCCTTGGTGCCCAGCTGGAGCAGGAATTGTTTTGTCTCCCTGCTCTGTGCAGAGAGCTCACCATCCCATAATGTGAAGCTCTGACTTGCACACTAAAGCAGCTCAGAATCTGAAATATATAAAAGCTAAACCCTGAGGATCGTGGGAAGTGCTTTACAAACTCCACTGGCCAGAGTTCAATTCCCCATGTGAGTTGTGTGACACTAAGGAATTGCTTCCCTCCTTTCCTGAGATAATTTTACCTGCAATCCCTTTCCACAGTTTATCCCCTGATATTTTATAAGTGTTTTCTAGGAATTCTTGGGAATTCCTAAACCTAAGACATTTAGGGCTGATGTACACATGGGGTCTCTCAACCACAGCTTTAACATTTGAAAAAAAATATCACAAGTGCTTTGTTATTTAATTTCAAACATTAGTGAAAATGTCAGACCAAAGGGTTCAGCCCACACCAACTTCTTACAGGTGTAATTGCCTTGTGTGTAATGCCTTAATGTTGGTTATAAAGAAATCCTTTTTGACTTCCAGCCGTGTAGATGGGAGCAGAGTGAAGGCCAGAATTTCCATCTAAGCTGGAGAAGCAGTT
The DNA here is from genome assembly GCA_013397555.1 of Urocynchramus pylzowi. Lineage (NCBI taxonomy): Eukaryota > Metazoa > Chordata > Aves > Passeriformes > Fringillidae > Urocynchramus > Urocynchramus pylzowi. Next base: position 73,007 of record VZRH01004230.1, on the reverse strand, counting down.
CTGCTTGTAGAAAGTGAGCCTAATACTGTTGGCATCTCTCAGTCAGTTTAATAAAATCTATTTTATCCTTCTTACAGAGCTGGTCACCCCCACATCAGCTGAAATTGGTGCATGGGTAAATGAATCAGGTTCCAGCCACCCTCTTCTTACAAATAATTCTGGTTTTCTTATGAAGCTTTACCAAGCTTTGCCAAACTGCCTGAGTAAAGAGTTGAGTAAAAGTGTGCTGAAACATCAGGATTTGGCTCTAGGATTAGTCACACATCTGGATGACCTTGTTATTCCTATTTACCATTAAATAAGTGGGAACTAAAGCTGGTTTATGTTATTTTTTGGATTTTCTGCACAGCCACGATCAGTTTCTCTTTCCAGCACGTAGCTGCCATCAATTCTTTTTGTCTCTGTGAATAAGAAGAAACTCCTGGGGCAGGAGAAGAAGTTGCCTGGCTCAATGCTGGGAATCAAGGCAGAGATATGATTCAAATGTCTCCTTATTGTTTTTTGCCTCCTGACATTTCCCACGTTGCACTGTGTTCTGCTGCTGCAGAAAAATAATAGCTAAGATTAAATTAAGTGGAAAAATACTGCTGCTTTTCCAATGTCAAATCCACAGAACCTCTGGTAATGCAGTCCCTGAAGGAAAGCAGAGCAGGTGTGAGGCGTTGCTCTTCAAAGGCAGGTAAAATGCTGTAAGAGAAGATGTTCTCCTTCTCTTAACCATTAAAAGAAAATTCCAGTTATTTGGTTTATTTTCCCCCCTTTAATTTACTTATCCTCACTAAGGGAATGCTGTTTTTACAATTGTCCACAGGCATTTTGCAAGTCCTCTGGTGAACGGTGCAGGCTGCTTGTTGGCTTCTTGAAATTAAAATCTTTAAGTCTTAATCTTCCTTTGGAACTATGGAAAACTTTGGGTATATGAGAGACATAAAAAACAACACTCCCATTCCAACTCTCTCCTGTTTAATTGTGGTTTTTTTCCCCCCTTCTGTAAAGGAGTGTTTAGATCCCACCCACAAACTTCTTATTTTAACCCAGCTCCATTAAGTTCCTCATGTTTTGACTCGAGGATTTGTTGGGCATCAGCTCTTGCCTCAGGTGGTATCCAAGCCTAAATTCCTACAGTTTGGGGGAAAACAGGTGGATGGATAGAAAAGAAAGTCCCAGAAGTCCTGCTGGCACTGAGGGAGAGTTGGAACCACTTGGATCATTTATCCCAGCAAATCCATTTGGGAGGAAGAGTTAATGGATGCCTCTACTCCAGGAAAAACTCTCAGATCAGAGCTCCACCTCATTAAACCACAGGCAGCTGAGCACAACAAATGTTGGAGATGAGACTTCAGAAATTCCAGTGCTCACAGAAATATTTCATCCTGCTGAATGCAGCTTTGGATATTTTCTGGTTTGTGTAAGTAGAAGCTCCAGGCAAGAGAAACAACAAGGACTTGAACTGAAGTGAGTAAAACTCCCGGTACCAGCAACGCGCTCTTGTATTTCCAAGGGAAGCAGCGCCGGTATCAATCCTCCTGAAATGAGACATCAGCCAGCCAATTTCAAGGCTTGTCTTGCAGAAAATGGGGCACAAGATTCAGCAGCTGAACAGTCCTGCTGGCCTCAAATTTAATTTGCTCCGAGGTGATATAAGAGCAGGATAATACGATGGTTGTTGTACTTCTAGAGCGCTTTTGACAAAGTAAATCTATCACTGACAGGCACCACAAGCCCCATGGATGCTAAAATCAAGCACACAACAACAGTCCCCACTTACCTGACAATCTCAAAGATTTGCTGCCAAGAGGAGAAGAAACTGGAATGATCTGTGCTCAGTCTGCAGGAACTTTGATGGATATTCAAAGGACCAATTGCCTGGTCAGGCTCTGCTCCCAGGGAACAAGTGATGGGATGAGAGGAAACAGCCTCAAGCTGCACCAGGGAATGTTCAATTTGGACATCAGGAGGAATTTTTTCATGGAAAGGGCTGTCAAGCATTGCAATGAGTGCTCAGGGAGGTGGTGGAGTCCCCACCCCTGGAAGTGTCCAGAGAAGGCCTGGAGGTGGCACTCAGGCCTGTGGGCTGGGGACAAGATAGGGGTTGGTCACAGGTTGGACTCGATGGTCTTGGAGGTCTTTCCCAACCCAAATGATTCTGTAATTTTACAGAGAATGAGAGATGCCTTTGAAAGGGCTTCCCACACTGCTGTTAGAAATCTGAGCCTTCTTGTCCTTCATTTTCACTAAAAAATAAAAGGCAGAAAAGGGGTTTCTTTTGGAGAGTTTCTTTAAGAAAAAGCCCTTCAGACCTTCTGTACTGTATTATCACACTCTGAGCTTCAATGATTCTGTGGCTGATGGTTTTTGGCTCTGTTGCCTTTGATGGTGCCAATCAAATTCACCCTGACCACTGTTGTGATCCCTCCCCCGTTCATGCCTGGGACAGCGTGAGGTCAGGACGAGAGGAGATGTCCTCAAGTTGTGCTGGGGAGGTTTATATTGGACATTAGGATTTTTTTTTTCATAGGAAAGGTTGTAAAGAATTAAAGCAGGCTGCCCAGGGCAGTGGTGGAGTGACCATCCTTGGAAGTGTTCAAAAAAACACTTTTTTGTGAGGATGGGGCACTTGAGGGCATGGTTTAATAGGGAACATGGTGGTGCTGGGTTGACAGTTGGACTTGATGGTCTTAAAGATCTTTTCCAGCCTTAACAATTCCATCATTTTATGTGCCCAGACTCAGCTCCACAGCTTAGGTGATGGAGAAGGGTTTGACTTTCCCCTTGCCCAAAAACTTTACAATGCATCATGTTGGAATTACTCCAGTTTGGTGGGGAAAAGTAACCCTGAAGTCACTGCCCTGACTCTCAGGCTGGGCAAATCTAAAATTTCTTGACAAACCCATCAGGCAGCCTCAGAGTTCCAACTGGAACCTGTTGAGCAGCAACTAATCTGCAAGAGGCCAGTGGTGGCAATTCCCAAATATTTGATGGTGTGAAGGGTTTGTGGGCAGAGTGAGGATGCTCAGAGAGCTGCAGGCTTTGAATGCCTTGTGATAAAGGGCCAAGTGAAGCACCAAATCTGCAGGAACAGACTTAAATCAACTTTATTGCACAGCTTTGTTCTGTGGGCACTAAATAAGGCTGAAGACTGATGTCTTCAATTTTTTCTGTCAGCAAGAAGGACAAAATCAGCAAGACAGATCCTTGCAGATGAACCCCACGACTCCTTCACCACCGTGGGTTTGGAGACACGGCAGAGTGAGAGATTTTGGGCTGTTTCAGTTATAATCTTTCAGTCACCAAGAGATCTGACAGCACTTTAAAAGATGCCAGTGGAGCAGAGGTGACCTTTGAGGTCCACATGACCTTTGGAACACAAGAAAGATGAGTCTCTTGTGAGATTTACTTGGAATTGCAGGAATTTAAGCTGTCATTGCACCTGAAAAGTTCCTAGAGGTGGTGGTGTATCCAAATGATTCAGCAGAGGTTTTGTGATTCCCATTGAAAGTCTGGTCAGGCAATAGTAAACGCTCAGCAAGAAAATGAAGTGTTACCTGCTGTACATCTATAAAATGAAATGTAATGTGATAAAATGAACTAAAAGGTCTCCTCATCTCTGCGTTAAAAACGGCATTGGTGTGACTGCTGTTGCTGTGTAACAATTCCCCTTCAGGAAAGGTAAGTCCTACAATGTAATATCTTTTTTTTTTTTTTTTTCCTCATGATCTTTATGGGTTTGGGGAAGAAAAAAATTTCAAGGAGAACCCAGCTGCAGGGGTCTGGTGAAAANTTTTTTTTTTTTTTCCTCATGATCTTTATGGGTTTGAGGAAGAAAAACATTTCAAGGAGTACCCAGCTGCAGGGGTCTGGTGAAAAATTAGATGAGCACAAGTAACAGGTATTTCCTACAAACTAAGAGGTGTTTGTCAGAGCAGGTGCTGGAGATGACTGGGCACTGAAGGCCATTCAGCTGCTCCTTTTGCTGTCTTTCATCAATCACCCTTTCACTGCCACCCTCCACTCCCCATCCTTCCCCAAATCATCTCCTGCTTCCCACTGTGTCCCCTCTTCCTTCATCTTCACGTTTTCCTAATATCTTCCACTAAACAGCACTGATATTTTTGAAATTGTAGTGACACAACCTAAATTTACAAATCATTGTGCTGCTGGTTCCTGTGTTAGATCTTTCTCCTTAATTCATGTACCTCATCTATTTGAATTATAAACTCATCAGGGCAGAGGCCACATTTTAGCTGTAGCATAGTGGAGATTTATGTAGCATAATTAAGCAGGATAATAAAATACACCTCAGTGAAGGCTGAAATTTAAATTGTGGAACCCACATTGGTTTCATTGCTCTTTAAGTGAACATGTGATGACTTTTTCTTACTTCTTTCATAATTTAGATGAGGGGACTTGATGCAGTGAAATTGTCACTGAGAAAGATCTGCTGATGGGCTGCTCACCCAGGCCCATCATACCCCTGTCCCAACAGAAATTGTTCTTCTGACTGAAATTGTGTCCCATGTGTCCTGTTTTACCTTCCTCAGGCCTTCAGCCATTTCCTGGGCCTGCAGGAAAACTGGAGAGGGACTTTGGGCAGGGGTATGGAGTGTTAGAACAAGGGGGAATGGATTTACTCTGCCAGAGGGCAGGGATGGATGAGATATTGGCAAGGAATTCCTGGCTGGGAGGGTGGGCAGGCCCTGGCACAGGGTGCCCAGAGCAGCTGTGGCTGCTCCTGGATCCCTGCAAGTGTCCAAGGCCAGGCTGGACACTGGGGCTTGGAGCAGCCTGGGATTGTAGAAGTTGTCCCTGCCCATGGCAGGGGGTGCCACTGGATGGGCTTTCAGGGCCCTCCCAACCCAAACCATTCCATGATTCTGTGATTTGGTGCCACTGTGGTAGAAGATCTCCAAATCTCTCCACCTTCTTCTTCTCCACCTGTGCTTGTGACACCCTCATGAAACTGAGGTCAGCATCTTTCTTGTGTTGGGGGCTACAGAACCTGGATAAGAGATAACAACAAATATCCATGCTAGATTTGTGCTCTCCTGAAATTCTCAGTATTGGTAGAAGATTCCCTCATGGATCACTGTCCCAGGGAGCAGAGTGGCCCCACCCAGCCATGCTCATGGGATTAAACAGGGCAGCCATGGATTCAGGCAGACAAGAAGAGTTGAAAAGTGCAGAACAGAGAACAGCCTTTGCTGGGTGCTTTTCACACCGAGGTAGAAAGGAACCAGAGGACATAAACACAGTCTCACTTTCATTTTTCCAAGGGAAGAAGCAATAAGTTTGTAGCCTTGGGTTATGAACCTCTTGGTCTCTCAATCACAGTCTTGGCAACCAGCTGTGGTCATTATGAGTTCAGTAAATTCTGGAAACTTTGCAAAATGCTGTGGCCTCTTCTGCAAGAAGCTGTTTGTCTGAAGTGGTTTAGTTCAGTGAGTACAGAAGTTGCAGGAAAAGCCATAGGGGTAGAGATATCCCTCAATATATTTCTTCAAAGTTAATGCTCCCCTGCTTCCATGGAATAAGAAGGGGCTGGAATATCTATGAGAATTTTATTCCCACCACAGCTGGAAATATAAATCAACATGCTGCAGAAGGAAAACAAAATCCTGAGATTTTTTTTCCCTTGTTTGGGTTCCTTCTTTCCACAGTGTCCCCATGTGCTCAGTTCTCCCTGAGCTGGGAAAGAGCAGGGAATACAGAGAGGAGCCTGGAGCCACCAAGGAGCACAGCAAATGGAGCAGCTGGGCTGGCACACACCTGGAACCTGTGGGTCCACTCTCTCCTCTGGAAGATGTCCATGATAATGGATCTTGGGAATGCAGCAAAATTCTCTTTTTGAAATCCCTACAGGCTCTATAAATGCCAACATTTTCACCAGTAACCACCCCTTGAGACAGAAGGTTTTCATTCTGCAACTCAGAAGCCTCTTTACCCCAGCAGAGCTGCTCACTGCCCTTGTTCTCAGCCAGAATGAGGCAAGTCCTGTCTCCCACTTCAAAAAATCTGGTGCTGTCACCCTTTCCCCATCTAACACACACTGAGATGAACACAGCTCACTCTCTGAACCCCTGTCACAGGAAGGAGTGGCCTTCTGTGGTGGCAGCACAGGGATTAAAACACTCATCCAACCTTGAGCAGTTCTTCTCACCCCTCTTGGGGACCACACAACCCCACACTGAAATCAGTAAGGCTCCTTCAGTCCCAGGCTGAAGTTCTTCGAATTGCAAAACCCACCCAAAATGTGAAAATGAGAAAAACAAACTAAAAAAAAAGAAAGAAAAATTTGAGATCTGGCATTAAGCCAGGTAAAATTGAAGTGTTCCAAACTCATGCAGGTGTCAAAGGAAAAGGGAGACAATTCAGGCTGAGAATGAGGGGTGCAGAAAGCCCTGATTAGGAAAGTAGCACTGTGGGCCTGATGAAGGAATGAGAGGGGACAGCTTGGAGTCAAACATCAAAGTCCAGACAGGTGAGATTATAACAGAATGAAACCCAAGCATGGACTAATGTTCTGCTGGGAATTGTTCCACTGTGCTGCAAGGAGCAAATTTCCCATTGTCTCTGCTTGCAAATCCTCTGTGCAAAGAAGACCTTTGGCAACTCGGATCTGGATTTGGCCTTGCAAAACAACATTAATCCTCAGCAATTACCAAGTGTTTTCAGGCTGACCTTCTCCTGCCACTTGGAAGCCAGGCAGGAGGAAGAGCCAGAGGTTTGGAATGTGTCTCTGAGGCTTGGATCATAATGAAAACATTTATGTTGCAATCAGAGAGTGGCTGCAGACCATGTGGATGTGCCTGGGAGAGCTTTAAAAGGTGTTTGGGGAGGGGTGTTCTGCAAAGAGAGGGGCAGCATCCACAATGTGATGCTCAGAGCCAGCTGCAAGCCCTGCCTGAGACACAGCAGAAATGAGTGTTTAGCTCAGTGTCCCTCTAATTAGTGCTGCTGGTAATTGGCTCTATGGGTTAAAACCAGAGCAAAACCTGGCAGCTGAGGTTCTTTGAAGGTCATGACCCAGGTGAACCCAAAAACCAGCTGGCAGCAAAAAGCGGGGTCCTTAGCTGGAGGTATCCATGGGTGGTTGCACTTCTAGGACACACTGGCCCATGTGGGGACTTGGAGCTGCCTCAAGTGGTGTGGGAACTTTGGAGAAGAGATGGATCCACAAAAATGCCGGGATCAGGAAGTCAGGACAAGTGCTTGGCTGATTTTGTAAGGAAGAAGCGAGATTGTGATGGGAGGGAAAGACTCAGCCTGGATTCTGGAAGTGCTCCATGGATCATTCTCTGCTGTGTTGAGGGAAAGAGCCAGCAGCCATTCCAGGAGACCTAACCTTCCTCTTTTAGGACTTGGCTTAGCCTTCCTCCCAGTGGCTGGCCAAATACCAGTGGGAATGGGAATGGGGCTCTGGGGCAGGAGGCCACGTGGCAGAGGGAGATTTCTTAGGGCAGTTTGAATTATTAAGGAGTATCTCCAACAAGTGGCTGTGTTCCTCTCCCACCTTCCTTCCACCCACTTCCAGATGGGTAGTTCAAGAAATTCCTGTGTTTTCCTCATTCTCAGCCCTGGGGGCTGAATCAGGACACGTGCAGCTGCTAAAGTTTTCTGGAGCATTTGCCCAGCTATTCACAGCACTCAGGTCCCAAAATTACTTGGGCCAACAGAGAGAATTCAGGATTTTAATGAGCTATCAGATCCTGAGGTTGTAGTAGAACTACACCAGCAGCAAATCCTATTTGCTGCCCCATTCCATGGTCCCTGCTCGAGGGTGCTGACACACTGCTCACTTCTGCTGGAGGAGAAAAGTCTTTTTGTGCTGAGAATAATGAATGGCCTGAGCCAAAGTGTGGCCAGATGGTCCCAATCAGCAGTTGTTTATAGCCAGACCTGGGAGAACAGGTCAGGCAAACCCCCTGACCCTAATGCTGTCTGTAGAAAAATAATCAATTTACAAGGCCAGGCAGAGTGACCTGTGAGCCCTGTTTGTTGATCCAAGACATAACGGCTCAATAGCTTTAATTATTAAAGCCAGAACAGACAACCATTGATCCTCCCACTTAGTGCCATCTCTGCAGCCTCAGGGCCAGGGATTTAGAGCAGGGGAATTTGAAGGAAAGAGAATTTGAAAGGCTGATCCACTGGATCACCAAAATTTTGGACCCTGACTTTGAAATCTGGCTCCCACCTGTCCATCCATTCCAGCACCTCAGAGCAACCAAGTGATGACCCTTCCCTGAGAACACAAGTTCCTACTTTTCAGCTTAACAAGGCATTGAAAAAGTCATTTATAGAGTTGACCCAGATCATCTTTTCTCTCCAACAGTTCACAAAGCAATCGGTGTAAAGGACATTAATCAAGTTGGCGCCAAGAGGTAATTGAAGACAGTAATTACTCAGTTTTTATAGAGCTGGAAATGTAATAAGGATTTTAAGAAAGCAATAAGTGAAGCTTTCTGCTGAGAGATCCCCTGGTGCACACCGTTTAGCCAAGGGCCCATCTTTTTGAAAATACATTTTCGTGTAGTTATTACATCACTGTCTTGCTGGGACATCTCTCCTGAGCTTTAATAAATGTAATGGGCTTTGCTGAATCTGAATCCACCATCTCTGCGTCCCGAATTCCCGTGGCAGATTGACACCTCTAATGCAGCAATAATGCAGGAAGCAGCAAACACACATTTTTGTGCTTTACCTTCTCCCAGCTCCTGCCTTCTCTGCTCCAACCTGGTAGATTTTTCTGCTCCCTATTTTTCGTTCTGCTTTGGAAGCCATGACAAAAAGGATCTGATTAAATTTCCCAAAGGCAAATTCAGCTCATGCAGCAGCTCTGAGGCTTTTTGTGGTCAGAAGTGGAGGCAAATTTTCCTGGCAGGCTCAAAGGCCATTTCATCTGCTTCAATCACAAGATTCTTCAACAGAAAGAAAAACTTGGATGAAACATCTCATCTTCAGTGAGATGCTGGTCCAGTCATTCCCTGATTCCTCAGTTATTTTTGGGATCCATCCCACACTGCCTCAAGTGCAGGACTCCTAAGTCCCCTCCTTACCTGGTACTGGTTCCTTATGGGCTCTGAAACACAAACCTAAATTGCTCCTTACCTTTGTTTCTCCACCTTTGCTTACTTTCCTCTGAATTATCTCCTTAATTCTTTGAAAATGGAATTCTGGCTTGCTGGGCACCTCTTCTGTCCAGACTTGTTCCTTGAGTTACTGATGGGGACTGTAAACTCTTCAAGGCAAGCAGCAAATACACTTTAATTTGCATATTTGCAAATTGGTTTGCACAGCATGGTGGCACAAGCAGGTGCTGCTGGATTAAGAAGCCTCAGTCTTGGCTGAATGGGTTAATTAGGGGGAGGTGACAAAAAGCTGGGGTGATGTCCCAGGCCCACACACTCAACCTCAGAATTTCTACCACATTTGGTACTAAGGCTTGGCATGACCCTGGTTCTTTTCAAATTATTTTGCCATAAGTTCCAGCTACATTTGCATTCAGACATTCTGGGCTTGGAGCATACTCCAGCAGGTAGCTTCAAGAGGAAGCTCAAGTTGAAGAATTATTTGGGATATGTCTGGTTCTGGCTCTCCTCCAAGGGCAGACAGCTCATTACTAGCAAAGCACTTCTGTCCTACTGGGTTTTGTGGCTTTCTGGCTCTGATCTTTGATGAAATTAAATTTCATGACAGGTCTATTCACAATATCTCCTCCCTAACAAGGACCACTCCCTCTGGAGGGAGAAATCTTCCATGATGTTGCTGGGATGGGATCCACCTGGCTCTGCTTCAGCCTCTTCCCTGTCTTGCAGCCAGCAAAGTCCTCTAAAGCTCCAGGAAGAGAAAACTGGGGTTGAATTAATCACCAAGGGTTCTAGGTGCATTTGCTGCGTTGCACAACTCATCTCTGCATTCACTTGTTGGTCTCATTAGGTTTGGTTAAAATTTGGTAGGGGATTCTAGGACCTTCCAGTGACCCATTGTGGTGTATGCTGGAAATTTATTCATGTCAATTAGACATCTGCCACGTTCAGCCTCAAAGGCCATGACATATGTTTGCTCAACAGGGTATGGCAACAAGGAGAAATTGAATTTGCATCCTGAACAAGGTGCCACGGTGGTGTATCAATATCGGTTTTTAATGAGATGTGCTGGCTTTCACAGGCAGCAAAAAGTGTAAATTTATGCTAAAGTGTCAACAAATGCCAGTCAAAGGAATCTCTGTGTGGTGCCTGAATGCAAAGACACAGAGGGATAGGAGGAGTCATTTGAATCAGCTTGTGGACTCCAAGAATTGAATCAACTTGCATTTATTTGGCTGCACTTGCACAAGGTAAAATCCCCTTCCAGCTGAGGCACCTCAAAATCTGGGGGCTGTCTTGGGGCCCTCATGACAAGAAAGCCACTGAGTGTCTAGAGGATGTCCAGGGAAGGGAATGGAGCTGGGAATGCTGTGGAGAACCAGGAAAAGCTGAGGGAGCTGGGAAGGGGCTGAGCCTGGAGCAGAGGAGGCTCAGGGGGGACCTTGTGGCCCTGCACAAGTCCCTGCCAGGAGGGGACAGCCGGGGGGGTCGGGCTGTGCTCCAGGGAACAGGGACAGGAGGAGAGGGAACGGCCTCAGGCTGGGCCAGGGCAGGTTTAGATTGGATATCAGGAAATATTTAATACCTGAAAGGGTTGTCCAGCCCTGGAGCAGCAGCCCAGGGCAAGGGGGGAGTTCCCCATCCCTGGAAGTGTTCAAAAAAAAAAAAAAGTAAAAGTGGCTCTTTTTGATATGGTTTAGTGGGCATTCAATTGAAGGTTGGACTTGATGATCTTTTGAAGAAGGTGATGATCTTTTGAAGACCTCTTAAAGGTCTTTTCCACTCTTACTAATTCTATGGTTCTGACTTTCCCAAGCCAAGGGTGGTTGCAGAGCCAGGAAGAGAATCCAGAATTCCTGAGTGTCCAATGACACCAGACTTACAGAGACCCTCCCATTTACTGCCATGTGTAAAGGGAGTGCAAACACAGACACAGCCTGTAGCCAGGCATGTTAAAATGTAAAAATACATCATGTATTAATGCAGCTCCCTCAAAACCACATGGCTGGTTCACTCAAAGAATCCCAGAATATTTTGGGGTGAAAGGGACCTTAAAGATAATCTCATTCCAGCCCTCTGCCATGGGACACCTTCCACCAGACCAGGCTGCTCAAATACTGAATTTTGGGCACTCAGGATACTGAGCAGAGGCCACTGATTGATTTGGATGTTTCCTTTATTTCTAATTTCTTTGGTCTAAAAAGTAACTTCTTCAGCAGTTTAGCTGAGTAGCTGTTCCTTGCCAGTTGTCCCAAATGGAGAGTATTGTACACATTTTCCATAATTAGCTAATTTAACCAGCTAATTTAACATCAGTGGCAAATCTGTGAGTTGAACACCAGCAAATGAACTCATTAAAGAGAAAAGGACTAGTGCTTTCTCCTTTCTTGTTCTTTTTTTATTTTGTTCCCTCTAGTTTTGCACTTTTAGCAAGATGCTCTGGGGAAATCAGGATTTCAGGGAAATTTGGATGATCAGATAAAGAGGGTTTTATTGATGAATTAAAAAGAATGCATCAGAATGTCAGAAAGCTTTTCCAGGAAGATGCCAGCATTGTCTGTCCTGTTTAGGAGGGACCCAAGGCTAGAGGACCCCACATGGGCTTATTTTAATTTATTCTTCTCAGCCTCCTCAAGTGCTGCATCCCCCAGTAACCTCTCCAGCTCTGGGGCTTGCTGTGAACACTGATTATTTCAGAGATAAATCTGAGGACTTTAGAGCATATTATTGTGACTCACATTAGTGTGGCTCAGGACGCAGGGATTTAATTGTCTACTCACCCAAAGGCTTCCACTAATCCTTCACTACTTCAGATACTACAGGTGGACCAGGTGACATCCAGAGGTCTCTTCCCACCTCAGTCATTCTGTTTCCTCCTTTTTTTGCTGGTGTCTGTAAAACTTTGGTGATAATACAAGGCATGAGTGTACACAGGTAAAATATTACAATACTCAAGTAGCCCAGCCATGGAGTGTGAAAATTCTGTTATCTCCAGACAGCTGTGGACACCTCTGTGTCATCTCCAGGTACCAGCTCTGCTCCTGATCTGTGCCTGGACAGACTCTCAGCTGTGCTCAGGTGCAGATGTGTTTCTTCTGAGAGTCTGAGGCACACCAGTGCCTTGGGTGAGAAAATATGTGGGAGGTTTAGGGATCAGGAGAAGTTTAGGATGGATATTGGAGAAAATTTCTTCACCAGAGGGTGATCAAGCATGGAACTGGCTGTGGTGGAGTCACCAGAGAATCAGAACCATGGAATGGTTTGGGTGGGAAGGGACCTTAAAGCTCATCTCATTCCAACCCCCTGCCATGGGCAGGGACACCTTCCACTATCCCAGGGTGCTCCAAGCCCTGTCCAACCTGGCCTTGGATAATTCCAGGGATCCAGGAACAGCCACAGCTTCTGTGAGTACTCTGCCAGGGCCTCACCATCTTCATAGACAGGATTTTTTTCCAAATAATATCCAATCTAAACCTACTCTCTTTCTATTTGAAGCCATTCCCCCTTGCCCTGTCTCTCCATCCTTTGTCTCCATCTTGTTGCCTCCTTCAGGTCCTGGAAGGCCACAGTGAGGTCACCCCAAAGCTTCTCAGCTTTGCCTCCAGGCTGAACAATGCCAGCTCTGCCAGCCTTTCCTCCCAGCAGAGCTGCTCCATCCTTCTGCTCATCCTGGTGCCTCCTCTGGACTCTCTCCAACATCTCGAGGCCTTGCCTGTGCTGGGAGCAGAGCTGGAGGCAGCTCTGCAGGTGGGGCCTCACCTGAGTGGGCAGAGTGATCCCATTGGAAGGGTTTAAAAGCCTTGTGGATGTGGCACTTGGGCACATGGATTAGGGGTGGGCATGGCACTGCTGGGGGAATGGTTGGATTCTATAATCTTAGAGGGTTTTTCCACCTCAATGATTCCATGATTCCATGGTGGCAGGAGGAGACGTTGGGCAGGAGGGGTGGCAGGAGAGGACAGCTCCTCCTCACCCCACCACAAGGTTAACAAAGCACAGTCACACCCACAGCTTCCAGAAAAAACAGTTCAGGGAATTGTTCCAGGAACAACTGGACGTGCTCTGGTGTGGCTGAGGAGGTGGGGATCAAAGGTTGGACTCGATCTTGGAGGTCTTTTCCACCCTCAGTGATCCTGTGATTCATCCAGTGGGATGCAGCACCTGGAAGTGATGCCAGCCCTGCTCCTCTCAAAAGCTGACCCAACTCCCACCCTGTTTCTTCTGGAGCTGGAGATTCCACTCTTGGCTTGGACAGATTGGAACATCCTTGCACAACTTTGAAGCCCCATTAATCCTCCCTCCAGTGTGTGTGTGTATAAATAATAGATTTTCCGTGCTAAAACTATCAAAGCTCCTGCAGCAGCTGCTCGGCTCCCTTGGGCAAATATCCTGGAAAGGAGCTGCAGCAGCAGAGCAGATTTGCATGTTTGATGCATTGCTGTGTCTCACTTTCAAAGCAGACAATCTGTTGGCTCTCAGCTCCTTGCACACTTGTTGAAGCCAAGGTGTTGGACTGCAGCACAGTAGAAAGCATGGATTTTATTTTTTTTTTTGAGACACTGAGAAGTTTCTCCCTCCCAGGAGTGCAATTTATATCTCGATTAATCTAAAAGTTTGGGGCTTTTGTGCTGAGGGGTACAAGGGGATTTTTTCAAGGAGTGTGGGTTAAGAGTAAAGAGGAAAGGAAGGCGTGTGTGGAGTCGCTTTCATCCTGGAAAATCAGCTATGCTGGAGGCAAATGCTGTGCCTCAGTGGAGCAGAGACAATTTCAGGTAATTAATGTTCTTCCTTTACCAGCACTGGGAAAATCAGGGATTTTAGTGGGAGATTTATAGAACTTTATGTCAAAGCTTAGAGCAGCTGTGGAGAGGGGTTGATTCATAAGGGAAGGTTCAGAATCTGCACACAGGAGCTCAGCCCTGAGTCAAGGATGCTGGGTTGGAGCTGAGGAGGTTTAAGCCACTTTCTTCCATAGCTAGTGAGTTTTTCCAGCCATTTTTCTTATCCTGACTCAGGCATTCCCCTAAAAAACCCCACATTTGGCAAATAGAGGCAGTAAATCCCTCACACCCCCAAACAGTAGGGAAGAAAGCCCCCATAAACACAAGCCTTCTCTTGCTGACAGCAGTGCAAAAAGAGATTTTTAGCAGTTCTGTGGACAGCTTGACCAGCCAAGAAAGTTTCATCGTGGAGTTTAGAAAGTAAGAACTGCCAAAAATCAAGCTGACATAAAACCATTCATGGACATGAACCCTAATATCAAAAAGTCCCTATAAAGAGGCCTTGCTGTGGCATAAGGATGAGGATTTAGATTAAAGATTAGTAAGATTTTGATCACAAAATCCTCTTTCAAGCAGCCTGGCCCACCACAGCTCACTGTGGGAGTTTGCATCTGATTTCATTTCAGAACAGCCCACCCAGACACAGCTGCCAATCCATGGTGAGGATTTGGCTCTGCTCAAGTATGGGATGGAGTCATCCTTGAACTCGTCTCCCATGTGCAAAGTCTTTGGCCTTACAAAGTCCTTGGACCTACAAAGAATCCTCCAGAAATATCCTGCTAGAAGTGCAGCAAAAGGCAGAAAAAAATTAACATTGTGGTTTCTACACCTTCCCAGGTTCTAACACAAACAATTTAATTCCCAGACTCTAATATAAAGAATTTAATTCCTGTCTTCCACCTTCTAATGTGTTATCTGTCCTACATTTGATTATGTGGGATTAGAGTGAGAAAATATTATCTTTATCTTTATCCTTAACAAGAGGAGAAAAGGAAAATATTTACTTTTGTGGCTCATGTATCATTAGCTGGAAGACCTGTGAAGGTGCCTATTGATATTCAGAGGTGACTCCTCTACTCTTAAAGCAATCCTGAATGTGAGAAACCTCCTCCTTCAGGTTGTAGCTCCCACTCCCAAATTGCCTGACCTTTGGATTTGCATTTCTGTGAGTTCAATCAGTGCCACAGAACAGGAGTTGTGAGGGTGCTCTGACAGGAGCACAGAGACCTTTCACTCCTTGTTTTCATGCCTGAAAATGATGCCTCAGGTTTTAGCTTTTATATTTTTCAAACTCTGAGCTGCTTTAGTGTGCAGTTCTGAGCTTCACATTATGGGATGGTGAGCTCTCTGCACAGAGCAGGGAGACAAAACAATTCCTGCTCCAGCTGGGCACCAAGGACAAATGATCCAAACCTCAGGCCCAAGAGCACAACCAAGGTGGGCTGGAGAGAGAAAAACAAGCAGGGTGGGAGTGCCTGGGCTAAAGCTGGAATGGGACAATGAACTCCAAGGTGCAAATGGAGCAGAACTGATCCCAGGGAGAGCCCCCGGGAGCGGCCGTGCATTTTGGGGCCATTTGGGTTCATCTTGGGTGCAGCCCTGGCTGGGCTCTGCTGCTGCCCAAGGTGGATCCATGGAGGAGATCCTTTCCATAAATTCTGCTTTATTCTGGAACTCTGCCCAGCCTCTGTTCTAGCTCAGCCTTCTCAAGGCATCAAAGACCTTGCTGTTCCCCTAAAAAGCAATTTGCACTCCCTTCCCCGTCACCACCTTGGAGCAGCAGGGAGGATTTGGCTCTCCAGGGGCACAGGAGATTGTTTTGTACAGGGTGAAATCCTACAGGCAGCAGAAGGATGAACCAAAACACGAAGCAGAGACTTCTTCTCCCCTTTACCACCTGCAATTTGCAAAGCCATTGCTGGGGGCAGCCAACAAAGCCCAAACAAATCCCAAGTGCCTCCCAAACAAAAGGCTAATTTAATTTCAAATTGATTTGCGCTCTCGATACAAGACACTTGATTTTGTACCTCTCAGCAGTAGCACAAAAATAAAAAGAGCATCTAACACTGATTAACATCTGAGTCATGGCTTGCTGGGTATGTCACACCAGCTGAATTCGACTGCTCCACTGGCACAGGAACTTCCCGACAACATTCAACTTCCCTGGCGGGATTCAGCAGCCCTCCTTCATTTGTGCATATGCTCAGCACATGGTCCCCGAGCTCTCAGGCTGATTTTGCCATCTATAAAAGGCATGCTGACTCTGCATCAATAAGATGCACGTTGCTGTTTGACAAGAACAATGTGCTCAAAGAACGGGCTCACAATAGCTCCTATCAATCAAGCGCTCTGTGGAAAATCAAAGATGACAATGAAACCCACAGCATTAAATAACCCACGGTGCTGGAAATTAATCAGGAATCCTGGGTGCTTGAAAAACAAATGTGTTTTTAATAAATTGGATTTGAGCATCACTTAGAAGCCCTGGATTACCAGCTGAGTGGAGACTGGTTTGATTTGCACTGATAAACTCCAGGGGAGCTGGTGCCTCTCTATATCCAAGCCATTGATGTCACCCTGAGCCTGCTGGGCTTGGTGACATTTAAGCAATGTGGACACAATTCTTTTTAATACATACAGAATAGATTTTATCAAAAAACCCCCAACCCAGGGCTCTGAACCTGCTCTCAACAATCCCCAAACAATCCAGGGGTTAATAAGAACCTCTGAGCAGAATTTCAGTAACAGTTCACTCCTTGATGAAAGAGAATGAAGAGAGTGTGACATATATTGGAGAGGGACTGGGGACAAGGCCTGGAGGGACAGGACCCAGGGAATGGCTTCCCTGTACTGCCAGAGGGCAGGCATGGATGGGATCTTGGGAATTGGGAATTGCTGGCTGGGCTGGAATTGCCAGAGCAGCTGGGGCTGCCCCTGGATCCCTGGGATGTCCAAGGCCAGGCTGGACACTGGGGCTGGAGCAGCCTGGGATGCTGGGAGGTGACCCTGCCATGGCAGGGGTGGAACTGGGTGATCTTGAAGGTCCCTTCCAACCCAAAGCATTCCATGGTTCCATGATTCTATAAATCAGTGGTGTCACTGTCTGAATGATTTACCTCTGTTTTCATTGCTTTTCCTTCCTGCCTCAAAATTTACAAAGTCCAAAAAGCAGAAAATGTCTTTCCATTATTTTCCAACAGACTCTTTCACTCCTTTCCTCCTCCCTTTCATTCCAAGAAAACCAGATTATTTCAGAGAGTCCCTTGCTTACCAGACTATGGACTGAATCCCCCCTCACATATCCTTGGTCAAACAAAACACTCTCCAAGGTTAGGGAAACAGTGAATATAATTCCTGCATTTGGTTTTTGAAATTAACACCTGAAAGAAGAATTTCGTCTACCAAGGACTAGTTTTTAATACCACAAAACATAGGAATTTAGCCTGGAATTTGGGGAAGACTTGAGTTCCTTATCTATTTCACCGAGTGATGTCTCCTCTTAGGTGACTGAAAATGCAGAAGAGAAATGTACCTCAGAATTTTAATTATTTAATGGACAGAAAAATGCAGGAAAACAAGAAATTTAGAAAAGAGCAGAGTGAGACTTCCCATTCTGTTCTATCCTAGGAACAGTGAAACAAAGCTGAGAGGTGACAGATTCAAAGTTAATGTAAAAAGGTATTTTCAAAGATTGCTTAATTAATCTGCAAATCTTACTGTCCCAAAATAGAGCTGAGGCTTGGAGACTTGAAGCACTGAAAGCAAAGGTGTGGATGTATTTTGTCAAATTCAAACAGGCAGCTGAAACAAATTCACTTTTTCAAAAGAGCTCAGAGCAAACAAAACATTGCCAAGCTTCAAGGTATAAACCACATCTGAACTATCAGAGGCTGGGGACAAATTCCTCCCAAAACACAGAGCAGGGAAGAGCTGAGCCAGCTGGGAGTCAAAAAGCACTGGCTGCCCTCAAAAACAGCAGCAGGAATTACCCAGCCACTGCTCTGGTCATCCATGGACATCCCCACGTGCCTATCAAAGCCTTCTGATCTGAACAGGAAGCTCCTTCTTTGCCAGGACAAGCATCTCCAGCATCATTAGATGCAAAAATGGGAACATTATCTGAGTGGGTCTCATCTGTAACCAAATTCCCGTTGATTTCAGTGGGAACTATCACTCTAATCCACACAGGATTAGCAGACTTCAAACAAGATTTGAAAGCACAAAGCTTGAGTGTTTAAATCCCACTGATCTCAGCTGGAGCTGGGAGCAGATCCAAGGAGAAAGTGCTGAACCCCTCACTTGTGTGGTTTCTTGTCCAGCCCAGCCAATCTCATCCATCTTGGACTCTTCCCTGCAATTAAGCTGATAATTAAGAAATAACAGCATAATATAAATGGAGAGTTGCTGGCTAGCACGGTTAACATCAGGGATAAATTGAGCAGTAATCTGCAAAGGATGTTATTGCCATTATAAAAATAAAGATCTGTCTCCCCAGCCAATCAATTCAGCAGATATATACCAACAATCAAATTGTTAAAAATGACTCCTATAAATTACCCAGTGCTCCATCTAATGGAGCCAGAAACATCTGTGAGACAATTTAGAGCTGACATAACCATACGTTGGGAGCACTTTTTCATCCTGCTGCCTTTCTGTTCTCTTCAGAGCTGCTGTACTGCAGCAGGCAGCTTTGTTTTAATGCACCCCTGTGAAAACAGCTTGGATTTCACACCATGGGTTAGCAGAGTCATTTTGGCTTGGAGAAACCTCCAGAATATATGCATTTAATATGGGTGGAATAATTCAATTTCCTCAGTATTATTTCAGCTATGCCGTTACAATCTCCTTAATTCTTCATTAAACCCTCTGGGCTTGGGGGATGTTGCTGGGTTTTTATGATCTGCCATAGTTCTTTCAAATGAGTGTGGAAAGACACACAGAGGAGCAGTTCTGATCATGTATTTTTTAGTCAGATATAGTGGTGATTTCAGATAAACCCGAGTGATTTAGGAGCTTGCTTTGGCCAGGGGAGCCCTGGATGGGGCAAGTAGGGGCCCAAAACCTGGTTTAGTGGAAGGTGTCCCTGCCCATGGATGGGTCTTGGAATGAGGTGATTTTTTAGGTCCCTTCCAACCCAAACCATCCTATGATTCTATGCTTCCATGTCTGCTGCCACTTGGGCGTAATCCCAAAAAGGATAAAGGGATTTAAAGGTGGGATGTTCTTCCATTTGCAGCTTTGTCCTGCCGTGCCCCAGCCCAGCCCTCTCCAACTGGAAGCCACCAAGTGGCACCACTGGAAGCCACCAAGTGGCACCTCTGTGCCTGCAGGCTCCTACCAGGGTGTGAATTTTGGGAAGGGACTGGGTGAAATGAGTGATGGCCATGCTGGCTCCTGGACTGAGCCATTACTGAAAGAAATGAGGAGAATCCTGGCTGGGAAGGGTGTCATAGTTGAGACAGAGACAATACAAAGCAACACCCTCCCTTTTCAGAAGGCTTCAAGCTGGTTTTATTCTAGCATGCATGCTTTTTATCCATTCTTACAAAACTCCTAAGTTTACACTTTACTCATTGGTCAGGAGAGACAAACAAAGTGCTCATTGGAACAGGCAGTTGCAGTTTCTCTTATTTATCCTTCTTTCTGTCTTGTTTCTATGTCAACGGCCTTGGTAGAAATTTTTTTCAGGGGAAACATGGATCCTCCTATCAAACATGGATCCTCTTATCAAACATGGATCCTCCTTTCAAACATGGATCCTCTTATCAAACATGGATCCTCCTTTCAAACATGGATCCTCTTATCAAACATGGATCCTCTTATCAAACATGGATCCTCCTTTCAAACATGGATCCTCTTCCCAAACTTCTCTCTGGCTCACAGAAGTTGCTGTAAAACCTCTTCCACAGAAGGGTGGAGATGTCATTATTTCCATGTGGGTGATTTCATGGTCAGGACTCACACCTCAGGCAATGCTTTGAGTTGCAGGAGAAGAGCTGGTTTTTCCCAGTCCATGCAAAATTTGGACACTGTTGTCCAAGAATCCCTCAGTAACCTTTTCTCTGCATCAGGAATTAAATCCCTGCCTGGCTTCCCAAGGCCCTGCTTCTCCACAGCTGTCAAACCAGTGCTAGTTTTTAATGCAGACAGCAGAGGAGAGCTCATTTCTCTGTCTGGGCACTATGTGTGATAATCCAGGCTCTGTAAATTAAATTTGGGCTGCAATTTAAGTACGCAGGGATTTGGCAAGACCCAGAGCTGCCAGCAAGCAGACGTTGCCATGATCAGCTCAGTGCAGAGCGGACATGGAATGGGAATAAAGCTGGGAACAGTTGGGTCTAAAATCTCATCTGTGTGCAAATGTGGCTGTTCCTAATTTTTCAAATAGGACGTGCACAAGTGGGACCTGCTCCTTCTGAAGCTTTGCAGCTCTTGTGTTGGTTTAAATTAATTTTGCATGAAACTCACTTTCAAATCTTAAAATTAGCTCCAACTTCCCTGGCTCCCTCTCGTCTGCTCTACGGACATTTTCTTCTCCCTTTCATACTTTAATTCCCCTTTCAAAAACACTCTTCCCTGCACTCTTCTAGATTCTTCTGTGATTCCAGTTATTGTCCCATATCTTTTCACTTCTTTTATCCATGTATCTCTCTTACATTCATTTTCCCCCTCTCCATTCACCTGCTTCCACCCAGCATCATCTGTCTCCATGGAAACCACTTTGGAACGATTCCTACCTGAACAAGTGGCCAAACCTTGCTTTATTTTTATCCCCCATCGTGATCTTTCCCTTTGAGTTCTTGCTTTCTCTTGACTCTCATGGTTTGGTGGCACTGTTACCTCTGTAGATATTCCCTGAGTATTTCTCTCTCTGCAGCCATCCCCTTCTTCCTCCCATTTTCCCCTATATTTTGGAATCCTCTGGGATTTTGTACCCTTTGAGTGGTGGTTTCAATCCAAGGCAGGTTTGAAATTCTCCTGTTCATCAATGGCTTGCAGGGATCTGCCTTCTGTTCTCCGGTCCATCTCTTCTGATTTGCATCTTCCCCCACCTTCCCAAGGTCTCAATTTGCATATTCTTTTATCTGGGGAGCACAAATTAGGTGACATTAATCTGCTTTGCCTGACCTCATTTGATATTCAGGATCTTGTTTATCCCATCATTCATTTTCACCTTCCACTCATCTGCAGTTGTTTACAGCTTTATCTGAATTTCCACTGGGGCACTCCAGGAGCTGCAGAATTCAGCTCCAGCTTCCCAAAGGAGTCACTTCCCTCTAAACTCCATCTATTACCTCTGTTAACTAAACACACTTAATAACACCATTCTTCTTCTTGCCTTCTGGCTGATGAAACCCAAGATCATGTTTGACTTCTCTTTTCTCCCCTTTCCTACCGAATACTGCGAAAATCCACCCCTCCCTTATTTGTCCTGACAGCTAAATTACCTTCCCACCTTTCCTAAATCAATATGCCACTGTCTATCTCTGCTTCATCAATCCCTAAAATGTTGCTCCCGTGGCACTGATGACAAGGCACTGCTTCTCCTGGAGCCAAGCACCTTGAGATACACAACTGATGCTCAGCGACTCCTCGGGCCCTGGCACAGGTTTTCCAGGGAAGCTGTGGCTGCCCCTGCATCCCTGGAAGTGTCCAAGACCAGGCTTGGAGCACCCTGGGATAGTGGAAGGTATCCCTGCCCATGGCAGGGGGTGGAATGGGATGAGCTTTCCAGTCCCTTCCCCTTGAATTTGTTTTTGTGGTTCTCTGGTTTACATTGGCTGATTTGGCTCTGCAGGCTGTGGAGAGAGACTGGAGCTGCTCCAAGGGCATTGCTGAGCAGAAGGTTAAGACAGGTGAAAAAGGGAATGTGTCCTGCTAGGAGAAACCAAAGATTAACTCCCCAGCTAGTCTGGTTTAATGTGAAGATGCAGATCCCTCACAAGGAATCTTAGCTGATCCCACAACCATCCTGAGTCTGGTCTAACTCAGATGTGTCTGTGTGCAAGGCTGAGTGCTCCAGGGTGGGAGGAAGCACTTTCTGTCATAACCTGTCATGTTAAACACCTGTGGAGCCCAGGCTGATGTGATCCAGCCCAGCAGACTGTGTTACCCTCGTGTTACATGCTGGGAACACGTGCAGTATGTCAGAGCACTTAGTCAGGCAAGGCAGTGATATAAATAAAATAAAACTCAGCTGTTCTCTTAGCATCTATTTAATTTTTCCATCTGCAGTCACAATTGGGGAATAAGTAATTAAAATCAGAACATCCCCAGCATGGATTTAGCACTGCTGCTAAATTCCATGTCGTGCTACCACCACTTTCAAACCCCAGAATGAAAAACACCAAGTGAAATCACCTTTGGGAGGAAAAGCCAAATGAAGCATTTCCTAGACAGAGGAACACATCACATCAAGAACCCGAGGTCTGCATCAGATGCACCACCACAATTCCCCTTCAGAAAACATCCCAGTGGTTCTGTTACTCCAATTTATGCTGTGAATGGTGGATTTGCTTCCAGATGAAATGGAGTTGCCAGGTCTCTGTTGAAAGCAGCCACAGAAAATGTTGGAAAAAGAAGGGGAAAAAAGAAAATATTGGACCCAAAGAAAAATTGGGTTATTGCACTGAAAAAAACAAAAACAAAAAAAAAAAAACAACCAAAAAAAAAAAAACCAAAAAAAAACAAAAAAAAAAAAAAAAAAAAAAAAAAAAAAAAAAAAAAAAAAAAAAAAAAAAAAAAAACCAAAAAAAAAAAAAAAAAAAACAAACAAAAAAAAACACAAAACAAAAAAACAAAAAAAACCAAACAAACAAACAAAAAAAAAAACACGGCAGGCCTGACCTCTAATTTAAGGACCTGAATTTTACAAATTCATAGACAAGAACATAAGAAAAAATATCCCAGCTCACCCCAAAGGTGTATCTTGTTCACGTCCTGCTCAAACACTCAAACAGACTTTCTTGGTGTGCTCTCCCAGCCTCCAGAAATTTGTAGATAATGAATTTTGTATGTTTTAATTGCCATCTTAGTGTTTAATAACTTTTGGGGGCTTTATCCACTCTTGCTCCTCTGAGCTGTTTGGGACATTTCAGCACCCACCTCTTGCAGTGGGAACTGTGAGGCCTTTCCTTCTCTGCTCTGAACCAGTCACCTCCTCATTTCACTGATGTTCCCTTAATTCTTGGCTTCAAAAGTCAGTGAACAACTGTTTCCAATTCACTTTCTCCAAGACCTTAATATTTTTATAGATTTCTAACATAATTCTCCCTTTCCCCTTACTTTTTCCCCATTTTCCCTGTGGTACCTCTATGACCATTCCTGCTGTGGGAGCCATCCCACTGATTCCCAACCTTCCCATATATAATTTTCCTTCCCATATAACCTTTTCCTTCCCATATAACCTTTTCCAGCTCCACTTTATCCTTCCCAAGACCACAAATCCAGTGTTACACACACTGCTCATGGCACACACAAAACCCAGGGAAATATTGGCAAAATCAGAGCTGTGTTGACCTTCTGTGGCTGCCCAAGGAAATGAAGGAGAGGGAATGGTGATAAATTGATCAAGAAAAAAGAAGTTGGAAAACACAGACAAGGGCTGAGGGCCCCCAGCTTCTCTAAAGATCATGAAAAATCATAAAGAAGCAGCAAAGCATCCCAAAATTTATCTCCCAGGAAGGAATTAGTTGTCCTGGTTAAGGATATTGCCTTGCCAGGCCCCATACAGACATTTGGTGTAAATTAGGATGTCTTTGGTGATATTGCAGAAGGCAGGAAAACCTTCAGCACCTGGTCATTCAGTTGCCAAATGTTCAGGGATTTGCAGAGGTTAAACAGACTCCATAAATGTCAGATGTTGACAGCACCACTTTCAGCAATAATAAACTCGAAACAGAAGAAAGTTCCCTTAAAATATCAACCTTTCACCCAGCAGGGCTCCTTCCAGGCTTTAAAAGATGCTGCACATTACTGGCCCATAAATAATGGTAATGAAAAGGTCAAGCAACCTGTTAGGAAAATCTCACTGCTCGGTGAATGAGCTTGGAAAATCACAGCTGGTGTGAAAATCCAGTGTTACAGCCCTGGTTCTTTTGTGTCCAGCCTGTCCTAATTCACAGAGCTAAACCCTGTCCTTGCTCTGAAATGATCTTGAAGTTGCAGTGACTGCATCATGTGTAAGAGTTGGCTCAGGCTGAACTTTTAACCCATTTTCCTGATGAGTTTAGCAATGTCTTTCAGAAGAAAGTTTTGCTGTTTAAAATATCTTTTTCTTTCCCAGGAGATGCTTCAAAAAATTTTAAACAAATATTTTATCTGGAGGCAAAAAAAAAAACAACCCAAAACAACAAACCATAAAGCAGCCAAGAAAGGATAAAAGAAAAGAAATGTGGTAAGGAGGATGCAGCACATGCAAGGTCAGGGTCTGCTCCCAGGGAACAGGGACAGGAGGAGAGGGAACAGCCTCAGGCTGGACCAGGGGAGCCTCAGGGTAGATTTGGGAAAATTCCTTCCCAAAGGGGTTGTCCAGCCCTGACACAGCTGTCCAGAGCAGTGGTGGAGTCCCCTCCCTGAAAGTGTTCAAAAAATGTGTGGATGTGGCACTTGAAGACATGATTTAATGGTGACCACGGTGTTGTGTTGACAGTTGGACTCAATGATTTTTTCCAACCTTAAGAATTCTATGATTCTATAAATAAAAACATATTACTCAACACAGATCACCCAATATATTTTTCCCAACACAGCCAGAAAGCAGCATCTCTTTTTTTTTCCCTCTCCTTTTTTCCCCTGTTGTTTCCAAACACTGAACATCCCTGGGAAAGCAAGAAGCAACTCAGAATTTACAACAGGCTTTTTATTTCCCCCCGTTAGATTGCAATAAAGATTAGGTTGGTCAGCTCTGTGCTGCTCAAAAGTTTATTTACTCCCCACTGTGATTTCTCCTTGAAAGAGTAAGGGCAGAGTAACCTTTGGATCTTCAAAAGCTCTGTCACTGCTGTGATTACTCCAAGAGAAATTTGTGTATTGTTGGGCTGGCAGCGAGCGTTCGATGCCGCCAGAGATTCCCGTTAACAGCTCAGGTGAGCTGAGAGGAGCCACGGCTCCTTTGGATGTTTCTATCCTGCATCTCATTAATTAATCTACTCCAGCCAGCTCTTCCTGATCCATTGTATATTCCCTGCTTATGCAGCCTTATCGACCCGACCCTGGGGAAAATCAATTCTTGTAATCTATCTTATTACATTTAAATATATGTACAGAGCTTGATATGGTACAACAGCAGCGGGGCTTGGGGGAGGCAGGGGAAAAAAAAGTCTGGGAAGGGGGAGGAAAAGCCCTGCAGATCTGCCCCAGTTTAGGGTTTTTCCAAGTTCAGGCCAGTACAAACTAAGAACAAGGATTTAGGGAAAGGGGTCACTTTCATCTCAGGTGAGGGCAAGCACAACCTGGGATATAAATCCCCAGAAATCCATGGTCATGTTCCCAAGGCTGCCAGAGCCCAGGAGCATTGGACAGTGCTCCCAAGGACAGGGTGGGATTGTCGGGGTGCCTGTGCAGGGCCAGGAGCTGGACACTTGTTGATCCCTTCTAAATCAATGTGTTCCATGATTCCATAAAACCCTCAAAGTTTATGCTTTTAACTCTGGATTTCCCTGCTATTTTAGTTATTTTAGTCAAAATTCAGCATCTTTATAAGCAAACCAGTTTTTATTCATCAGTCCAATAAAAACTCCAGCATTATCCTTCTTTTGTTGTTATTAAAACTGTTTTCATATTTAAGTAGAACTTGATAGATAAGGGGATCTGAGTTTCCTCAGAGGTTGTTGTCCACAGAAGCTGTGGCTGCCCCTGGATCCCTGGAAGTGTCCAAGGCCAGGTTGGACATTGGGGCTTGGAGCAACCTGGGACAGAGGAAGGTGTCCCTGCCCATGGCAGGGGGTGGCACTGGATGGGCTTTCAGGTTCCTTCCCACCCAAACCATTCCATGATTCTGTGATTAGGATGACAAAAATTATAAAAGGCCAAAAACCAAATGAGATGGGGATGTAAAGGACTCACTTTGATCCCTGGGAAAACCATGGTGGGATTCTTCCTGTAACTATCCTGGAGGACAAGAAGGAGAATAAACAAGCAGGAAGGGTTAGCATGGATTTGCCAAACTTAAATCATTCCTGACCAGTTTAACCAGGCTCTTCATGGTGATGCTTTGTGGGAGTGATGCCTCAGGGTTTAGCTTTTATATATTTCAGATTCTGTGCTGCTTTAGTCTGTGGGTCTGATCTTCACATTATGGGATGGTGAGCTCTCTGCACAGAGCAGGGAGACAAAACAATTCCTGCTCCAGCTGGGCACCAAGGACAAATGATCCAAATCTCAGGCCCAAGAGCACAACCAAGGTGGGCTGGAGAGAGAAAAACAAGCAGGATGGGAGTGCCTGGGCTAAAGCTGGAATGGGACAATGAACTCCAAGGTGCAAATGGAGCAGAACTGATCCCAGGGAGAGCCCCCGGGAGCGGCCGTGCATTTTGGGGCCATTTGGGTTCATCTTGGGTGCAGCCCTGGCTGGGCTCTGGTGCTGCCCAAGGTGGATCCATGGAGGAGATCCTTTCCATAAATCCCTGCTTTATTCTGGAACTCTGTCTAGTCTCTGTTCTGGGTCAGCCTTCACAGGGGATCAGGAGGATTTGGAGAGAGTGGACACTGAAACAGGAGAGGTTCAGACTGGAAATAAGGACAAGTTTTGATATGAGACTGGTCAGGCATTGGCAGAAGTTTCCCAGCAAGGCTTTGGTCACTGCTGTCCAGGGCAAAAGGACAACATGTGGATAACTGAAAGTAGGAATTACATCCAAAAGGGAAATAATTGATTCTGTTTTCTTTATTTTGACTTCCAGTAAGTGAGAAGCAGAACAGACCCATCAAGGAATCAGAAGTTGATGTGCAGACATCACAAAAACCCTCCAAAGGCAGAGGGTGGGTACATTGAGGCTGATTTGTAGAACAGATAGAGCTGTTGATGTGAGCTGATTTTTTGTTAAAAAGAAGTGAATGCCTTTAAAAGTGGCCAATAAAAGCCCTGGGGAATTTCCACCTAAGGAAAGGCAGCACAGAGTGCTCGTGTCTGGTGTTGTTCCATTTTTCCTATGTGCTCATTTGAGACTGAAAATGGGTGAGTCTGCTGAATCCAGAAAAGCCTTCCTGTGACCCAGAACTGTTGAGTTTTATTTTCTTTTTATTCTAGGGTTGGGATTAAATGTTTGAGATGGTATTTCTTGTTTGGATTTAGGTGTTTATTAGTTCTCATTTATATTACAGTTTTACGAACTGTTTTACAGTACTTCACTCTAATAAGTTAAAAATGGAGCTGTATCTCTCTCTCTACAAGGTCTTTTAAGGATAAACTGTCTAATTAAGAAATGATGCTTGAATTATTTTTAATTTTAACTTAATAACTAATTACTCGTGGTTTGTAATGTGGACTCTTATTTAATTACACAATACTACTTAAACTTTTGAAGAAGAAGGTGAAGAAGAANTTAAAAAATATATATTTTTAAATTTTATATCTATATCTTAAAATCTTAAACTAACTCTAAGTTTTCTACTATGTGGTATTACACACTTCTATTCAAACTACACACTTGTAATCTTAGTTCTATTATTCAATTTTGGAAGCCTTCTCCATGGTCTCAGGTCAAATGCAGTGTTCTCCTGGGGGAAAGTGTCAGTACAGAAAGTCTCAAATTCTCAGTAACCAGGGTTCCAACACAGAACCACGTGGGAATGGACAGAAATGGGCACAAGTGCACCAAGAATAATGTGAAAATGCCATTTTCTTATGGGAATCTGCAGGGCCTTCTCCTTTTTTGCCCCACTCCTTTGTTTTTTCTTCCTAAGCCGACTTGAGAGAGAAGGGACAGGAGGATGTAAAGCCTTGCTCTGGCTGCCTTCCCTCTGACAACAGAGGCAATGACAACCCCGAGATGCTGCCAGCCCTCCTTCAAGGGCTGGATTGATGTCCCTGCCTCGTGCTCAGACCCAGCTGGGAGAAGGGGAATTAGGCCTTGTCTTTCAATTACTGCTGTTTTGCTCAGGGCCGCACATTGAAGCCTCCCAGCGGAGAAGTCCCTCTTACCGCTTATCATCTCCGGATTGTATTTGAAAATAAAGCTTTTAATTAAAACTGGCATTTCTCAGCTTCCCACTGGCAGCCAACATCTGCCTGAGAAGGAATATCTTTTGTGACACTGGCGCTACAGAAGCCCAGTGTAAAAGAGAGTAAATAATTCGCCCCTCTCCTGCCAGCAGAGGAGACGAGCTCCTCCACACTTCAGGCCATGAAAGACCCCTCGGCATTTCCCAGCAGCCAGGGGGTTAATCCAGTGACCTGGCTGGATTCCAGCTCGAGTGATCTCTGTCTCAAATCCCCCTCCCCGCAGTTCCATAGTGATATAATCCCCTGCCTCTGTTCTGTCATTACAGAATCAGAGCATCGTGGAATATCCAGAGCTGGAAGGGACCACGAGGTTCATCCAGTCCAGCTCCTGCACAGACACCCCAACAATCCCACCCTGTGCATCCCTGGGAGTGGTGTGGGAATGGGAATTCCCTGGGAATGTGGCCATTCCCTGGGGAGTGCCCAGCACCCTCTGAGGAAAGAACCTTTCCCTAAAATCCAACCTGACGCAGTTCCCCAGGAGCTGTTGATGCTCAGAGTTGAACAGACCTCGACTGGCTCATGCACAACAGCCTTTCCTAGGTGGGCTCTTCCCCAAAATCATGCCAAGGCATCTTTTCCCAACTCCAAGATGCTGCTCCTGCTCTGAGGATAAACCTTGTGAAAAATGTCACCAAAGCAATATTTTGGCAGGGTTTTCAGCAGCTGACAGGGACCATTTCAAACGCTGCAACCTCGGTAATGCCCCAGCACTGCCTGCATTATCTCACTTAATTAACACCCAAGGATGAAGAGAGTCTTAACAATTTTGGCAAAGTTCTTTAAGGGCTTGAACTGCAACTGACATGATTGAATCCTCTTCTGACATCTTTTAAATATGATGTGAATCTTTTTATGTTCAAAGTGAGGATCTTGACATGTAAGTTAATTTTATTACGCCTCTCCTGAGGGCAAGGGTTTTTCCTCTGCTCACAGTTGCATATTCTGATGTAGGGCAATCGTCTCTCATCCTCCTCCCTGCACTTCAGGCACTTTCTGTACCAAATCTGTCATGTTCAGAATTATCCTGGTAAAGGAGAATGGGGTGAGGGCAGATGGAAATGACTTCTAGACAATATCTCTGATAGTCACATTAGAGGTCTGTGCTCTGACTTTTACAACTTTTGTGATATTCTAGAATTCCACCAACCAAAAAAAAAAAAAAAGAAAGAAAAAAACCCCCAAACCCAGGTGGGAAATGGTGATGATACAACACCAGACCATAAAAATCAACATCAATTATCCTCCAGCACTGGCAACCCTGGAGTCATGAAAATCAAGGAAAAAACAATAAACAGAAAACAATGTGGCCTCAGGAGTTTGTTCATAAATTTCCATGGCAATAGCTCTGCATGTTCCCAAACCTGGAATAGTCTCAACTATCAACAGATATTAAAGCTCAGAATCACCTCTGCTAGTGCACCATTTCTGTCTGGCACAACTGACATCACCCTGTAAATACTTCATGGTTTTAGCAGCTTTTCCCCTCCCATCATTGAATATTTAACAGTTCTAAATTACTGTTGGGTTGTTTTGGCTGAGCTCTTTGGGCCATGGACTGAGCTGTGCAGATGAGAGGAAATTGTTTAGCAGTCACACCCTGAGGAAGGACATTTTGTGTTTCCATCTCCAATCCCTGTTATCCCACAACCTCTTATATCAAGGTTGTGGCTGCCCCTGGATCCCTGGCAGTGTCCAAGGCCAGGCTGGACAGTGGAAGGTGCCCCTGCCATGGCAGGGATGGCACTGGATGGACTTTAAGCTCCCTTCAACCCAAACCTTTCCATGAATCTGTGATTTAGCTTTTCCATCTCTTCTGCTGACGGGACACATTTGCAAAAGAGAAAATATTCCTCCAAATTCAACCATAGCAAAACAAGGCCTGTGGCCTATTTTGGGATAATCCTGACAAAAAAAAATATAAATATCTGGTTTGGGCACTTCCCAAAAGGAGCTGAGTGAGAGAAAGAATTGCATTCCCCAAAGGGTCTTTTGAAAAATCTCACCCTTAAAGCATTTTAGGCCCTGGAACAACAAATGTGACAGAAGTGGACATTTCCCTGTGGATGTGAGGCCTCAGGCCTTGGCTGTCTTTCAGTGAGGGTCATTTAATTAATCCAGCCCTGTTCTGCTGCCTCCAGAGCAGGGCCCTGCCACGGCTGCTCTGTGCACGTGCTGGACGACCATTAAAAGATAAGAACTGCAATCCAAATTTGTATAAAGATCTGAATAGACAGGGCCCAAGTTGCATGAAAGAAAGAAAAGCACAATCAGCATTTGTGCTACTGAAAAAGAAAAAAGCAAGCACGGGGTCTGAATCTTTGCACAAGCTCGGTCATCTGTGGATGTGGCACTTCTGCAAGTTCCCTGATTGACTGGCAGTGAAAATCAGAGCTGAGGACTGGCCTGAACCTGCTTTGTGAGGTGGAAAATGAATGTTGGAGTAAAACTTGTCAAATACTTTGGTTACAAGGGAGTAGGAACAAATCACTTTTATATTTCTTCCTATTTACAAGTAGAACATCTCTGCAAAACTCCCTGCCGGAAAGATGTCCTTACAAGACTAGACTGGAAAATGAACAGAGACCTGAAACAGATCTAGGATCTTCATCAAAATTTACATTTTATATTTCAAAATTGAATCTCCAGATCCAAACCTGCCAGTGGTTCAGAGTCTGGGCTGAAACTGCAGCCTGGTAAGGGGGATTTTGGCCATCACTTGCAGAAGTCTGTGGACTGATCCCACACCAAAAGGTCTCAGGTCTCAGGACAGCTCTGGACTTGCTGAGCTGGGTGTCCCTGTGACCACAAATGCCCCTGAAGAAGGGATTTGTGCCTGAGCTCATCTCACCCCCATGGCCACTGCCCAGTAAAAACCAGCCCTGGGTGGGGACAGGAGGATGGCCACAGCCCTGGGGACACCCAGGAGTGAGGAGAAGAAACCCCCCCCATGGACATCACACCCCTGACAGGGAAGAAGAGCTCAGGGTGCTGGCAACCCCCCACACCAGAGCTTGGAAAGAGAACAAGGTGTTCTGATTGCTGTTATCTTAGGGCTGAGATCTCAGGGAGCTCTGTCCCTTTTTCCTTGGAGAATAATTCCCAGCTCTGATTTGGATTTTGCCAGGTACAGATCAAGGGTATCTCAGAGCATCTGTCCTCGGCTCAGCTGAATCAGAAATATCAGACTCTCATCATGCTGAGCAGAATTTTCTATTATAGGCAGGAGTGCTGTTAAGAAAATGTTCACCTCCTGATATTCCCAAGGGAATTAAACACCTCCCTCACCTCTCTCACATCTCAGCAGCCCCGCAGGCTGAAGAGATGCAGGAATTTTACTGCCCTTGGGAACAATCTCTCCCTGAGAACAAAACCCAACAAACTGTAATTTGGCAGCCAATGTCATCTCCAGCATAATCAAGTATTGACTTAATTAGAAACCCTTTAAAGTGATGCATTGGGAGAAAAACACTTTTTTTTCAAAGTATTCCTCATTTGTAATTATTATTTCACTTGTGACTCTTCCACACTCCATTGAAAATGCCATATGGAAAACAAATTAGTTTGCTACAGTGACTAATGTTTCTTGCCTCTGCTGCTCTGAAGTTTTGGGCCAAGTTTTTAAATCATCAGTGCTTTCTCTGGCAAAAGTGCCCGAGAAATTGGTGTGGATGAGCAAAGTGTGGAGAGGAGTAGAAGCAAGACTCCAGGGAACAGCAGCATGTCCCACCTGGGCACTGGGAGAAATCCAGGAATTCCAGAGAGGCAGTCCTTTATTTCAGCAGCTGCCTGAAAGCGTTGGATGTGCTAAATAGGAGAGAACAGAAATGCTGCTGCTTTCTCTGAGAGAGGGATGATATTTCTGGGATGCTGCTTGTGGGAAGGTTATTCTGAGCTGCATGGCTGTGCAAGGCCTTTGCACCTTTTGTTAGATGAGTCTCTCCACTTGGAATAATATAATAAATATAATATAGCATAATATTATATTATACTGTTATACTAAATATATCTTATAATATACATACTATATAATATATTATTATATATTACATTATATTATATCATAATATAGTATATTATGATATATAACAGAATAGAATAGAATAGAATAGAATGTAATAATATAATGAAATGTAATGTAAAAACAATATAGCATATATAGTATG
>VZRH01004230.1:28365-40719 GCA_013397555.1 Urocynchramus pylzowi | reverse complement strand
ATAATATAATATAATATATATTTTAATATAATAAAATGCATTTTGCTTGTACTGCACCTGCCATTCCAGCCTTGAGTACCTCCATTTCACTTGGCTCTCCCCTGATCCTTCAGGATAACACCAAGTGCTTCTTTTCCCTCCCATTATTCTTCCCCTTCATTTAAGTGCAGGCATTGCTTTTAGAGCACAGTGGTTTCCAGGCTTATCCTGCTTCCCTTTTTTGAAGCCTGGCCACAAGCTGGACTCTGTCCCACCTTCTGCTGCATTTTCCATGTGCTCTGTCCTCTTTCCAAACAGGAACACAAGAAGCTCCCTTGTTGGGAATGTTTGGCCTTGCACTCACTCACTCAGGTAGAAGTCCTGGCTCTCCTTCCAGCCATGCCCAGGTTATTGCAATAACCATAAAAGACAGGATTTCACTTTTCCTTTCAAATCCTTCCCCTGGAGTTGGAAGGAACCATCTGGATCCGAGCGCTCAAAACCGGCGAGAGTTTTTTGATTCCCGTGCTCTGGGAATTTAAGGGAAGCTCTGATCAAAGTTTCCATGGCAGAGTCCTGCATGAGCAAGCTCTGTTCCTGACAGCCATATGGAATTCCCACAGGAGAGGTGGCATCTGGAGGATGCCCATAGGACTTGTGTTAATAAAAATGAGGATTGGGAATGCGGATCGAGCGAAACAACTTTGGCATCCAAAGGCAGGAGCACAAAGTCTTGGAGAGTGTGGGAGTGGCTCAGGACTAAGGACTCCAGGGTTTGGACTGTTTGTATCATCATTAGGTATTATTTATTACTAATAATCTATTAATCACTGCTTGGAGGACAGGACAGTTGGCAGCAGTGACTCTATTAGCCAAAATTATGAGTGTTTCAAAACACCATCTGTTGCTGGTTACCTCAAAGCCACGAAAATAGAAACTGAATTTGCATACTGGACTCTGCTGAGGACACACTGCTGGGCACAGGCTCCGTGATTGAGCAGGAAATTGCCTCTTGCTGTTCCCCTTCGTGTCTGTCTGGACCTCCTGCCTCCCTCTTCCAATGGATTCCGATGCTCTTGTCAGCTTCTGCACCTCTGCAGTGTGGAATCAGTTATTTACTAACCCTAGATAGAAATACAGGGCAAAAATCTTCCCAGTTATCACAGGCCACCACACCATCTGGAGGGAAAAGCGCTCTGCTGCTGCTACCTCAGAAATCTTTGGAATAAAAGGAAATGCACAAATTTAAGCTTCCCATTCAGGACTCAAATCCTGCATTAAAAACACACAGGGCACAACACACGTCCTTTAACAGGAAACCCTGTTAATGTGGCAAAGTAAAGCACTTGAAAATTAGGGAATGCCAGATTGATTGTTGCCATGGAGAAGTCCTTGAGAGCATTAATCACTGCCTGGAGAGCTGGGATTGAAGAGGGTGCAGAAAATAAAAGTGTGGGGCCACACACGGCTCCAGGGTGTGGAAACAAACCCTGGCAGGGCTGCTGATCAGCCCCACCCCGTTATCCCAGCACAGAAGGGATGTGTCCTGCAGGAGGAATCCCTGTGGGATCAGGTGTGTGACATTCCTCCAGCACAGACACTGCAAGGGATCCCCTGTAGGGTCAGAGACCTCGTGGGGCACAGCATGGAGCTGGAAATAAACGTGGAGCAGGGATGGGATCGGGATGGCTTCACACCAGATGTTCAGGATGATCCTGTTATATCAAATATATATTATATCTATTTATATATGTATTATATATATTTATATGTAGTGGATCCAGAGTGTAAACCCTGAGGAACTCTCAGCTCTGCCAGGGGTTGTGTGATCCCGAGCCAGACACTCTCCTGCTCTGTGCCTCGCTTTTTGTACCTGTAAAATAGGGATAAAAGTGCTTCACTTTCCAAATGCCTTTGGGAGCAAAATGTTATTCAATATCAATTATAAATTTATACATTTTATATTGCTTATTACATATTTCATATTGCATATTATCTATTATACATTAATTCTATGGGTGCATTTCTCAATGTAAATTCAAGCTTTTTGAAACTATAACCATAGAAACACTAGTTTGGCTTGGAAGGGAACTTAAAACACTTGTAATTCCAATCCCCTGCCATAGTCAGGGACACCTTCCACTGTCCCAGGCTGCTCCAAGCCCGGCCCAGCCTGGCCTTGGACACTGCCAGGGATCCAGGGGCAGCCACAACCTTGATATAAGAGGTTGTTGGATAACAGGGATTGGAGATGGAAACACAAAATGTCCTTCCTCAGGGTGTGACTGATAAACAATTTCCTCTCATCTGCACAGCTCAGTCCATGGCCCAAAGAGCTCAGCCAAAACAACCCAACAGTAATTTAGAACTGTTAAATATTCAATGATGGGAGGGGAAAAGCTGCTAAAACCATGAAGTATTTACAGGGTGATGTCAGTTGTGCCAGACAGAAATGGTGCATTAGCAGAGGTGATTCTGAGCCCCAGACCTGGACACAGCACCCCAGGTGGGGTCACAAAACTGCATTTTGGGTGCCTGTCTTTGTTTCCTCTCCCTGCTTTGTTACTTCTTCCCCATTGCAGCTGATTAAAAACGATCTGTCTCTTTCACTGCCCTCTGATGTGAGCATTGGCTGCCCTTTACTCACCACTCAGGTTTAATATTCCCAAATTTTATTAACCAGTTATTTACAAACTGCCAAATCAAACAGATTAGCAAGCAAGACCGAAAACAAGACAAAAGATCCTGTGTTAGTGTCTGACTGAGTAAATAATCTGCCTGGGTCATACATAATTAATCAGTTTGCTGTTTCACCATTCCTGATCATCCTGGCAAATAAAACACAACTCTGGGTTTTGCTTGGATTGCCTCTGTTGCACACACAAGCAGTTGACTGCATGACTTCTTCCAGAAAGGAAAAGAGCAAATTTCACAGAACAAACCTCTGGAGAAGCTGGCGACCTCCCCAGACAAACCTGAGAGCTCTGGGCTGTGAGAGTGCAACATTAGAGATAAAAACCTTCCCCAACAAGGGATCAAACATCTGCAGAAACGTGGCACGATCCAGCTTTCCCCAGTACGTGGCCACAACAGCTGCCACGGACAGAAATATTCATGTTAGGTTGGTTTATTGTATCTTAATAAGAATCTGATTAAGAAATTAATTCAGGAATATGTTTAGTTTTAATCTGTTAGATCTGCTGAGGTACCAGAAAAGGCAAAAGGCCCTTGTCAAAGCTGTGCCAAAGGAAAGGACGACCAAAGTGCTTTTCCACTTTGATTCCCACAATCCTTTTTTATGCTGGTTTCCCATTTCAAGCTCATCATGGAAGGGCACTGCTCCCTCCCTGCTAGGGTGAGGAAAACTCAGCCGTGGAGCAGGGATTTCATCCAGCTCACACTGAAAGCTCTGGCCTCGCTGGAAGGAATTGTTCTGAGCAAAAACTGGAGTGGCAGGCTGGCTCAGTGAGGCTCAGCCAGCTCCCATTTCTGGGGATCACAGAATCCCAGGATGGTTTGGGTTGAAGGGACCTTAAAGCCCATCCAGTGCCATGGGCAGGGACACCTTCCACTGTCCCAGGCTGCTCCAAGCCCTGTCCAACCTGGCCTTGGACACTTCCAGGGATCCAGGGGCAGCCACAGCTTCTCTGGGCACCCTGTGCCAGTGTCACCACCTTCACAGTAAAGAATTTCTTCCTAAAATCACATTTTCAGCAGACTGAGGTGTCTGACACCAGCAGTAAGACGGGACAGTCCCCCAGACTCCCCCTGCTGTCCCCAGCCCAATCTGAGCAGACACCTGAGTTCTCAGAGCAGTGAGAGAGTCTGTTCCTCATCCTGATCTTCCCCGTGCCCACAAAATGCAGATGAATTGATGATTTTGAAATCCTTGGCAGCTCCAGGGACAGGATTTTTAACACCAGTTAATCCACTTTGCCCTCCTGCCACAACAATTCCTTCCCTTGCCTCCACTCCTGAAGGAGAACCTGCTCCAGGAACCCAGGGTGGACACAGGGGATTCACTTTTCCTTCAGGTTTGTCCCAAATCCTTGCAGATCTGTCTCACAAAATGTATTTCTCCTCCTTTAACACCCACCCTCTGTTAGAATTCCTTCTGTGAGGTTGAAAAGCTCCAGTATTTCCTCCTTGTGGAAGTGTTGCAGCCCTGTAATCAAATAACCCATCAGTCATCTTTCAGTCAAGGCACAAACACTGAACTCCCTGACTCACTGTCAAGCTTTATTTCCACCATGGAGTTGTTTCTGGGCTCATATCCACAGTGCACCAACCTCTGGAATACATTTTTGGGGCAGAATGTCATCACTGGTGTCCCTCATGCTGCATTCAGAGGGAAATGCACCTCTTTCAATTAGTCACTGTTCTCCTGAATTGTTTAATCTCCTCTTTAATTATTATGGCACTTTAACAACGGAGCTGTCAGCCTGTTGGAAAATTTACTACTGGAAAAGCAAACAGTGCCAGTGGAATAACCTGGATGGCAAATAAAGGACTTTTCCCTGCTGATTCCCACAGACTGGGTCTTGTTTAAAGCTCCTATAATGAGCTGAAGGAAATACAGGCACATTTCAATTAAAGAACCACGATCTCCCTGGGGAAAGCTCTCCAAGAAAATTATGTAAAGAAACAATCTAACTGCTCTCCATTTTGGGTTTGGATACGTGGAATTAAGGTCTCTTGAAGAGTAAAATATTTTATTAGGCAGCAAAGTGGAGCAAAGTGATGTTAATCCATTTTCCTCGAATAAACTTTAGGCCACTGGATTTAACCAAGGGTTTTCACTTTCCCCCAAAGATCAACCCTAAGACTGAGGCTTGAATTTCCCTGTAGAAATGGAGGGGTTTCAATGACTGAATATCCAGGACTGCTAAGAATTGCTTTTTCTTTTGAACAGTAAACTACAAAAAGCACTGAAGAATTTTACATGAATCCTACTCCATTTTTAAGCTGTATCCCACACAATTTTTAAGTTGCATCCTACACCATTTTTAAGTTTCTTACTCAGTTTGAGCTGCTGTTTCACATGATGTTGGATAAGCTCTATTATAGAAAAAAGTCGATTTTAGTGACAGTGGAAGTGATGTCCCAACATGGGGTGACTCCTCTCATGTCTGCTGGAAGGACTGGAATGGGATTCAGGACAAGGGCAGTGTGGAAGTAGAAGGATCCTACCCATAAATAAAGAGACAAGGCACAGAAAATTTAATTCCAGGAGGGTGAAGACTGTTGTATCTGTATCCAAGAAAGTGTTTGTATCCTGATGTTTTTTGTTTTATTGTGTATTACTGGGGGACAGTAAAGATTTCTCCATCCTCTGTGACATTGGAGCTTTTCCCCACGTGCTCCCTCAAGGAGAACCCACCTCGCACACTGAAAAAATAATTTCTCTTCTAATTTTTCCTTTCTCTTCTTTCCCTCTTGAGCCTTTTTCCTGGTGGCCAGGCTGAGGCTGAGCTCCTCAGCAATCTCCATGTCCCCATGGACACCCAGTCCCTCCCAGGGGCCCTTCCACATTTCCATGGAGCTCACCATGACCACGCTGCTCTTGCCCCTGGGCTCCCTGTGCACACCAGGCCTGGCCTTCCTTGTGGAAGAGGTTTCACTGGGAGTTCTGTGAGCCAGAGGGAAGTTTGAGAAGAGGATCCATGTTTGAGAGGAGGATCCACGTTTGGTAAGAGGATCCACGTTTGAGAGGAGGATCCATGTTTGATAAGAGGATCCACGTTTGAGAAGGGGATCCATGTTTACCCCTGAAAGAATTTCCTACCAAGGTCATTGACATAGAAACCAAGACAGAAAGAAGGATAAATAAGAGAAAACTGCAACTGCCTGTTCCAATGAGCACTTTGTTTGTCTCTCCTGACCAATGAGTAAAGTGTAAACTTAGGAGTTTTGTAAGAATGTATGAAAAGCATGCATGCTGCTTCAAACTTTAAAACCAGTTTGAAGCCTTCTGAAAAGGGAGAGTGTTGCTTTGTATTGTCTTTGTCTCAACTATGACACTTCCTGGCTGCTGACGAAGCACAAAAAATAAACAGAGATATGAGATAATGTTTTCCAGAGAGGAATTCAGCAGTTCAGCCCCCACAAAAAGAACAAAAAGAGGGAGGGAGAGAGGTGTTTAACAATGTGATGAAAGAAGTGAATATTAACAGAGATAACTTCAAATCTCTCTCTCTGTTCAGACAGAGCAGAAAGGACAGAGAATGATCAAAACCCTGATGTGAAAGTGCTGCTCCCAGGCCTCGTGACTCAACACCAGCAGCTCTCTCCACGGAAGTCCCCAGCCCTTGATGCTCCCTGCAGGAAGCTCTGGGATGTGGCCTGGATGATGCTCCAGCCCAGCCAAGTTCTCTGATGAAAAACTCCACGGGGGCAGAGCCTGGTGAAGGCCAGGGAATGTTGGAGCTGACATTGATGCTAAACACAAAATCCTCCTGCTTTTGTGCCTGAGCAGCTGGAGCCCAGCTCCGTGCTCAGCCCTGCCCTCCTGGATTTAGCCAGGCACAGGAGACCACCCCAGAGAGGCAATCCCTGTCCTCAGGGATCACCTGAACCCATGGAGCTCTTTGTGCCATCCAGTCCATCACTCTGCTGGAAAGAGCCACTTAAAAATTCATTTCTGAAGTCCCTTGGTCGTTTCTGTCTGTTAACAAGACAAAAACCCCAACACACAACGCGCTCTATGTGACCACAACCACCTTAATTTATATTTTATTTGTACTGAGGAATGGATGAGAAGTCATCCCTAAACTTCAGGTTTTGGGTGCTGAAATGAAGCTTAGTTTAAGATTAGAGGAGCTTTATCTGTGCTTGGGAATGTCAGGATTATTCACACTGTGATTGCTTGGAATGGATCAAATCAGGTCCTTTTTTTTTGGTCACTCATTCAGTAATTAGGCCCGAGTTCATCAGCTGAAGAGAAAACACAGATAAGAAATGTTTGGGAAAGAATTTTTATTGCTCCAAAGATTTAATATTCAGACATTATAGACTTGAGTAAATTCTAATTGTGTTTCTAATTCTACATTTAATAAATGGACCATGGAAAAGGAAAGAAGAAAAAAGGGTCTGTGAGCAGTGGGAGGAAAAAACAGGAAATGAGACCATGAATCAAATCTGGACTTAGAGATGACAGTCAGGCTGGCTACAAACCCCACAGCTCACTTGCTGCTGATGGGAACCACACCAGTCAGATAAAAGGATATCAACATAAATTATCTCAGATTAATGTGACATTATGTTAGTACATCACACTTTGAAGTCCACAGGTAAATCCGAGGGTCCTGCATGTAACACATCAAGCACTGAACTCAGCTTTTCTTTTTATTTTTTTGCTCAGAAACAGAAAACTTCATTGTTGATCAGAGTGTGAACCTGAGAGGAACTGAAACTTGTGCCAACAGCACCAACAGCACCAGGGTTTGGCACAGCAGGGGTGGGTGCCAAGGTCCTGCACAAGGTCAGGGCAACCCAAACACAAATCCAGGCTGGGGGGACAATGGGTGGAGAGTCCTGGCAGAAGGACTTGGGGGCATTGGTGAGTGAGAGCTGGACATGCCCTGGGGGCACTGAGAGCCAGAACCCCCCGTGGGCAGCAGGGGAGGGAGGGGGATTCTGCCCCTCTCAGTGAGACCCCACCTGCAGAGCTGCCTCCAGTCCAGCACCAGCAGCACCTGGAGCTGCTGGAGAGAGTCCAAGGAATCCATGGAGCTGCTCCAGGGCTGGAGCCCCTCTGCTCTGGAGCCAGCCTGGGAGAGCTGGGGGTGCTCACCTGGAGAGGAAAAGGCTCCAGGGAGAGCTTCCAGAACATTCCAGGGCCTGAAGGGGCTCCAGGAGAGCTGCAGAGGGACTGGGGACAAGGCCTGGAGGGACAGGACCCAGGGAATGGCTTCCCTGGACTGCCAGAGGGCAGGCATGGATGGGATCCTGGGAATTGGGAATTGCTGGCTGGGCTGGAATTGCCAGAGCAGCTGGGGCTGCCCCTGGATCCCTGGGATGTCCAAGGCCAGGCTGGACACTGGGGCTGGAGCAGCCTGGGACAGTGGGAGGTGTCCCTGCCATGGCAGGGGTGGCACTGGATGGCCCTGAACGTCCCTTCCCCCCCAAATAATTCCTGATTGTCTGCATGTCCTGAAGATACAATCCATGATTTACTCATGGTGATGCCTTAAGTTTTAGCTTTCATATTTTTTAGATTCTATACTGCCTTAATTTATGAGTCTAAACTTCATATAAAGAGTCAGCAAGTTCTCCTCACAGCTCAGTCAGACAAAGCAATCCTTTTCCAGCTTGAGAACCAAGGACACCACTGCAGCTTAAGGCTCAAGAAATATAAACAACAGCAAATTGAGGAGAGCAGTCTGGGAGGATGGGACTGCATAACCTGGAGCTGTAATTGGACAATTAACCCCAATATGGAAATGGACCAAAACTTATAAAAAGTGTGAAAACTCGTGACTCAGAGTCCATCTTGAGTCCATTTTGGGTCCACCTTGAGTCCATCTTGGGTGTAGCCACAGCTGGACTCTTGCACTGCCCAAGGTGTATCCTTTGATGGCCTTTTAATAAATACCTGCTTTATTCCTTTAACTCTTCTAGACTCTGTTCCAGGCAGCCTCTCCAGGCACCAGTGGGATCCATTTCCAGCAGAAGGCTCCGTGTCCTGTGCCACAGGAAGGAGCCCTTTCCATGCTCTGAGACCTTGCAGATGTTGCTGTGACGTTCAGTGGCTGCTGAGGAGGAGCTGAGGAACAATCCCAGCCCTTCCAGGCTGGACATTTCCATGGAGCACACAGGACCACCAAGGGACACCTGGCAAAGTCACTCATGTGACAGTGACTGAGCAGGAGGATGTTCCACAGAGCAAAACCTGACAGCAGGAGGGCAATGAGCTGTCAGCACCTCACCTATCCAGGGTTGCCGTGGCATTTAAAAATTCCCCACACCAGAATTTTAATTGTTATTTGTTCCTGGGCTCGTTAGGATTTATTTGGGAATGCCTGTCCTTCAGTACTGGTTGAGTACATCAGAAAAATTGAGTATTGAGTGGTGGTAGAAATATTTCTGCCACAATGGAATGTGTTCAGACAAGGACAAAGGGGATTGGACAGGAGTGCTGTGTTTTAACAAAGAATCTGGCATTCACAACCTGGCCATAAAAATGGAAACTGTGGAAAAGCACGTGGCAGCACTAAGAGTGAAAGCTTTTAACCTAAAAATAAAATAATAATAATAATAATAACAACCTAATCATTGTTCTGTGCACTGGTGAGGCCCCACCTTGATTCCTGAGTTCAGTTTTGGGATCCTCATGACAGGAAGGACACTGAGGGGCTGGAGCAGATCCAGAAAGGAGCTGGGGAAGGGTGTGGACAACCAGGAGGGCTGAGGGAGCTGGGAAGGGGCTGAGCCTGGAGCAGAGGAGGCTCAGGGGGGACCTTGTGGCTCTGCACAAGTCCCTGCCAGGAGGGGACAGCCGGGGGGGTCGGGCTGTGCTCCAGGGAACAGGGACAGGAGGAGAGGGAACGGCCTCAGGCTGGGCCAGGGCAGCTCAGGGGGCATTTTGGGACAATTCCTTCCCCAAAGGGGTTGTCCAGCCCTGGCACAGCTGCCCAGGGCTGGGGTGGAGCCCCCATCCCTGGAGGGATTTAAAGCCCTGTGGATGTGGCACCTGGGGACACGGGGCACTGCTGGCCTTGGCAGGGCTGGGAATGGTCAGACTTTATCTCAAAGGGCTTTTCCAAACTTTTCTGTGGTTCTCTGATTTGAAGTTCCAGCTTGTTTCCCAGATTCTCAATTCAATACCTGCAGTTTACCAGTTTGAGGTGGACTTTCTGCTTACACACGTCTGAAGTGGGTACAGATCAACCAACATCAGGAGCAATTAATATTTGTATATTGATTGCTACATTTTTATTTGCCATTCTGCTTTTTTTGTTGTCTTTTCCCCTGGTAGAAATGCACTCTCTACTAACCTCAGAAGGGAACTCCTCCAATTCCATGTACCACAATTACACTACTGTTA
This sequence comes from Urocynchramus pylzowi, assembly GCA_013397555.1. Lineage (NCBI taxonomy): Eukaryota > Metazoa > Chordata > Aves > Passeriformes > Fringillidae > Urocynchramus > Urocynchramus pylzowi. Next base: position 30,695 of record VZRH01004230.1, on the reverse strand, counting down.
AAATAAGCCCATTATTTATGTGAACATCTAAAATGTTCCACGTTTACACAGCCCAACTTCCCTTTCTATTTGCAAATTGCTCCTGAGAGTTGTGAGCTGGACACGAGTTTATTTGCCAGTAGTTAACAAATGATTGTTGGACTGGAAATTTGTTGTAGCTTTTTCCAACATTAATTTCTAACAGTATTTTATTTTTTTTTTTTTTTCCATCTAGCAATACCCTCCAAAGAGCTCTCCAATAGGTCTGACAGTCCACAGAGAGAAGCTCCTGACATATAGATAGCCCTGGCCTGCAGCAAAGAGTCTTTCATTTCCACTTATTAGAGGGGAGACATAAATTCTGAAGTACCTCAGTCCTGCTCTTTCCACTGCCACTGAACTTCCCAGACACAGCAAAATGACCCAAAGCCATTTTGAGATTTAATTCTGCCCATTTGTCCCTTTTTTTTTTTTTTTTCCCTCCCTGCTGAAATCTCTGCATATGTTCTGTAATTTCCAGCCATAGAAAACAATCATAAAAAGCCCCTGGTAGGAAAGAGCTGTTGCTAAAACCTTAATTCCTAAATATAAATCTTTCTGTTCAGAGAGGCAAGGGCTGTGTCTGGACCCTGCCAAATAAATTGGGAAGGGCTGCTTCTGATTTGGAGCTGAGCATTTCCACAAGTTCCATCACTCACTGAATAAACACAATTTGACCCTTTAAAAACATTCCCAGAGGAGAAAAATAAAGAAAACTCATCGCTATCAGTTTGTTGGTGTTCAGAATGAAGACAGAGAGATCCACATTTATTCCCTGAAAAAAACCCCCACAGTTCCAGGGATGGTGAATTCTTAACAGTGCCCCCTCATAGAAAGTGGTTTAACATCTATAAAAACAGCCCATAAACATCACGTCCCACCCCTCAGGAGAACAGCTTCGTGTCCTTGGAATGTCCCCCAGCAATTTTTATTTGGTAGCAAAGTGGCCATCAGCCAAGGCTCCAGCAATATCTTAAACCCCAAGGAAGGCAGTGCTGCAATGTTGGCTGACAGACACTTTATATCCAAATAAAAACGGGTTGAAAATGGATCAAGGAGGCAGGAGCAGCTCTGCTGATGCTGCTGGTGGTGTGGGGGCAGAGAAATGAGATGTGTCAGCTCACACAGGCTGCAAAAAGCTGCTGGGATTGTTGTGCAAAAGCCACCTCAAAGGGACAAAGGGAGGGGAAGGTTTTGGGATCACTTTGGTGCAAATAGGCTTGCCCTCCTTGAGCCAAGAAAGGAGGGACTTGAAGGGGAAAAGAAGCAAAGAGAAAGTTTCCCAGATATCGTGGTGGTTGTTATCTGTTAGCATTTGACCCAGCAGAAGATTTGGGACTTTAGGAGCTAAAAGAAGAGGCTCCCAGAACAGCCAGATCCAGATGCAGCTTATCTTGTAGGCCGAAAAGACAATTCATTAATAACATTATTCATCTATTGGAAAGGAAATGACATGCCCAAAGGGGCTGTGCTAATGGGAATTTCATGTGGAAAAGGGAATGAGGCACCAGCTCAGGCCCAGGGCTGCAGCAAGGCCCCGGGGCACTCACCCCACAGCACAGCAGGGAATTGTTTGGGTTGGAAAAGCCTTCCCAGACCATCGAGTGCAACCATTCCCAGCCCTGCCAAGGCCACCACTGACCCATGTCCCCAAGTGCCACATCCACAGGGCTTTGAAATCCCTCCAGGGAGGGAGACTCCACCCCAGCCCTGGGAGGCTGCACAGCCTTTCCATGAAGGAATTTTCCCAAAATCCCCTCAGACCCTCCCCTGGCCCAGCCTGAGGCCGTTCCCTCTCCTCCTGTCCCTGTTCCCTGGAGCACAGCCCGACCCCCCCGGCTGTCCCCTCCTGGCAGGGACTTGTGCAGAGCCACAAGGTCCCCCCTGAGCCTCCTTTGCTCCAGGCTCAGCCCCTTCCCAGCTCCCTCAGCCGCTCCTCAGAGGATTTTCAGCATCCAGGAGGTGCACAGATTCAGGGACGGACACGACTACACTACCCAGCGCGCACCGCGCGGATGTGCACTCCCGCCCCCCTTCCTCCCTGCGCGGAGCATCACGGGACTTGTAGTCCTCGCGCCCCTCGCGAAGTTCTCCCCGAAAAAGTTCCCGCACCTTTCCGCGTCCCTGTCGCTCCCCGGCAGAGGGGGCTGCGCCGTTTCCATGGCGACCCGCCGGCTCAGCCAATAGGGAGGGGCGTTCTACGGGCGGGGGCGCACGGCGGGCCAATGGGGAGCGGCGTTGCTGCGGGGCGCGCTGGCAGCGTGCTCGCCGAGTCTCCTTGGGGCCGTCCGTGCGTCCGCGGGCCGCGATGG
>VZRH01004230.1:15973-28353 GCA_013397555.1 Urocynchramus pylzowi | reverse complement strand
CGGGCCGCGATGGGCGGCGGCGGCAGCACCCGGCGCGTCACCTTCGAGGCGGACGAGAATGAGAATATCACCGTGGTCAAGGGCGTGCGGGTGAGCGCGGGGCCGGCCCGGGGCGCGCCGGGGCTCTGCGGGCTTGGCCTGGCCGCGGCTCCCCTTCCCACCCTCCCTCCCCCGCGTCCCTGGCGCTGCCCCGCTCGTGTCCCGCTTCCCTCCGTGTCCCGCCGCGATTTCCCCTCTCCGTGGGGATGAGGAGCGTGGTGAGCCGTTCTGGGGGCAGTGGGTGACTCCGGGAGCTGCGTGTGTCTTTCCCTGACCTCCACGGCGCAGCTCCTCCCTTTCCCATGTCCTGCTGCCGTGCCCGCCGAGGATCCCGCTTCCTGTGTCGCTCTGTTTGTCACCGGGCACTCCGTGGTTTGGCTTGCAAGGACATTAAAGCCCATCCAGTGCCACCCCTGCCACGGCAGCGACACCTTCCACTGTCCCCGGCTGCTCCCAGCCCCCATGTCCAGCCTGGCCTTGGACATCCCAGGGATGTGGCAGCCACGTCCAGTTCCAGGGCAGGTGGCAGGAATGCCACCCCTGCTGTCTGTAATGTCCCAAACAGAACGTGTGACACGAGGAACTTCGGGAATTCCTGCAGCTTAGGATTCTTCCCCATGTCAGGCAGTGTGTTGCTCCTAGCAGAAGTGATAATAATTTATCATTTATTGCTGCTTTTAGGGAGGAGAGGTGCAGGAGGTGCCCTGAGAGTTCATTTTGTCTCAGCAAACTGGTGTTTTCCATTTGTGGTCATTTAATGCTCTCGAGTAAATAGGTGACAGTGATATACATGTAATATAATTTATATATTCCATACAGAGTGGAGTTCATGTGCTCTGAAACGTGGCACAGCCTGCCCAGAGCAGCTGGGGCTGCCCCTGGATCCCTGGAATGTCCAAGGCCAGGCTGGACCTTGGGGCTTGGAGCAGCCTGGGACAGTGGGAGGGGTCCCTGCCATGGCAAGGGGTGGAATAAAAACTCTTTAAGGTCTCTTCCAACTTAAGTAATTCTGTGATTTGATGACATAAGTTGGAAACCAGAAGTCCTTATGCTAACAATCTTTCCCTTTTGTTAATTTTATCCATGGGCTTCCATGGATCTGGAACTGGAGGCTGCTCTTACATTCATGGATTCTGTATAATTTGAATATTTTTCTGTGCTTGTGTCAACGTCAGAATGAACTTTGTGCTCCACTGTGACCACCTGTGTTGCACAAGTCCTTGGAGGGCTTTTCCAGGATGAAATTCTTCCTGGCTTGAGCTCTCTGCACCTCAGAAAGGCAAATTAAATCACTGACAAAGGCAAAAATGCAGATTAATTACCAGCAACACCCCCAAAGTTGTTATTTCCTTTACTCCTCCCTGTACCCTCTGTGAGAGCCAAAATCATTTTATTCTGCTTACTTGTGAGGTGAGTGCCCTGAGCAATTGAGGGCATTGTTTTGTGTTGGGGGTTGAATTGTAGCAGCTGCCATGTCTTGCAGAGAAGCTCCAGGCTGTGTTTTTAGCAGGTTTTATTCCATGTGAAGGGGCTGAAGTTTGCCTGTGTTGTGTTTTGCAGCTGTCTGACAGCGTCATCGATCGGATGAAGGAGCCTTCCTCACCTGGTGGCAGACAGCACCGAGGACCAGGTGCAGGTTTGCTCCTGCTTTGCAGCTTTTCCTGGGAAAAAACAAATCAGATGTGCCCTTCAGAGCATCATAATGAACTCATTGCCCTTTCACAGGGTTGTTTTGGTGGTTTTGTTTTTTTGACATTAACTTTTCGGCTCGTCTTTAGCTTGTAGACTTTTAGAGGAGTTAATTCCTCTTGGTTTTTTTCCTGGCTGACATTCATGTGTAAAACAGAAATTAGGGTTGGGTTTCCATGCTGTTATCCATTGTTAAAGACTTAAAAAACTCCAAAACACCCTAGAACATGCAAATATCCAAATATGTCTTGAGTTCTGAAGGGAAAATTCTTGGTCCTTTAATCAAAACTGACTTTTAGTTTGGGAAGTGCTGGAATCCTAAATGCTGAGAACTTTAAACTTTCTGTGCTTAAAGGCACAGACCCACAAGAAAACATTGCATTTGACCTAAGGCCATAAAACAAACTTCCAAAATTAAATACTAGTACTAAAATTACAACTTTATAGTTAGTTAAAAGTGTGTAATATCACAAAGTAAAAAACTTAAAGTTTGAAGTTTTAATATATAAAAATAAATATGAAACAAGATAAAAGTTTCAAAGTAAAAACAAATTATACTTCTTACCTTCTTCTTCCTTCTTCATAAGTTTAAGTAATGTTTTGTAATTAAACAAAAAAGTCCACATTATAAACTTAAAAAAAATCAGTTATTAAGTAAAAAAAGAAAATAATATAAGTGTCCTTTCTTAATTAGATAGTTTAATCTTAAAAACCTTATAACAAAAAGTAATGAACCATTTTGTACCTTACTAATAAAAAACTACCAAACTCCTAGTTATAAAACTATTTCACTAATAAAAAATAATAAACACATAAATCCAAACCATCTCAAGTACCTTTAATCCAAACCTCAAAAAACCAATAGGCAAGTTTCTGCTAAAGACACTTAAGCAAAGATTAAAAGAGAATGTGCTCTTTTCCTAGCCTGGAATGGTGGGGATAAGTGATGTACAGCTGACACAGATCAATGGTTTTCTTAACTCCTTCAATTTCATTACTGAGGGCTGTTGAAATGCATCAAAGCTCGTGGCAGGAATGCTCTGCTCTCATTTCAAACCCTTGAGCACAGTGAGCAGGACACAGCTGCTGCAGGAGTGAGGAGCAGTGGCAGAGGCTGGAGCAGGTGATTTGTGGTCTCCCTGAAACCTGGAAATTCAAGTAAGGCTCTTCTCAGTGCTCCAGAAATGTTCATGGGAGCAGAAATCCCCAAGGGCCTTTTGCCTTACAGGAAACCCCAACAAACTCAGCACTGATTAAACACCAGTCCTGTAGCAGCCTTGCAGCAAGACTTGAATAAACAGAATTTAGCATCTTTCTTTTTTCTGGAGCATAAATTTGGTTTTCTGTTCATTTCAGGGGTCTATCCCAGAATCCCAGAGTGGTTTGGTTGGAAAAACCACTTTTTTTGGTTAAAAGATCTCTTCATTCCAGCCCCCTGCAATGGGCAGGGAGCCATGGACAGGGAATCATCTTTCTTAATTTTTTTAAATAGTAGTTTTTTCATTGTGTCCCTGGATTTCATTCATTATGGGGAAGAAGTTATTCCATATGAAGGATTTTTATGGAACTACACTTGCATGTCTTACCTGCTTTCCTGTGCTGTTTGCTGTTCATCCTTAAATGTGAATTATGGGAATGGTCTTGTGAGCAAGCTCCTGGGATTTTGGGGTGTGGGGAGGCTGTAAGACCCCAGGAATTTTCTGCTAAGTCACACTGTTGCCTATCTTGAGCTTTCATTTTTGTTTCTCTTTGTATGTGGGGAATAGTAGCTTTTAAAATGTTTTTGGTTAATTAGTTGGGTTCTTTTTTGTTTGTTTTGGGTTTTTTTGTTTTAGTTGAAAGACTTGGAGTGAGTCCAGAGTTTATCAGGCGGTTGGAGCAGCTTTGCTATGAGGAAAGGCTGGGAAATTGGGATTCTTCAGCCTGGAGAAGAGAATTTTGGGGTGAAAATTCTTACTGTGGCCTAAAGAAAGATGCAGAGGGACTGGGGACAAGGCCTGGAGGGACAGGAGCCAGGGAATGGCTTCCCTGTACTGCCAGAGGGCAGGCATGGATGGGATCTTGGGAATTAGGAATTGCTGGCTGGGCTGGAATTGCCAGAGCAGCTGGGGCTGGCCCTGGATCCCTGGGATGTCCAAAGCCAGGCTTGAGCAGCCTGGGACAGTGGGAGGTGTCCCTGGAATGAGCTTTGAGGTTCCTTCCCACCCAAACTGGTCTGGGATTCTGGGATTCGGGACACTCAGAATCCATCCTGAGGGATTTGTATGGAAAATGGGGATAGAAAAGAGAGGAAAATGGAAGGGAGACCCTTCATGGTTTCCTGAGATTCCAAGTGAAGCCCCTGGGTCCATGAATGTCTTGGAGAGGAGATGGATCCAATGTCAGGCTCTGGGGCCAGCCTGGGAGAGCTGGGAATGTCTCCTGGAGAAGGGAAGGATCCAGGGAGAGCTTCCAGCACATTCCAGGGCCCAAAGGGGCTCCAGGAGAGCTGCAGAGGGACTGGGGACAAGGCCTGGAGGGACAGGACCCAGGGAATGGCTTCCCTGTACTGCCAGAGGGCAGGCATGGATGGGATCTTGGCAATTAGGAATTGCTGGCTGGGCTGGAATTGCCAGAGCAGCTGGGGCTGCCCCTGGATCCCTGGGATGTCCAAGGCCAGGCTGGACACTGGGGCTGGAGCAGCCTGGGACAGTGGGAGGGGTCCCTGCCATGGCAGGGATGAATTAAAAGCTCTTTAAGGTCTCTCCCAACCCAAACCATTCCAGGATTCCATGAATTGCTCGACCTTCTCAAGCTTGAAAAATGTTAAGTGTATTTTCCCTTGATGAACTTGTGATTTTGGGGAAGTGCTTTTGTATCCCAGACAAATAACACTTCACAAAAATAAGGAAAGATATCTAGAGGGAGAAACATCAGAGCTCTCAAACCCAGCCCTTTCTTCCAGGGAAGCCTCTGGTAGCTTTTGGTGGAGGAATAATGGATTAAGTTAAATGGAAGAATGTGTGTCTTGTTGCTTGCCAATAATGATGAATTTATTGACTTCAGTTTGGGGTCAGAAAATGAAATTACATCCACTTACACTGAAAGCTGACATCTAAAGACAATATCTGAATGCATCTCAGCTTGCTTGGCTCACTTGCTGGCTTCTGAGTAATATTAAATGCACTAAAATATTTAGCAAGTGTAAAATCTTTCAAGTCTGTCTGTAATTCCTAAAGCAATATTGATGGAAAGTAATTTGGTCAGACAATGAGGTTTAGGTTTTTTTTTTTTTTTTTTCCTGGGTGTGTATTGCACCTAAAGCTTCAGACAGAGGTAATGGTTTAATTCATTTTAGCTTAGTGCATATTGGAAAAACTAATAGTTTATTAGGGGAAAAAAAGAAGAATAAATGCTTAAATTATCAAGAGTGTCAGTATCTCAGACAGTAATTTTTTTCCCCCCTTTGCAGAAACCGATTCTGTTAAGGGCACAGAGGGTTTTTCTCCTTTTTTTGACTGTATTTATTATTATGTCCTCATTAAATAAATCAGCCAAGGCCCCCTGTCACAAAATACTGTGTAGGGATGTAGTAAAATGAGCCCTGCTGGTGCCTCCTCCAGAGCTGGGTCACACCTTGCTTATTTTCATGGATTAATTTTTGTGCTTTGGTGTCTTTTTTGTGTTGCTGTCTGGTTTTGGGTGGAGTTTCAGTGGCTCTGGCTACCTTGTGTCAGTCAGAAACAAGTAAAGATATTACTGGGATGTTCAGGAATGGGTTCTAATTGGAGACAAACCCAGATTTAAATGAATTTAGGAGGACAAACTTCACCTTTTGGTTGTGAGGTCACATAGGAGAAAACCCTCAGGGACACATTTGGGGAAGGTGGGAGATCCTTAAGGACATCCTTAAAAAATTAGGAGAATAAGGATTATTTTTTTTTTTAATTTAATGTTTTTGAGCAGTTGCAGCGTGTCCTGATGATATTAGTAATTATGGATAGCTGGATACTGCATGAAAAACTGAATTTAAAGCTGGAATGTCTCAGGAGAAATGAGAGGGAGGCTTTGCAGTATTGCTTGTGAGAATTATTTTGTGTTTTCAGTTTTTGGGAGAACCTGGAAGTTTAGAGAGTTGGGCTGAATTTCTGCCAGTTAAGCAAGAATCCTCTGCAAACAAACCTGGCAGTTCTCTGCCCTTTCATGTATTAATTGCTTCCATCCACCTTTTTGTTCCAACAGCACTTTTTCTCTGCATGAACTGAAAGATGAAATAAACTGACATTTGTGATGTGACTTTCTAGAATTCCTCTTTTTTTCTTAGGACAGGAAAAAAGCCCAGAAGTTTGGCAGTGCCTGGGTTGATTCCTTTGGTGTGAGACACCTGGAAAGCTCAGGAAGTTCCTGCTGTGGATTTTCCACTTTCCTTCCTGCAGCAGGGGCCAGGAGAGCTTGGGTTTTGCTTTTGTGTTTATTTGCCCTCCTCTATTTACAGCTCTGGGAATTCTTTCTAAAAAGAGTTTTAAACTTGTACTAGAAACCTGAAATAAATTGAGTAGACCCCTTAGGCAACACTGAGATCCACAGTCCACAGGTTGTGGATCACTGATAGCCTGAAAGGCCATGATTTTTTGATATAAATTATTATTACTATTATTAACAATAACATTAATAATAATGATATATAATAAAATTTATAATAATATGCCTCTACATTTCTACATTAGTATATATTATTAATAACATTATTTATATACCATTATATATTAATATAAAATGATATCAATATATAATAGTATATTCTATATTATTATTGCATTATCTATAGATATATATTTATTTTATATATTATGTTTTTATAAATTATATTTATATTATTTTAAAATAATAATTATTAGTAATAATAATATTCCTTTTCAGTGAGGTGCCTTGATATCCTTTGGGTTAAAGGTGTTGATGCAAGTATTTCATTATCCAAAGGTGAAACATTTTGTAACTCACTAGGTTGCTGAAGGTGCCAAACCTGTAGTGCTGGCAGTAGGACAGCAAATTTTTAGTGGAGCTTGACATTCAGGTTATGGGATTGCAGGAGAATAGGGAAGATGGAATTATGCATTGGAGTTGGAGGAAGTGCTGCAGAAATTAAAGTTTTTGCTGTCTAGGTGATGGGCAGGGTGTTCTGTGGGTGCTTCCAGGTGGCTGGGAAAGCCCTTATCAAATGGGGCTGAAATTCCAGGGAAAAACTGGTAAATCAGGGGAGTTGAATATGGAAAATATCCATAATTGTGTAAAAGGAATGTGCCCCATCCCTGGAATGTCCAAGGCCAGGCTGGACACTGGGGCTTGGAGCAACCTGGGACAGTGGAAGGTGTCCCAGCCATGGCAGGGGTGGCACTGGATGGGCTTTCAGGTCCCTTCCAACCCAAAGCATTCCATGAACATCTAGAACCTGGTGAATTTTCATCTTGCAGGGCATGAATGAAGAAGCTGGGTTACTCTGTGGTACTCTATTCCCAAGCAGCAGTTTGAATCTCCCCTGAAGCACTGCTGTTGGGATTTCAGCAGCCCTGCACCTCTGGGCTGCCTGGTTTTGGTGCTTTCTGAGTGCTGAGACATCCCCTGGAACGAGGCATTTTACACTAAAGGCAAGCAGGAAAAAAAGGCAAAAGGTGTTGGAACACCTCCTGCAAATGTGATTTTTTTAACCTTATAACTGATGTTACAATGAACCTCATCTGCTCATTATCCTAACGTGGCGTGCAGTGATTTAAACCACCAGAAACTCCCCACCAGAAAAGCTTAAATGTATAATTAGATAGATTTAAATATGTTCCAAGAAATGCCACTTGTGTTAACATGAGCCTAGAGCTTGACATGATACAAACTTGGGTTGAAGGAAGTTTTTTCCAGTGAGGGTGGTGAGGCCCTGGCAGAGGCTGCCCAGAGAAGCTGTGCCTGGCTCTGGGTTCCCTGGAAGTGTCCAAGGCCAGGTTGGAGCACCCTGGGATGGTTGAAAGTGTCCCTGGACCATCCAAAAGTCTGGTCCAGACTGGAAAATCTGGAAAATCCAAAGTCCATCTCAACCCATTCTGAAATTCTGTGACTGTGCAGTTTGGCCAGGCCAAATGTAGCAGGGTTTTTTCTGTCTCTCCCTTCCTCTTTTTGTCTCTTTCCTTGGAATTAAATAATCCTGCTCAACTCTGTATGGGAAAAGTGGCCCCTGTGTGGGAGGCATTGAAGGCTGGAATTGCAGTGAGTGATTCCCAGCCCCCCTTCTGCTCCCACTGTTGCTTTATTGGTTGTTATTCAGTGTTGGAAAGAGAACTAAAGAAATAAATTCTGAGTTTCCAAGGGTTCTGCAAATGGAGGAATTCGGTTTTTCAGTCTGTGGCATTGAGCTGTGGTTTTGTTTTCTTTCCCTGCATGAGGGCCAGGGTGAAAGCCAATTTATCCCATGACTATTGTCAGATATCAGGGGGACATTTAATTGATTTAATGGTTTCTTATTTTACAACTGATGGAAAACTTGGGCTATTCCAGCTGAAATTTAAGGAAGAGCCCTGGATGTGCCAGGTCCTGTCCTCATATGTGGCAGTAAATAGGTCTCAGGCACACTCATTGCAGTGACAGTCACTTTCTTCTATAGATTTTGCCTTTTACAGATGATTTTCTGCACGTGGCTTCTTGCAGAGAGGCAGAATTTATTTTTCAAGGAGCCTTCATTTAGAAACGTCACTTTCTGTTTCCATCTATTCTTAGAAACAGGTAATTTTTATGTACTGCATTCCATGTGCTTTTTGGGTCTCTGGTGGATTTGGGGAAATTAAATTTCATGCTATTCTGCTTTAGGCTGCCTGTGCTCTATTAGGGTTTGCTGAGTGCAGACGTTGCCTCTCCAAATCTTGTGTAGCACACAAATAAAGGGATTTTTGTCGTAGCTGCTGTTTAACAAGCACATCCAAAGTATTTGCTTAGCAATGGCTTGTGAGTTAAAAGTTAAAACCTTCTGCTTTTTAATGTGGGAGCACAAGATTTGTGATTGTTAAAGCCTCACCTTCCAGTGCTTAGCAGGAAAATCGTTTTGGAAAACAGCTGTCGGTGGCTGCTGTGTGATTTTTGTATTAATTTCTACTAAGCTTAATTCAGGAGGAAGAGTTAAGTTCATGGAGCCCTTTGCAAAACATCAGAAAATAATGAGTTTTAAGGACTGAATCTTGATGCATTTATGGATGGAAGTGTTGCCATTGCCTTTTACTAGTTCTGAGTAAATTGTTTTGTAGTTAAATCCTGGCAAAGCTTTAGGACCTTAAGCCCAGCCTTAGGCTGAGCTTGCTGAAAATGCAGCCAGAGTTTATCCACTGTTTACGAGCCAGACCTGTGTGGTAGGGATTTTGAGTTTGGGGGTTTTATGTATGTTAAAATTAATTAAAAACCTATCTAACAACACGTTTTGATTTTTTTTTCTTTCATTTTTTCTTAGTTTTGGTTACTTTATGCATTAAAAATCAGAAAATGCCTGTTTGGGACCCATTTGTCATGGTCTTTGTTAGAAATCTCCCACATGTGTTCTTGCAGAATTGTGTCTGTTCTGTCCTATTCCTCCTTTGTCCTTCAGAGACCTTCCTGGGATTATAGGTCAGAAAGCCCAGATAGTTGGCTCAGATAAAGAGCTTTGTAATTTAAGGGATTGTTGGAATAGAAGTCATTTGGAGCCGTTTGAATGATTTTTTTTTTAATCTTAAAGAACAAAATAAAAAACATTGACCATTTTAGGAGATAAACCCAATGAGTAAATCAGAGCTGTTTGATTTTGCCAACACGAGTCTTGATAGCACCAAGCAAGGAAATTGTCATTCTTCTGTGTAAAATCCTCTCTGGTTTTATAGTACAACAGATATTCTTATCCAAATTTATCTCTGCACTGACTGAAGGAGCAGAGGAGTTTAAGTGCATTTGTTTCCTTTGTATTATTGAAAAATAGCACTTGTTAGCTATAACACCACTTCAGCAGCACGAGGAGACCTCCACGTAATAAAACCTTTAGGTTTTAATAGTAAATTGCTACTTTTCTTCCCATCCCAATTTATTTACAGCAAGAAACTCCTCAGTGTGGTAGAAAAAAACACTTTAAATGGACGATTTAATCGCATTAAGATGAAAAGAAAAGCTTTGTTTTATTCTTTCATCTTCAGGCTGCAGCAAAGTGTTCCTAAAGCTCTTCATCACTTGTCAGCTGAGGCAGGTTAAGTGTTTTGTTGGTGCTGCTGCTTGAAAGCTTTGTGCAGTTATTTTTTTAGTTAAACAGGAGGTACCACTTAGAGATCTTTTTCCTCAGCCTCGGGGGAATGGGAAAAACTTTTCTTGCCACAATTTTTTCCCCCATCCTGCTTTGCTTTGTGTTCTGAACTCCTTGACTTCCAATGATATCACATTAAAGTTTTGGACAACACCAGGCTGAAAATTTGGCTTCAGCTATTCCTACCTGGTTGAAATTTAAATTTAAGGAGTGAGGAAAGGACATTTCCTTTTTTTTTTTTCTTTTTTTTTTTGCAAGGTTTATTGTGTGCCTCTAGCAATGCTTCATGGAGCCAATTTATCAGATTCTCATTTTTAGCTTCATTAACCACGTTTGATTTCACCTCATCTTAATCACATAAAAACAAGCATTTAATCTCAGCTGGTTTTTAGGGTGAGAGATGGTGGTACTTCCCAGAAAGGTTCTGCTTCTCCTTTTATCTCTGGAACTTTTCACTGAAGAAGTTGAATGATTTGTCCAAGATGTTTCACTTTTTGATTTCCTCATTTTCCTGTTTCCTCTTTCCTCTCTCCCCTTTCCTTTTTCCCTTTTCCTCTTTCTTCCTTTCTCTTTCCCTTCTTTTTCCCCTCTCCTTTTCCTCCTTCCATGAGAGGGAGGCACTTTATCCTTGATAAAGATTTCCATTATCCCCAATCCTACTGATTGACATTTCTCAACAAGGGGAGATGGACCCAATTTAGGAAATCTAAGGAGGAAAAAAAGAATATCCGGGGAAGTGGGTAGGAAGAATTAAAAGCCAGTGGTTATTTAGAAGAGTGATTTTGGTGTTAATCAGAAACCTAAGGAAATTTTTGGAGTAGCACCACTGATATCAGATGGTCAAAACTCGGTGGTTTTGTGTTTCAGTGCCAGTGCTGAACATAATTACATAATTATTTTTGTTTTATTTCTACTCTGTTGGCAGAAGAAAATAGAATGTTCTACTCAAAGTGAACCTCAGTAATTCCTGAATTATCTGGGAGCATCTTTGTGATAATCAAATTATTCTTCCTCCTTAAGATTTTCATATTTCACCTCTTCAGCCTCTTTTTTTCCCCTGTAGTACCTTGGTTTTCTTCCTGCTTAAACAGGAAGAAAAAAACTAAAAACTAAAACTAAAAAAAACTAAACTAAACTAAAAAACCACCATTTGTAGTAAGTATTGCATTAGCTGAGACCAGTCATTGGCACAGGGGATTTTGATTAGCAGATCTCATTGCAAAGCATTAAAAATGCAGGTGTTGGATTAATGATGTTGTGAGAATTTCAAGCATTTCAGCATTATCTTTTATTTTTATACAATTTCTGAATAATGAAAACAACCATAAACATCATAATTACATATTGTTTACAGCCTGTTTTCAGTTATTATTAAAAGCAGCAATACAGGCCTGAATATTGGGTTGAAAACACACATTTCAAAGTTGACAATACTGTAGCTGTGTGCTGATAATTCAATAAAAAAAGCTGGTTTGGCTGGAGTTGGAGAAAAAGCATCAAAATGTGTGTAAATCACCTCCAGTTTCCTTGAGAGAAATAAATCCTTTCTAGGAGTTATTTGAAGGTGCAGATATTTGAAATGTGAATATTGGCTATTTCTAAGCTGACTTCTTGGCTCCTGCTGTTAATATTACATGAAATAAATGTTTTTCCTCTTGGTCACTGAATTCACTTCCAGATTATTCTCCAAAATAAACAAGCTGCTGTATGGGCTGTTGGAATATGGAAAGCTTGTCTTCAAGGCAAGAAATTCTTGGAAATTCTCCTTTTAAAAAGTGCTTCTCATGTCCAGGATGTTGTACAAATGTTTAAATTCTTTCCCTCATCCCTTCTCCAGTCAGCAATTCCAAGCCTGAACGTGCTGGAGTTTCCATCAGAGCTGAATAAACAAATTGTACAATTATGGTTTTCTTTGCTCTGCTGGATCCTTTGGAGCCTGTTGTTATCACCTGACTGAATGAACAGGAGATGAGATTTGAGCCCACCACAACAGCTGCTAAAGATCCACTTATTTCTCACTGCTGCTTTCTTTGTCCCCAGTTTGAGATGAAGTGATTGCTTTCAGAATTTGTGCAGCCTTTTGGTGCTCCTGTCATTGATAAGTGAAATTAGGATTTGATATGGAGATAGTCACCTTTTTTAGTTTTCTCAGTATTCAGCTTCTACTGGGAAAATTTTTTAAATCCCTTTAAAATTTAGTGCTCAGGTGTTAAATGGCTTTAAATGTACAATGTGGAAGTTTGATATCCTGATTTATCTTCCCATGCAACTCTAACCACTGAGAAATCTGTTTAATGGGATCAGCAGAGCTATTGATGAGTGTTATCTTCTTTTTTCTTTCATTAACCTTTACCTGTAAGGACACTTCCACTGGCTG
>VZRH01004230.1:209-15902 GCA_013397555.1 Urocynchramus pylzowi | reverse complement strand
AAAAAAAAAAAAAAAGGATTATGGACTCTTAGGTTTTTCTCTCCCAGAACAGCTTTTAAAGTTATTAACCAGTTTTAGCCACAGAGGTGGATTTCTCGAGGATAATTAATTTATTGACATGTTTTTTGAAATCTTGGGAATGGATTGGTGTCAGTGGCACTGTTGCAGTTTTGTGGCATTCATAAAAGCTTCCTCAGAGGGATGTGCTCAGGACAGATGGGGAAAATTCATACTGGATGTGGATCTGCTGCAGAATGGTTACAAAACCTCTCTTAAAGCACCTTTTCCACCATTATTGTCCCCTTGCTTTTTCCATCATTCTTGTCTTTTCCTGGTTTAATTGTAGATTTGCTTCTCTGAGTCTTACCTGCTTCCCCTTCCACCTTACCTACCAATGCTTTTAAAATTCTGCATTATTCTTTCCATCCTCCTTCTTGCTGAATTTCCTCACTCATTAAGCTGGAAAAGACTGTTAAGATCATAGAATTATGGACTGCTTTGGCTTGGAAGGACCTTAAAGATCATTTTGTGCCATGGCAGGGACACCTTTCACTATCCTAGGGTGCTCCAAGTCCTGTCCAGCCTGGCCTTGGACACTTCCAGGGATCCAGGGACAGCCACAGCTGCTCTGGGCACCCTGTGCCAATGTCACCACCTTAAAAAAAGCATTTATGTCACACACATTTGATCTGTGACATCAAGGAACACTTAATGAATGGCTTTAATTAACATGAGTTAAAATGAGTGCTGGGTGCAGGTTTGGGGTGTGCTGATCTATAAAAGCAGAGCCACCTGTCCCACAAAGAGTTGGAATGTGAACATTTGACAGTAAAATTCCCTGCCTGGAGCCTGTATTCCTGCCCATGGAAAGGGATAAAAATACCCTCCCTCAAGGCCTCTGTGAGTGAGTGATGAGCAGCTTTGTGATCTCCTTATTCCTGCCCAAAGTGGCCCCAGTCCAGAGCTGAAATTGGGGAAGAATGACTTTTCAGTGCCACTGATAGTGCACAATCACAGCTGGAGATTCCTCCTTAGAGATGATGGTGGCAGATGAACTGAACATCAAAATTTGCTATTTTTGTAGCCCTGGCAGTGCAGGGAGGCCCATTTGGGAGTGTTGGACTGAGCAGGAGTGGTTGGCAATTTTTTGCCATTAGTGGTGACTTCTAAGAGGTGTTTCATTTAAAAAAAACCCCTTTTTATTTATCTGCTACGTGTAAAAATCCATAATTATTTCCCTGCCCTCTGCAGTGGTAGTAGGAGTTTGTTGAAATACATGTGAAAGAATTTAAAACAGATTTTTTCCAAGAAGATGAAAAGAACACCAGTAAATTTCCCTGCACTGTCAGATAAAATAGCTTTACAATAAACTTCTGAACCATAAAGATCAGGAACTGGACAACTTAAATTGTCCTGAAAGGACACCACATGCTTAATCCTCTTGAAAGCAGAATCATCAAATCCTTCTTATCATTGCTTACAATTCGATTATTATTTTTTTAATGTTGAATTACAGAATCCTGATGCTTTCATCCATTGTGTTCCACAGAAAAGCCTTCCAGTGTGTGTGGAGCAGGGATTACTAAAACAGCTGAAATGGGAATTTTTTTCTACTGCTGTATTCAGTTTAAGGCAGGGATGGTATTTTAAGGTGTTTGATACTTCTGTTTCATTAGTTTTATTAATTATTTTAAATTAACAGGAGGGCATAATGACTTATGTCTAAACAGCTGCTGAAATAAGTTATTATCTCTATATTTGATTACAGAGTTGGGGGAGGAGGATGGGTTATGAAGAAAGTTTGGTTGAAATAATTCCCTCCCTTCCAGTGGCATCAAGAACAATTGAAAAAGTCACATTAAAACTCCACACAGTCATTTATCCACACAGCAGGAGTTCCTGCAGAAACTAAAAATGAGGGGAATTTTTATTAACTGGCTTTTTTAACTCAGTGCACTTATTGGTGGGAAATACCTGATTTTATGGGCTCTCACTTATTTTGAGTTGTATTGAACATATTTCATGTTTTTTCCTCTTGCACAAAGTCCCTGTGTCTGTCACCTGTTTATCCAATTAAAGTCTTCCAAGACAGGATGTTTCAAAATATCAAAAATATGTCAAACCCACGTATTTTTGGTAGTGTGAATCTCAGAAATGAATTATTTTTGTAAAACAGAGCTGTTAGCACAGGCAGGTAGAATCTAATTCAAAGAATCACAGGGGAAAACCTCCTCATCCTGAATTTTCCAGCCCCCTCAGAAATCCAGTGTGATCTGCTTTATCCCAACATTAACAGGATATTGAAAGGAGAATATTCCAAATATAATAGGAATTGACTTTGTTTTGTTACTTCTAGACCACACACTGTCTTGTTTCTAATTGAAATTAGTATAAATTGATTGATACCCACATTTACATTGGAAAATAGGGAATGTAATCTATGCAAGAGCGCCTTTGGAAAGTAAAATATTAAATATTTTTAAATTATGCACACTTAATTGCATTGTTTTTGTATTTCATTAGCCTATGAGCTCGTCTGAAATATTCCTGCACATTACCAATATTTAGCAGTTAATAAAAATGTCTGTCCTTGGAGGGGAGTTTGTTTGTACTGAATTCCTGATTGGAGGAAGTGCCTGGAACTGGGAATTTCTGTGGAAAAACTGCTGGATGTGTTGGTAGTTAAACTTGTATGAATCTGAAAGTAGAGTTTATTCTTGAGAATGCTCTTTAAAAATAATAATATTTAAGAAAACCCACAGCAGTTTAAATGCTGGGTTTTAAAGCACAAAAATTACTTTTTTAGTGGTTTTAGGGTTTTCTTTCTGCTGGTGCACTGAAGGGATGGTTCACTGTTGTTTCATTGAGTGCAAGGCTAATTTGGGTTATTTATAAGGTTAAAGATCAGGTACAGCAGTATTTGAAACCCACTAAATTTTTAAAATAATTTCCTGTTTTCTCTCCTCTGCTGCTCCCAGCAAATCCAGGGCTCTTTGAGAACTAAAAATTAAGGAAAGCAGAACAGATGTCACGGTGTCCTTATCTTCCCACCTGATTTAAACACACCAAATACATTTCCTACAGCTTTCATTGACATTGAAATCATCTCTTCCACTATCCCAGGGTGCTCCAAGCCCCATCCAGCCCAGCCTTGGACAATTCCAGGGATGGGGCAGCCACAGCTTCCCTGGCCAGTGTCTGAGGGAACAATTTCTTCCTGTTCTTACTGAAGATTTTTGGGTGACCTGTGGAATTTAGATATGGTCCACACCAGAGCTTTTATTAGGCAGAAAGAGTAACTCAAGGCTATAGTTATAAAATAAAAAAAAATATAAAATGCATCTTATAATGTTTGCATTTTACACTTCTGGAGTTGAAATGGGGGTGGGAAATTGTTTTAATTGTGGAAGATCCCTGATGTGTGTGAGCTGGGAAGGCACCAGGCACGTGGGCTTCCTGTCCAATACTGATGAGCCTTTTAATGCACAATCAGGAATTTTCCTGGTGACATCTTCATTAATTCCCCCAAAGCTGCCACTGCCCTGTGCCAGCAGCTGAGGCAGATGATGGGGCTGAAGGCAGCCCCCAAGTGCCCTGTCCTAGAGGATCTGGGATTCTATTCCTATTCCCTAATATTCCTCCTTAAAGGGATGGGAGAACTTCCCCTTGGATGGGATCCATGGTTTGACTGCCCTGATGTTGGTTGTCAGCACCAGATGCCAGAGTGAAAGCTAGAAAGTGCAGGAATTCCCTGGGATTTGGGCTTTCCAGCACAAAAAAGGAGTCTTCCCGTGGTTGGGAGGTACCTTNGTCAGCACCAGATGCCAGAGTGAAAGCTAGAAAGTGCAGGAATTCCCTGGGATTTGGGCTTTCCAGCACAAAAAAGAGTCTTCCCGTGGTTGGGAGGAGCTGTGTTCTCTGTTTGGGGAATGTTTCAAAGGGATGGATTGCTGTGTTAAGTCCATGAATTTTGGTGGAAGTGAAAGAGATTTTAGCAAAGCTTGTTCTGGTTTGAAGTGTGGTGTGGAGAGGTTGATTGAACATAGCGCTGGAGGAGGCGTGGAGGTGCCTCATTTTTGACTAATATTTCAGATTTTTAAATTCTTTACACCCTCTCTTTCCCTTCAATCTTCTTCCTTCTCATGTTGGATAAGTCCAGAGGAGACCACAAATTTAATAAAGGGAGTGGAGCACCTCTCCTACAAAGAGAGGCTGAGAAAGTTGGGGCTGCTCAGTCTGGAGAAGAAAAAAAGGTTATGTCAAGATCTTGGAACAACCTTCCAGTATCCTGTTCACTGGACAGCATTTTTCTTTTAAATAGCCAAGCTTAACTGGAAGGAAAAACAGAACTTGGACATTTTTTGTGTGGTGGGTTTTTTGGGGTTTTTTTTGTTGTTTTTTTTTTTTTCTTTTTTTCAATTCATTATGAACATTACCTAGCTAAGTATTTTCTAAAAAGCATTTGATTGTATCAAACCTAAGTGTCTCTTCATTAATAACTTAATGCACCTGCCCTTTCCAGAGAATTTAGTGAAGCTGCCTGCTACTAAATGCTGTTTGTATTAATGTTTTTTTTTTTCCAAATGCAGGGCTAATGGGCAGATTCCCAGCTCTGCAGGCTGGAAGTTATTTGAATAATTTGTCCATCTCACATTCCTGATTTCTCAGGCTAACATTTCTGAGGCTGCAGGTGTCTGCTTTCCCTGAGGTTTGTTGTTTACTGCTCAGGGTGTAATCCTGACATCCTGCTGATTGTTTCTTTTCCATGAAGCAGCTGCTTTAGAGAGAGAGGAAAAAGGTATGGATTTGGATCTTGTGATTAACAAAGGCTGAGGAGTTGGAGTCAAATACTTCAAGAGTTGTAAAAATCTTTCTGTGCCAAAGTGTTGTAGATATGGAGGATAAAATTGTTGATGGTTCCTCAAGAATTGGCATCACGTGAAGCTTTGCTCCCATCCTGTTCATGGGTGGCCTTTGGAGTTCCAAGGCAGAGCACATTTTTATTCATCTAAAACATCAGGAACTGATGGGAAGTGAGAAATTCTTCAGTCCCTTTTGCTCCTCTGTCCTTATCAGTTGTCCCTGAAACTACCCAAAACCTTTTGGATCCTGGGAAATATCTTGGCTTTCTGGTTCTTTATTTTTCTGATTTTGAAGCACAAGAGGGCTTCAAATTAATAAAAAGTAAAATACTGAATAAATATTCAGTAAGTATTTATAAAAATAAATACAAAGGGTTAAGCAAATGGCTTGGCACACTCATACAAAGAGTTAAGCAAATGGCTTTGTACACTCGTTTATCAATATTTTCTTAATAGAAATCAGAGCTTGTGGCATTTTAAAAAGGTGGTGGGATAAGCCTTTCTCAGGTTTGCCAAAGGATATTGGATGGAGTGGAATCTTTGTCTCTGGAGAAGACTGAATGGAGAAGTGTTGAAATCTGCTTTTTCACAAGGGACAAGGGGGAATGGCCTTTAGCTGAAGGAGGGTGGGTTTAGATTCTATTTTAGGAAGAAATTGTCTTTCAAACTTTTCCTGAAGAATTAGTGGACAAATAATAAAATCATGGTGCTGTACACCAGAGGCCACCTAAATAGCAAAACCTCCTTGTGCCTGGACAGTCCCTGTTTGGTCTGCCCAGATTCTGGCACGAGCTTGCTGGATTTTATCACTTGACCCTGTCTGGATTCCAGACTCCCACCAAAGCTTCTCCCTCTGTGCTTTCCACAGCTGGACAGGGGAGAGAAAATAGAATTAAAAGAATTCCCATGAGTGTCCTGGAAATGTGAGCTCTGGAGCAGCTCCTGGGTGTCTGCAGGGCTTCCTCTCATATTCTCACTTCTCTCTGCTCTGTCCAGCTGCACAAAAATTTTTTTTTTTTCCTAAATCCATTATCCCAGAGGCATCACCACCACTCCTGGTTGGCCCAGCCTGGTGGTTCCATCCTGGAGCTGGCTGGAATTGGCTCTGCTGGACGTGGAGGAAGCTCCCAGAAACCACCCTCATAGCCCCCAGTCCCAAACCCTGCCCCCACAAACCCAGCACAACCCATTCTGTGGCTGGGAGCAGTTTGGTGCCTCTCAGAGCATTGTGCTGATGCCTCAGGTTTTAGCTTTTATTTTTCTCAGATTCTGTGCTGCTTTAGTGTGTACTAAAGCAGTATTTAGTACTGCTTCACATTCAGGGATGGTGAGCTCTCTGCACAGAGCAGGGAGACAAAACAATTCCTGCTCCAGCTGGGCACCAAGGACAAATGATCCAAACCTCAGGCCCAAGAGCACAACCAAGGTGGGCTGGAGAGAGAAAAACAAGCAGGGTGGGAGTGCCTGGGCTAAAGCTGGAATGGGACAATGAACTCCAAGGTGCAAATGGAGCAGAACTGATCCCAGGGAGAGCCCCCGGGAGCGGCCGTGCATTTTGGGGCCATTTGGGTTCATCTTGAATGCTTGAGCACTTCCAGAGGAGGGAATGAAGCTGGAGAGGGGCTGGGAGCACAGACCCTGTGAGGAACCCCTGAGGGAGCTGGGGGGGCTCAGCCTGGAGAAAAGGAGACTCAGGGCTGCCCTCAGCATCTGCACAGCTCCTGAAAGGTGCCTGTGCTCAGCTGCCCTTGGGCTCTTTCTCCAGGCAGCACTGACACAGCCAGAGCACACAGCCTCCAGCTGTGCCAAGGGAAATTCAGGGTGGACAGCAGGGAAAAGCTTCTCCAGAAAGGGTGATCAAGTTCTGGAATGTTCTGCCCAGGAGGTGCTGCAGTCACCATCCCTGGGTGTGTTTAAACAGCCTGGATGTGGCACTGGGTGCCAGGGCCTGGCTGAGCTGTTGGGGCTGGGCTGGACTCCATGGCCTTGGAGGTCTCTCCCAACCCAGGGATTCTGTGAATTCTGTGAATCTTGGGTGCAGCCCTGGCTGGGCTCTGGTGCTGCCCAAGGTGGATCCATTGAGGGGATCCTTTTACTAAAGCCTTACTTTATTCTTCAGCTCTGCCCAGCCTCTGTTCTAGCTCAGCCTTTCCATCAGTGCAGCCTCTTTGAGGGTGCTCCATCCCATTTTCCCAGTGCTTTTCCATTCCCATTATCCCAGGGAAAGCTGCCAATCAAACACCCACCCCGGTGTGCTGAGGGGACAGAGCAGCTGTTCTGGGGGTTTGGAGTGTGTTCCCTTCACTGCCCACCTCCCAGAGGGGTTTGTGGTGGGAGCTGTGCATTAAACACTCTCACACTCACCCACACTCAGGTTTGTGCTCCTGGAGGAGCAGGGGAAGCCCTGGGATGCAGGTGTGACCTGAAGACCTAAATGTACCTGAAAATCTTCCCACTTTGCTCTGGGATGAAGCTGACACTGATTTCAGCATCCTGAGGAACTTCTGATATTAAAGGGGGTGGTAGTGGGAATGGCTATGCAATAATAATTTAATTTTTAATAGAATAATATTAATATATTAATATTTTAGCAGTTGTGCACCCCCCTGGTTTAACATTCTCTAGTATTTCAGTGATCACCTGTGTGTTTTTAATGCCCTGTAGTGTGAGAAGATATGGCCATCAGAAATATTATTTAACATTTAATGTTAAACAGTCTTTTCCTGATCCTCTCTCAAATAAATTATCTTTTCTCTTTTTAAATGCTCCTTCCCCTAGAACAAATCCCTCCTCCTTGTAGAACTACAATTTTTATTTTTTTTTTAAACTGAAACATCATAAAGCTCCCATTTGGGAGCTACCCAATTACATCTTACAATAATTCTATTGAATGATCTATAGCTCCACTTTTATTCCCTATTAGTATTTGGCTGATCAATGGGCAGCCTAATTGATTGTTAAGGTCAAATGTCTTTATTGGCTGCTGCACGAATCTTTCCTCATTATGACATAAACCATCCTCTGGTCTGTTGGAGTTCTTGTACTCATTTTTTTGCACCAGAATCATAAATTTCATTCTCTAGATGCTGGTGAACAAGATGATAAATGTTGTTATGTCAGTCAAGATAATCCAAATAAAATGGGGATTTCCTTTTTCACCCAGCTTTGTGCTAGAGATCTGTTGAAAGGTTCATATTTCCCTCTGAATTTTAAAATAATTCTAATTTTAAAATATTTTTAGGCTGGGGTCTCAGTGGTGATTCACAAGCTTTCCCCCACTTTTCCTTCTGTTTCTGTGATCTCAGCATTTCCTGGGCCTGACATGATGGATATTGATTCCTGCTGCTTTTCCAAAGACATTTCTAACTGGATTAGTTGGCCAAAACTCCCATAAAATGGATGAAGCTGCTTCATTCATTCACAAAACCCTTTTGTGAGGCTGCTTTAGCATGAGCAGAATTGCAGGGAGGCTGAACTGTAACAGAAATGTGGAAAAATGATTTTGGATAATCTTTGCAGATAAATCCAGCTCCTGGAGACGAGGTCACAGAGACTCTTCAGTGCCTGGAAATGAATTTCCCTGGGCTTGACCTCCCTGAGCAGGGGTTTTGTGGCCCTTTTTGGGGTTCTCTGTTTTCCTGGGTGTTTTGGGGTGGCACCACATCCTGGAGCTGTGGGCTTCCGTGGAGGGGGATCTGAGCCAGGAGTGAGGGAATTCCCTGGAAATCCAGAGCATGGCACAGGTTCAGCTCAGTGTAGGCAGGGCTTTATTCCAGGCAGGATTAGGATTAAGCTGGGTTTTGGTGGTTTTGGAGATGCCTTTCAGCCTTGTAGGATTGGTGGCTCTGCAGTTTTTTCTCCCTCTCTTCATGCTCTTGAAGAAGTTGCTTCCCTGCTTTTTTTGTTCTTAACCAGAGTTTCATTGATTCATCTGACGGAATCTAAGTGAAGGAAATATTATTTCCATATCTGCTTGATTCAACAAAATCAGGAGAATTTGGGGCAAAATCTTTGTCTAGGAACTAGAAATATGAATATTTAGGGTGTTGTAAGAGCTTTGTTGTGTAAAATGCATCTGACAATACTTGATTAGTTACACAAAGGTATTTCTTTTGGTTTTATATGAATAAAAAGCAGCATTTTATGACTTTACTGTTTATGTCTCTGTCTCGTCCCTATGGTTTTACTTTACAAACATACACTTCTGAAGAAAAACATTTAATTTAATGTATCGTCCATCTTGTTTAATTTTTGAAAGACTGCACTAATTGAAAAGCTGTTTAATAAGAAAATTTTTTAAAGGCTCACTGGTGTGCTAAAATTAAAGAGGGTTAAACCACAAGAAAGCAACTCCAGCTGCTGTGAGGAAAAAAGCAAATAAACAGTTGAGGGCTCTGTATTATGCAGTTGTTTCTGTAATTGGGGATAAGTTGTATTCTGTTAACATTTCATTGTATTTTCTTTTAATTGCAGTTAGTGATGAAGAGCTAAAGAAAAGAATAGCTGAGGAACTGGCACTGGAACGAGCCAGGAGAGACTCTGAAGCTCAGAAGAGAAGGTTGGTTCATTAATAGTAACAGTATTTCAAACAAACTTGGACTTAATGCTTTTATTTTATTTATCTGCTTGCTGGAAATAACTGAATTTTGTGCACAAGCTGGCTGTGAGAGCTCTGGGGGCTGCAGCAGGTTTGGATATTAAATCCATGTTTAACAACAAATGAGCTGGAATTTCCTTGTAAGAGCTGATCCAAACTGTTGCTCTAAATCCCTTTTGACCTCTTGAGCTTGGCTGTTTTGCTGCCTTTTAAGCTCAAGCTTTGCTGATTTCTCTGGAGCCCAAATTATGACTTTGTGCTGCAGAGACAGAGCAGGGGTGGGGTCCCTGTGACCCCGGGGGCTGAGCAAAAGTACCTTGGAGCAGCAACAGAAATGGGAATTCTGGAGTTGTCTGGGAATTCTGGAGTTCCCAGGATGTTTGGAGGAACTTTGTGTATGTAAAATATTGTATTAAACCAGTTCACACCAGTAAAACCCTTTTGATTTCCTTTCTGTAGATTGAAATATTCCTTTCTTAGGCATTTTTTTTTCTCAGAGATTGCAGTGACTCTGAAAGCCTGATCAGATCCATTATTAGCAATTAAAAATTCCTCTTTAAATTTAGAAATTTTGGTATCTGCTGAACTTCTGTGTTTATTTCTCCTTTCATTGATTGTTGTGAATAGATAACACACCAAGTATAAATATAAATATTCCACACTGTCCTCCACTGAGAATGGGGAGAAAGGCTCATTATGATGGATTTAAAAAAATTAGGCTGTAATTAGTACTACTTCAACTGTCTGCATAGATCTCAGTCGTTTCCTACCCAGCATTCTGTTATTTAATTGAGTTAGGTTGATGGAGTATATAATTAGATAGGACTGTATTAATGTCCCAGGGAAAAAAAAAAATCAGGCTTTTCTCTTTTTTTTTGCATCAGCAATAAAGGAAATCAATAAGTTAGAGTGAAATCCCCCCTCTCCTCAACTGGGCTTTGACAGGAAAACTTGGGCTATTTTTGAGCTTCTTGAGTGCTCAAGACTTCAGCTAAATGGGATTAAAATCTGGAAATATTTGGTTTGCAACTTCAGCGTTTTCTCATGTGACACTTCCAGTACCTTCCAGAATTCACCTTGCAGGGGTTGTGCCTTGGCTGTGAAAGGGAGGGAGCAGATTGGGTAAAATATCAAAGTAAATTAATAATGATGATGATAAAGAAAGGAAAAATATCAAAACTTGATAACAGCTTCACTACTTTTCTAGTTTTGATTTATTTATTTTTTTTTTTTTGCCACAGCAAGGATTGTTTTATTATAATTTTTACACAGTATTTGCAATTATAAAATCTGTTTTTAACAGAGCATAGAGGTTTTTTTTGTCTTGGATGAAACAACTGTAAATGATGCAGATCTTTTTTCATAAGTAAAACTTAAAGTCTTTATAGGCTGAATTCTGGTGGAGGTTTGTGTTCTAAAAACATTCAAGAAACTCACATTATTCAATAAATTCTTTCGTCTTCCATGTGCAGAATGTTCCAGCTAACAGAAACATGGAGTATAAAACTGTAGTAATTTGTAATATAAATACAAACACATTGATGCTGTGTTGGAAAACAGAACAAAACCCTGAGCTCTATATTTAAGCTTCTTGACCTTGCACTTGTGATTTATTATCAATTTCATTTCATAACCCACTAATTTTAAGGCTAATCCTGTTGGAATGTGACATAAAAATTAAAGTTTTTACCTCCACATTCATCTTATGGATTGTTTTACCATGGTTGGTATATTTTACATATTTATATTCTCACTTCTTTCTCTAAATCAGGATTTTTTTCTCAATATTTCAATGAAATAACATTTCAACATAAAAATATCTGAAACTTTGGACTGTGTGTTGTCTGATTCCAACTGCCTAATAGCTGATTCTGGTGCTGTTTGTGAGCAGTGTATGAGCACATTTGGGTTTGATTGCAAAATGTCTTTTACTCATTTCAGACTGTGAAGGGAAGAAATCTTAATTTGAACTTCCAGATAAATTATTTATTCACACATCCACGCACAGTACAGATGGGCTGCACTATATAAAGTTAAAAGCTGTGCTTATTTTGGGGATTAGAGCTGAAGAATGACTCTCAAATTGTATTTTAATGCCATCAACTCTCTAACAATATATGAATTACAGCTTCTATTTAACAGGACTTGGAATAATTAATAAAATAGTGATTTAAACTCACCTTAGACTATATTTCCAAAATACCACTTTACTCTTCCTTTGACTCAACCCAACTCTTGTTCCTCACTTTGGTTTTTGAACATTTTGAAATGTTTCATCTGAAAAGCATTTTCATTTCGGAAAGTTCATTTAGAAAATTGATGATCATTGATTTACAACAGAATTTGTAGAGTTTGCAGTAGTAACTGTGAGCAGTTAGTGTGTCAGAGGTGCAGTCTTAGGGTGATACTCAAGGGAACATAAAAATCAGAGGATGGATACAAAAACTTGAGCTTGACAGTGGTGCCAGGTAATAAATGATAATTAAGAGAAGAATTCTGAATAATAAATAGGAGAAATTCACACGACTCAATGGACCAGTGGGTGATAATTTCAATTTTGCCTTTTCTCTGCTTATTCTAGACAAGCTCAGCAAATGTTTAGCATTTTTTTCTAGTTTCCCAAGAAAATGAGAAAATTTTTAATGTTACGGCTTTGAGAACAGGCATTGCAGAAATAAGTAAATTTCCTTCTCCCATCAGAGAGCAGAGTGGAATTTATCCACTCCATCCATTAACTTTGTCCTTGGATACAAAGCTGTTCATTTGTTGGGCTCCACGATACTGATGGTGCTCAGTAAATCTGTTTTTCAAGTTTATTTTAAATGAAAAGTGCAGGCAAAGTAAAAAGTATTTTGAGACAGCAAAAAGAACAACTTCTATCATCAGCATAATGATAAAATTTTAGATACTGCCAAGCTCATCAGAGTGCTGGATTCCTCCACTAAAATATACAAACCACTGCTTCAGAGGCAAGTGATGGATGTGATTTCCCATGGAAATTGAACGTTCCTGAATGATGACTTGACTTTTTTCCGTCCTGAAAATCAGAGAAATTTCAGACTTTTTATTTTGCTAATCATTTAGCTGAGGCTAATTATATTTGGGCGGGGTTCAGTTTCTTGCTTGGCGAGTGTTTCCCAGCTTCCACTTTTTAAATATGATTTGGCACGGGGCAAATATTAATTATATGTAGAGTGAGGTGTTTTTGCGAGCTGCTCTGCATGGCAGGGCCTTCAATAGTGCAGGAAGTGTATTTTGTTCAAGTTTTCAATATATTCATGCCTGGAATTGTGTTGGTGTGCCAGAAATCTGTCCCTGTGCAGTTTGCTTGTGACTGTCCTGTGACGTGCTGTGATTCCAGGGCTTGTTTCTTAGAGGAAAACTCCTGCTGGAAGGAGGAATTTTAAGACAGGAAAAGGCTTAAAAGTAGACTTTGGTTTGTTTTGGTGGCCCTACAGTAATTCTGCTGCCAGCTCTGCTATGGAAGTGTTTAAGGTATGTCAGAAGAGGCGAGGAGGAGTCTCCAGGGAGAGCTTCCAGCACATTCCAGGCCCTAAAGGGGCTCCAGGAGAGCTGCAGAGGGACTGGGGACAAGGCCTGGAGGGACAGGACCCAGGGAATGGCTTCCCTGTACTGCCAGAGGGCAGGCATGGATGGGATCTTGGGAATTGGGAATTGCTGGCTGGGCTGGAATTGCCAGAGCAGCTGGGGCTGCCCCTGGATCCCTGGGATGTCCAAGGCCCGGCTGGACACTGGGGCTGGAGCAGCCTGGGACAGTGGGAGGGGTCCCTGCCATGGCAAGGGTGGCACTGGATGGGCTTTAATGTCCCTTCCAACCCAAACCATTCCAGGATTCTCTGGTGGTTTTTGATAACTGAGTTTTTTGTGTGTCTCTCCCATCTCGTCACCTGTGGCCAGGTGGACAAACTTGGGTAACTTTTCTCTTGAAAAGCACATGAAAAATGCTTTCCTTGAGTAATGCAGACAAGAGCTCATCGAGCTCATTCTGTCTTGGTTTGGAAAGCCAGGTGTCTGCTGAGGAAGGCAGGAGCCTCCCCAGAAATGGAAAATGTGAACTCTCTCTCCCTGAATTATCATAATTTTGAAAATAAGGAGCTCTCAGGCAAAGATATGGGAGCAGGAATAACAGATCTTTACTAGGAAGATTAAAATACAAATGCAATAGTACAAAGATGAGAACAAACTCCTGCCAGAGTGAGAAGAGGCCCTGAGGTGCTGTGGGTCAGGGTGGTGGCAGCAGGGCCATCCCAGGGTGGCTCAGCCCTCCTGCAGTGCCAGCTGTGGCTCTGCTGGAGCAGGGATCCTGGACAAGGGGGGAGTTTTCCTCTGAAGCTCCAGGGCTGCTGGAGATGGGCCTGGGCTCCCTCTGGGAATGCAGGGCAGAAGAAAGCTGCTCCTCTGGGAATGCAGGGGGCAAAGGCTGCTGGGGTGTTGCCAAAGTCAGATTGGATCCAGGTAGGAATGCTTGGCTGCTCCCCTGGGCGCAGCCTGTCCCAAGGGGATGCTGGAATTTTCTCAGCCATGCAGGGACACTCAGTGGCCATGGACAGCAGAGATCTCCTGGAGGGAGGATTGGTTGTGGCAGAGATAAAGAAAACTGCCCCATGAACAGCAGAGAACTGCCCCACCTCTCACAGATGGGGACAGAACACACACCCCAGCCACATTTTTCAACCTAGGACACATTCCCTGGGAATGAATTGTTGAATTCTGTTCTCCATGGCTCACTGGGCTCCAGAGGATGTGATATTTTATCTGTCACCAGTTGGAGAACTGATTGCACCCTCAGTTTGTGCCATCCCCATCTGTTTGGAGCAATCTTTCTAAACTGTAAATGAGCTTTGACTCCACGCTGGTGCACAGAGTTGCTCTGTGGTGGGTTATTAAAGTTGCAACCATTAGATTTTTGTATTTGTTGTTTTGTTGTTGTGCTTCAAGGAGGGTCTGGAGATAACTGCTCATCACTCTGGGGTTTCACTGATGCTCTGAGTGCTTCCCCCCAACATTTTTTTTGTCATGGCTCAGCAGTACATTGCATAAATGATGAGCTCTTAGTAAATCTGGAGTAAAGAGTTGGTGCAGAACAAATTCACCAGTGAAATGTAAAGTGAGAGAAGAATGAAGAAGAGTATTGGACAAGAAGCCTTTGGGAAACTGCAAACCAAAATTGTTATATTAAAATCAATACTGGGGCTTGACCTTTCTGTGCTAGTGGATACTCTAAAACTTCCTATTGATTTTGGTTGTAATGACATGTTTATTCCAGTTTCCTGGCACAGGTGTAGAGAACAAGGGGGAAAATAAAATTATGGATTTCTTTACAATATTCATTTTATGTTTCAGTGAGGTAAAGGTATGAGGAGCATCTTAATGTATCTTTAGTTCATATGGGGAGTGAATTAATTGTGGTGAAAATTTCTTCAAAGCATTCTTTTCCTCCTAAATGATTTTTTTTCCCCAAATAATCAACTATGTTGAATTGGGAAACCTGGTTTTTTTTTGGTGTAGGATTGTCCTCAGGGGGAGTAAAAAGCTCCTTTTTAGGAAATAGTTGTTATTTTGTCTTCTGCCACAGGGACCTGTTGGTTTTGTTTGAATTAAGTGGGAAAAGAGTCTGGAAAACTCCATCTTCTCTGCTGCTGACAGTCAGAGGAAAAGCTGGGAATACTCTTAAGCAGTAAAAGAGATGATAATTCTTTTGACTTGGGATAGCTCAAAAATAAGAGTTTAATATCTCCTGGCAAGAGAAAGTGCACTGGTTTGCTAAAACCAGAGCTCCCAATTGATAATCACATCGAGGAAGGTAAGGGGATTTTATAGGGACAACTGGTTTTATAAAAATTTAAAATAAGCTCTTTTTCCTTCTGTTGGAGTTCTGGATGCTGAGGATTTGAGACTTTCTGTGCTGACAGACTCTGACCCCCCAGAGAACACTGCATTGACCTGAGGCCGTGGGGAAGGCTTCCAAAATTAAATACTAGAACTGGGATTGTGGGGGTGGAGTTAATTAGAAGTGTGTGATATCACAAAATAGAAAACTTCAAGTTTAGGGTTTTAGAATATAGTAATATATATAGAGCTAAGATAAAAGTTTTAGGGCAGTGGCTTGTCCTTCTTCACCTTCTTCATGGGTTTGGGTGGTATTTTGTAATTAGATAGAAAAATCCTCATTGCGGACTCTGACTGAACAGTTATTAAGTTAAAAGGGAAAAT
>VZRH01004229.1:468551-499787 GCA_013397555.1 Urocynchramus pylzowi | reverse complement strand
CACCTCTGCCGGGGACGGGCCCGACACTTGGGCACAGTGAAACACCCGTGTCCCTGCGGGGCCCGCTCCCAGAACGGGACCCGTGTCACCCGCAGTGGCAGCCAGGTTTGGTCCCTGATCATTCCCGGTGAGAAGCGATCCCAGCCCTTCCCCGTTCCCGAACGGGCGCTGCTGTCAGAGGGGCCCGGCGTGGAGAGGGGGTATCCGAGTGACATTTCACACGAGACCAGTTCGTGGTCCGAAGCTGAGCCGAATCGAGCCCTGTTCAGCCGAACTGAGCCGAGCCGAACAGAGCTCGGCCGACCGCAGCCTGCTGCTCTCGTGGCCATTAATGACCGCGTGTGATGGGCTTTAGACCAAAGCCTTCTCCCCGCTCATCTCCCCGCCGCTGTTTCCCTCTTCCCTTCCCTGTGCTGTCTCAGCCCGCTGAACTTCAGACACCAAAACTGCCTTGGCTCCTCTTTACCCTCCAGTAAATCCCACTTCCCTACTTCTCGCATGTCCCTCTCTTTACCGTATTCCTTAAATTAATTTTAACAAACCATCCGTAATTTACCACCCGTAACCTTTGTTTTCAGTCAGACTCGGCTGGGTTCGGCTGAGCTCGGAGCCGCTCGCTCCGTTCGGCTCCGTTCCCGCCCGGGAAGGCGGCGCCGCCTCACGTTGAACGCGCCCAGCTCGGGGCTCTCCTGCTGCCGGGTCCCGCGGGCGGCCCGGCCATCGCACCGACACGAACGGGAGCGCGGGCTGGGCAGGAGCTCATCAGGCAGTGACTGCACTCGCGCTAATTAGCGGGCACGAGAGCGGGAGGCCGGGGTTCGGCCGAGCACGGCTCGGTACGGCTGAACTCGGTGCCACGTGCTGGGTTCAGCCGAGTTCGGTTCGGCTGAATTCGGTTCGGTTCTGCCGTGCTCAGTTCACTCACGATTCCATATGAGAGTCATCACTGCTCTTCCCTGCTGCCCCGGGAATGGAGCATCAGCCGGGCCCAAGCCTTGGAAAAAGCCTCATGAGCAAGTGTCCCCTGAGACGGTCACGGTGGAGCAAGACACACCACAGCGGGGTGGTCACATCTTGTGGGGACAAGAATTACCCCAGGCAAAGCCTCACCGTCACGCCCCAGGGGTGAAGGAGCTTGACCACAGCACATCTGGGGACACAGGGATGGACCTCATCCCCTAAACTCCCAGAATGGCAATCCCCTAGAGACCTGCACTGCAGAAACTGGAACAGGAACCAAAGCAATTATCAAGCTAATGCTAACAAACCTAGAAATACAAGTGAACAGACACACCCAAACCCAAAAAAAAAAAAAAAAAAGGCTAGAGGAAAACCCGAATCTCCTGGCAGGCACAGACCAAACTGACAAGTCAGAGTTTCCCTCATCACAGTGCCCCGGGCTGTGCCAGCTTCCCCAGCTTCACAGGGAGGGCGGCGTGCCAGGGCTGCCTGCAAGGAGCCTTCTGCAGCGGGCAGCAGGACAGAGGGGCAGGCAGGGCACCTGGCATCACAGAAATGTGGGAAGCCAAGCCCCAGCAGGCAACAGTTACGAGCTGGGCAAAACCTTCCTCCTGGAGCATCAAAGGTTCTCTGGAAAAAAATGGAGGTAATCCAGAGCAATCCGTTCCTCCAGGAGATAAGGAGGAGTGGGCACCCACACGGGAATGGGGAGCAAGTAGGAAGGCTGTGTGTGTCAGCTCCTGCCTTGGTCACAGGAGGGAGCAGGGTTTGTCCTGGCAGGGGCGGTGTCAGAGACAGAGGCACAAACGTGGCTGACAAAGCCCTGCTGTCCACAGCAGCTGCCCAGGGCGCACTGCAACAGCTGAGAGTGGCAGCTCAGAGCCAAAGGGAAACAGTCTCCTTTGGCTGTGTGAAGGACTGCGTGCCCCGCACATCTCCAGCAAGGTCACAGCCACTCCCAGATGCCTGAGCCACTCACCCGGGGCTCTGTCGGACAGCTTCCCAGCCAGCGCAGTAGGAGGAACTCGGCTGTGACAGGGGTTGTATGTGCATCACCACAGCCTGGAAAGAAATCAGAAACAGAACAGAACATATCACAATTCCGGCCCTTCAAAAAGAAAGGAAATTCGGTCACATGATTGAGGGACAGCCACTTAGTCCTGGAGGATGCAAGTGCTTTAATTCCAGCTGTGCACATAAGGCTTTAGTATTCTGTGTAGCTGAGACCTGAGTGTTTCTCCCTGGCTCAGCCCCAGAGTCTAGCTGGAAGCAGGAAGGAGGGCCACATCCCTGCCACGGGTAACGAGGGCTGTGCCTGGACATCAGCTGGAGCATCAGCCTCCTCACCACTCACCATGGGGCACTACAAAGCACAAATCCACCCTTCTAATGACAGCTGCAGCTGTGGAACGGTTTGGGCTGATGGATACGGTGCTGAGGGATATTATGAACTTGTTGCCAAGAAGCTGCTGTTGATGTTAAAATAACCTCGATATGGAATTGGACGGTTACCTGAAAGAGGGGTGATTTTACCATCTTGCCAAGGTGGTGTGTTGCTCCCAGTCACAGGAAATCTCTGTCTGACCATCCTCTGAGACCGGCAGTCCCTAAAATCTCTGGCAGTCCGAGAGCGAGAGCGCAGGCTGGGAAGGAGCTGCCAGGGCCCAGTGGCCGCGGGCGATGTCTGTGTTTCCCCCTCTCCCAGCCTGACGGAAAGCTGAGAAGCATCTTCTGGCCGGGCGTGCGGTAAGCTGTCAGCCAGGTCTGCATCAGCTCCCCCAGGCTCTGAAAACACAAAGGCGCCTGTGACCGAGAGCTCCCTGACTGACACGAGCTTTATTTCAGTCCCCGGAGCGCGGCAGGACCGCCCCGCTGGCCACGCGAGCCCGCCGCACGCCGCGGCCGGGGAGTGGCTGTGCCGAGCGGTCCCTGTCCCGTGCAGCCCCGCTTGGCCGCCCAAGGACGCGTGTCCGCTCCCGGCTCACTCCCTTCCTTCGCTGCCGGCTCGCTGTCGAGNCCCAAGTGCCACCGCTCCGAAACAGCCCGGCTCGGGCGAGTTTTGCTGCTATTCAAACCGGTGCTCCGGCCGCTTCGTCTCGGTGATGCTACGTTTCGGTGATCAGGTCGGGTTGCCACGTACGAGACGGCAACAAGTTCCCCCGCTCCAAACTCTCTGCAACCTCTGCCGCGTCAGGAGTGTTGGCTTTGTTGCCCCATTCACCAGCCCGGCAAAGCCCGAGTCCCCCGTTTCTGCTCTCCTCTGCAGCGCCTGCCGAGGGAGACCCCGAAGGAAACAGGCCTGAGGATTAAATGTCCGTGCCTGCACACAAGGAATCGGTCTCTGCTCCAGGACCCAGTGCAGCCAAGGGAGAGGGCAGCGCTGCTGGCTGCACCTCCCCTGTGACCGAGCTGAGTTTTGAGATAGCCAAAGCTGTCAGGCACCAACAAAAGTCTCACTGTGTGTGCTAGGAATCTTTCAGTGCTAAACGCACATTGAACCAGCCTACTTGTCATGTTTCTTCTAGTGAAGCATTAGCATTAGTGTCAAAGCTCGTCAATGCAATACAGACATAATCCAGTGAATATATATATATTCCCAGCTCAGTCTGGGTGTGTTGCTACACTGAATAACGTGGGAGGGAACAGTGGCTGTCACTTCTCCTTATGCTGCTGTTAAACACGATCACTACGGGGCCTGGCCTGACCTACCTTGCCAGGAGGACTCTGGGGGCAGTGACAGAATGTTTAAAGTAAGGAAATATTGGCATTGCAATTATTATTTCCAATTATTCTTTCTGACACGTTTGTTGGGGTAATTACTCTGGCTAGTATTTTTTACTTCGGGCAGTAAGTTAGGTGCATCAGTTTTGTCCTGAGCAGGTATCAGCACGTTCCCAGAAGGAATGTTAGCTTCTGTCCAACCCACTACAGAGGCCAGCAGGAATGGTGCTGGTGCACATCTGAAATGAAGCACACTTTTACTCAGACTGCTTTGTGAAATTTTTGTTGAGATGTTTCTGCACACCTTCTTGTGACATGTTGAATTTAGAGATGAGCTGATAAAGGCAGGAACACTGTTGTGTCATCACTGTCTGAGTTCTTGAAGATTTTAAACCCCTGCGTATTAAGTCCTAAAATTTTGACCATTATGTATGACATGGATGACACATCAATTTCTTCATTCCTTAAAGAATGAAAATATAAAGAAAATCTGTGCCCATGATACACAGATTCTGCAGACCCGCTTCAGACACTGATGAAGTATCCGAGTCCCCTTCTTCCCTCAAGAGTTGGGCATCACAGCATTTATTCCAAGTGCTGTACCCTTATATCAGGATTTATCTGGATATTCTACAAATATATGTACATAAGCAGCTTTTACGTTAGCCACATATATCCTGCAATGAAACTCTCCATCATGAGTCATGTTTCCTTAAGGAAGTTGGCTCTGCTAAGATAATGAAGCTAAATTCGGGTGGCCTGGGGCAAACCCTTCGACAGATACGTGTTTTCATTCCTGTAGTCTAAATGAGAATCTTCTCAGGGTAATCTAAAATATCCCTGGACCTGACTTCCTTAGAAAAGAAATTACACTTGGTACCATAATGACCTTAGGAAAGGAACAAAGCTTCATTTAAACTTAAAAGCATCAGCCACAATTAAAGCACTGCTTCATTTTGCTAGAATCTGTTTAAACCACTGCCAGTCAAACCATAACAGGGGCCACTGACCTTAAGTTTCTAACAAGCAATTAACTCTAGCAAGCTTCCTGAAAATTTAGTCCTTCAGTAAATTAGGAAAAAAAGCACCAAAACAAAACAAAACAAAACAAACCCAAATAAACCCAACAAAAAACCTCCTAAATAAACAAACAATCAAAACAAAAAACCTAACAAACAATCAAACAAACAAAAACAAAAAAACCCACCCTCCAATATGTGAGTCTGAGCAGGTTCTTTTTAGAGCACCATCTTTCATTATTACAAATTCCACTGAACTAATTACAATCATCTTCTACCCAACCCTCATCCCCAAACCCAAGAACTTTGTTGGTTTATTTTAAAGCAAGGATCTCTACCTCCACACATCAATTTTTAGGTCAAAAAATCCAAAACCCGAGGGGTTCCAGGTTAACAGCAGCAAAACCTGATGTTTAGACCAACAGCTGTTGTTGCAGTACCTGACAGTGATGCCCTCCCAAGCTTTGCTGTCTTGTAGGCTCCATTTGCTCTCCCTCTGGGGCCGTCTCACACTTGTGAGCTCCACATGGCCCCTGTGCTGACACGCTCTAAGGAGGTACCTGAAGGCAAGCTCTAAATAAACACAAGACTTACATTACCCCAGTTTAGTGTCATTTGCCTTGAAGAGCTCTTAAATGTTTCAGTAAGTGTAAAATTGCAACACTCTAAGTGCTGTCTCATTAAGCATCAGAATAAACAGCTGCTTATTTTAATGGGTTTCTTTCTTCAGGCAGTTGCTAACAGTTCTTTTGCCACATGCTGTGGTCTGTGCTTAAATATTACCAGAGGCTGGTTCTGCCAAGTACAGACTGTGGCTGCCTGCAAGGTAAAAGCGTCTTTGAAAGCACTACTAGTCCTAGAGCAGCTGTATGGCAATAAAGAAATGTGACATAACTTTGGAGCCACAGAAATGGCAAAGCGTCTTCCAATCACAATTTTCTAGCTGAGTTTTGCCAGCCAACTGCCTAGACCTTGGATTCTTCTCCAGTAAATCCACTGATACCTGAGTATGACATTTTGCTTCTGCTTGCTTATGTGTTTGCTTCATGCTAGGAAGTGTCAGTCACATTTCACCAGTTCTGGAGACACAGTTGGACATTTAAAGACAAGTTTCCAGATTGTCCCAATATCTATTATCAGAGCAAAATGAGATGGAAAACCTTACAGAGTGATTGTGAAACTGCAAGTAGAAGCTGTAACAAACTGGCAAACAAATGGAAATGCATTGCTCTATCCAACATAAATCAAAGACCATGGAGATGAAGTAAAACTGCCCACAATTCTGTCCTTGCTCACAGAGCAGCTCCCCAGGACCCAGCTGATGATGAGGTCAGGGTTGTTTCTCTCATATGGACCTGTCCTCTCATGGCTGAAGACTCTGTATGGCCACTTCCACTTCAGCTTGGGTATTTATGCTCACAAAAATTCTCTAGAAATAACAATAGTTTTTCAGAGCTTCTTTGTTGCCTGTTTTTATAGCAAGCTTGAGTGTCTGTTTCTGATTTTATGCCTAACTGTTATTTAAGTTGCTGCTACACTGATTGTTTTCTCTAGCAGTTAAGTATGTAGGCTGTAAAGGAGCCCTTTCCAATAATGTGCTTCAGAAAACCCCTAAATCTACCAGGCTACCACAAAAGGGAAATACCTGTTACTGTGGTGGGAGGACATGAGAGTTGTGGGGTTTTTGTTGTTGTTTTGTTTTGTTATGGGTTTTTTGCTTGTTTTGTTTTGTTGTTTTGTTTGTTTTGTTTTTGTTAGTGGGCTTTTCTGTTTGGTTTTTTGCTTGTTTTTGGTTTTGNCCCCCTCCACCACACCCCTTAACATGAATTTATATCTCTGGGGTTTGGAGACAGTCGTCTCCTATTCGCTGGTGACCTTATGGCCTTCTACAAAATACCAGACCCGGTGCAGAGCAGAGAACTGCTTGCTTTCCCATCTCCCAGTTGTCAAATCTGGTCAGGATTTCATGAAGGCACTCAGCACATCTACATAAACCCACACCCTGTGTGCAACCTTGCCAGCCAGCCATGGGAACACTGCTAAGAGAAACTCGAATCCTTGATGCCTGAATTTCCCTGCCCAAGCTTCAGTGCACTACCAGCACAGGCTCTTAGCAGGTGGCTGTACCCAGGGAGAGAAGGAGGCAGCTTTGCAGGCTGGCACCAGGTGGTGTCACCTCCCTAGCAGAAACATGCCGGGAATGGAACACGAGGCACTGCATGGAACTGAGACAAACAGCTGCCTGCCAAGCTCCACAACACTCCGAGATCCAGGCTCCAGTTTCTCTCCCAGGAGAGCTGCTGCCATGAACATGTGCCACCCTTGACCACAGAAGCCAGTTACAGAGCTCATGCCTACCACACCAGATAAGGAAAGGGATCAGCACTGCTGTGACTCCCAAATCAACATCAAACCAAAGCACTTAGCTAGAAATAAGGGCAGGAGAAGCTTGTCTAGCCATTTTCTCAATGAAAGACTGCTTAGGGAACTTCCATCCTCTTCCCAGCTCCACCTAGGCAGCACAGTTTTCCTGGTCCTGGTGGTTTTCCAGCAGAGCTGGGTACTCAGGGTTACACTGATGTTACTCGAGTTACTCTGATGTGTCCCCAGGGTGCTGCTGGCAGATCCTGCAAGCTCCTCTTGAACATAAAGAGCAGCCAGGCACCAGCACTGAGTCTCATTTCAGACACGTGGAGCCCGTACAAGGGCAGGCCTGCCCGCAGGCACACAGCTGGGAAGCCCCTCACAGCATTCCAGAAAATATTCCCAGCAGGAGCCAGCAAAGACTTGCTGGCACAGGTACCCGTTTGGGCCAGAAAACTGCTGTCACAGGATGCCATGTTCATGGCCACACTGGCCACTGCAGGGCTTAATCCACACCCTCCTGCTTCAGCATGAGCCTTGCTCCGTGGGGTGGCTTTTCAATTAAATCATAGCATCCTTCCAGATGCTTTTTATTAAAAGCCATCTCCACTAAGTTCCCTACAGACCAGGTCTGTAAAACTATTACCTTCTCTTGTACCAAGGGCTCCTGTATTTAACTTTGCACAAGATTTAATAAAGCAAAATAAGCCTCTTGAAAAATGAGGCTTGTTTTGTTTTATTACAAAAACAAAAAATACAAAAATATACAAAACCAAATAAACAAAATATACAAAAATCCTTCCATACAGGGAATAGATTAAAAGTAACCACTGGCTAGAAATTGGCTGAAATCCATAGACAACAGGTGGGAAGACAGATTAACATACTGCCTGCATTTTCCTGGGACAACTTGTAGTTGTAGAGCAACAGAGATACCCTTTCCACAACTAGAGTGTGATTTGGATTTATCCCTACATGCATTCTCAGCTGGGGCAATAGCTTTGGCTACCAGTATTGACAATTAACTTCAGCTTGCAGAACTCAAGGCAAGATAACAATGCTCATAAAAGAGCCATGAAAGGCAGTATGCACTGAGCTGCACAGAAACCAAGAGGTCTACAGCAAGTCTCAGACTAGCAAGTCTCAGACTCCTGCTGCTTTATTGCCTGTCCCCCTAAATATTCGACAACAGCTGTCTTCTTAGCAGTGTTCTTCCAGCAACACAGGTCTATATATGTCCATATTTTCTACAGCAAGCTCCACCTACAACCAGTTGCAATGCAACGTCAAAGAAGCAGTTACCTGGATTATCAGGGCGCCAGGATGCAGCTCCCAGTTTCACTCCTCAACATAAATCAGCATTTACAACTGTGTAAACATCAGCAGAATACACTCATGGAATGATCTAGAGCAAAAGCCAAGTGCTGTAGAAAGCTTACAGATGCAGAATCATGCTAGCTAGCCCACTTTGGGGGGAAAAAGGAGCTTCCTTAACATTTAGATTATTATATTCTCCTGGAAAATAAATCCCAAATCTTCCCCCCTCCCTTAAGCACTTGACTGCTGACAGACTACATGCTCTGTCACAGCAAATCACCCCAGCTTGTGTTCTGCTTAGAGAGTACACGAGATTTCAAGAAACTTTGGCCTGTAAGGTAAATTGAATCCAAATTCCCCCTTTCCCACACCATGAATACTTGGCAAAAACAAAGCCTGATGCCATTATTGGGTGGCTGTCAGCAACTTGTATAAGTGAGTCCTTTAATAAGATGCAGAGAGCTTCCTGCTACTGTTCAGCATGGTGTGTTCCATTATCACAAGGTGAGGGGAATCTAGTGAATTTATCACTGAAAAAAAGGGGAATTATTCTGCTTAGTACACACTTTTGCTCCCTGTAGTCCAACATCTGGATTGTATTATCACTGAAGCCAAACCACTTAACAGATTTGGCCTTGAAAAACATAAGGGAGCCACCAGATGGATGTGTTTTGCAATCCTGTGCTATGGTGTCAACTTCAGAATTTGTGCAAATCATGTTTTCTGAGTGTCACAGACAACCTTTATGTAGATAATATCCATCATTTTACACAAATTTTCTTTCCATAAGTCATCTGTTGTTTATAGCTCATGCTAAGGGAAACACAGCCTATCAATAAACAGAACAACCCACCAGCTATTGCTCTGATTCTCACCCTGTTTCTTAATCACATGACTCATCAAGCTCATGTGTACAGCTTTAAATGAAATAAATCAAGGGACTAAGTGCAAAAAATTTATTGCACCAAACAAAACTGTGAACTAAAAAGCTTTCCATATGTAAACAGCAATAGGATAGCTAAATCCTCTGGAGTGATTACAGACTCATGTTGGACATACCAGTCGACAAAGTGTGATGACAATTTACAGAGCAATCAAAACCTCACCTGGAGCCGCACCTAGCTTGCAGTAGGCTGGTAAGTGCAGTGGTTTTACTGAAAAGCAGGGGTTTTACTGAAGCCCCTCTGCTGTTACCCCTTGCCAGGGATGGGTGGCAGGCCAGCACTCGGCGCGCCTGCCCAAAGGAGCAGCGGCAGCAGGCGAGCTGGGATGCTCAGCTCCCCCTCCCAGGCACGGCCGTGCTCCAGGCACGGGGCACTGCCCACGCTGCTTCCAGAGAGCAGGCCCAGGGCACAGCAGGCCTCCTGAAGGCAACTGGGGCACCCAGACTGCACCAGGCCATCCTGCAGCAGTAAGACAAACCCTGAGATACAGTCAGGACAGCAGGGCACAGGCTAATAAAACTGAACAAACTGCACAGCACTTACGGAAGAAGCCAGTGCCTGAGCCAAAGTAGGGCTGCTGGGCCAATGGGCAGAGGGTGCTTAGGGCAAGTAGGGGCACCTGGTGCCCTCAGTGCTCTGACAGCTTTCATCTCAGTGTTCTAATGCCAGTGTTCTTATTTTACTTATGAATAGGAATGGAAACACGGAGATGTGAACTTGAATCAAACCACCTGGCCCAGACGAACACTTCCTGCATCCTAACGGTGTGCTGCAGACCTCTGATGTGCCATTCTCTATGTTTCCTGTGGCAAGGCAGCCCCAAAGTACAGCAGATATACTGCCCTAGCCCTATAATTTAGCCATGCTTCAGGAAAGAAACAACAGGGTTACTAACTGAGCTGCAGTCCAGAAGAATGGAGTAAAATTTGCCTCTGTGGAGTTTGTGATGTTCTTTAATACCTGTCAAGTTTCCACTGTGTCGATGAAGCCCTTGATTTTTCACTAAAATAGATGAAAATGTCTTTATGTATCTTTAGATCATCATTAAGCTGCTACATTTAGCAAGAGATTTTCCCAAAGCACCTCAGAAGATTGGAAGATTCAGTTTCTCTTGGTTTAATTGAGTAGTCAAATCCCCAGCCACCTTTGAAAATCGTGTCTTTAAAGCTCTGATCATGCATAGGTGACTCAGCTAAAGAAATGGTAACGCTTTCTGAACTTGGGAAAAGAAATGACTCTATTCAAACCTCATTGGCAATCCCCTGGGATGAGAAAGGAAGCACAACCTTGTCTAAGTATGAAAAGAGAAAAGGTCTATGTAAAGAATACCAAAACCTACAAGTGGCAGAGCACAGCAATCATAGATTTCTCTTTAAAGTCCACGAGTGTAATGCATTTCCATACAGCTCAGACTTCATTTATGAACCTCCTCTTCAGATTCCATCTCAAAAACAGCAAAACCATTTATGGAGCCTCTCTTTTTTATTCTTGCTTTAGACATGCAGTGGATGTTCTCGCTTTTTCACCAGGGAAAGGAAGGTTTGCCTAATGTCCCAAATAAGAAAGTGATAATAACATCAACAATTAAATAAAATAGACACACAGTGTTCTGTTCCAAGAATTACAGAATGAAAAAGCATGAAAAGAATGTGTCCTTTCCTCTTCTGTCTTAAAAGCAAAATGAAAGTGACAGGGGTGAGATTCCCCTGCGAATGAGACAAGGCACCAGAAAGTTTTCAGCTGAAAGACAAATAAGTGGAGGCTGGAACTGTTTGACTTTTCAGGCCCTGAAATCTTTCCCCTCAGAAGCAGCCAGCATAGCATGGATGGGTGTCCTTTTAGCTCCTGCATTTCTCTGACTAGAACATGTCATGACCTCAAGCTAACCAGATTCTCAGTAGCAGGGAACACAAATATCTCCTTGAGCATGGGAACACCTTCCAGGTGGCTCCAGGAACTCCCTTCAGGGCCACCCAAGGGTGAGTGGGGTACTGTGCACCACGC
Organism: Urocynchramus pylzowi; assembly: GCA_013397555.1. Taxonomy (NCBI): domain Eukaryota; kingdom Metazoa; phylum Chordata; class Aves; order Passeriformes; family Fringillidae; genus Urocynchramus; species Urocynchramus pylzowi. Next base: position 488,458 of record VZRH01004229.1, on the reverse strand, counting down.
TGCCTGGGGACACCTCTCTTTTGGGCTCAGCAGCTCAGTGTGTTAACAGGCAGCAGCCATAACCAAGGTCTAACTTTTGCTGGGGAAAGTAATCTCTTTTAAACACAAGCTGGGCGCACTCAGGTAGTTCTGTTCTTTGGTGAAAGTCAGTGTGCACAGACTTCCTCTAGGCCTTGATGACATGCAGGCCCTGGACAGAAGCTAAGAGCTATCTGAAGTTTAAGAGCCCAAGGTGCCAGTGCTGTGCTCTTGGGTCTCACTGGCTCCCCAGAATCTCCTTCAGATCTGTTTTTACACAGGGGGAGTTTTCTGTGACTCACATCATGTTCTTTCGCTTCCTTTTTTCAAAAGGAAATCTTTATTGTCAGTATTTAAGCAAATTGATAGTGCCCTGCTCCACTCAGGAGGGCTGACAACTTTACAACAAAGCATTTATTAATGGAAGTCACACATAAATGGAAGGAATATTTTGTGTGGGAGGGTTTATGTGACGAGAAGGATTTGTTCATTACCAAAAGAAAATGTTTAGATCTTGTGTTTGGGAACCTGCACTTTCTTTGATCACAAATGAGAGGGCATTACCAAAGCAGAGCAGGGACAGGATACTTCAGTGTTGATAAAACATGAGCTTTTAGTAGTCTTCAAAGTGCTTTTTACCCCCTGCCCTAAGCCAGCTGCTAAAGCAGGCAGCTGTGCACTGCCTGCTCTGCTCCCTTGGCTGTCTACCTTTGCACAGGGTGAATGCCTTTTCCTCACTGTCCCCCAGCCTGCTTGGTTCTGTTTGGCCTGAGTCTCTTCTGGGTGCATTTAGTGCCGTTCTGTAGCTAACTTCTGGCAGTGGTTCTCTTCTCCAATACCTAATCGCTGCCCCATAGCTCTGTGAAATAAATAACTGGGTTCAGGGGATGTGAGTTTTCCAGCACTGGCAGATATTTCAGCCTTCCTAAAGGCTCAGAAGTCACCAGCAGTGTAGCACATGGGAAGAACTCTTTTGCAGTGGATCCCGTTCTGCCAGTGCAGAGTCACTTGTCAAGGACAATAGCTCTTGGCTGAGCATTAATATGACAGAGTTGGGCGTGCTGCCAAGGAAAACACTCCTTTGTGGTCTACGCAATGTTTCGCTGGCCTGTCATTTTGAGATCACCACTGACAGCGAACTGAAAACTGCCTTTCACCATTATTAGAAAGAAAAAGAAGACTACTCAGCAAAATGAATAACAGGCTTTGCTGAAGCCCCAGAGCAACAAAAGCAGTTTGGGTAGATGATGTGTGTGCGTACGTGTGTGTCTGGGCATGTGTGAGCCTTGCAGCAGCTGCCCTCTGTGCTGGAGGAGCCCTGCACAGGAGGCAAGAAAGCTTTACCCTCTACAGAACGGAGGCTGGAGGGAGCCTCTTTACACTGGCTTCTGAGAAAACTCAACAGATGATGCTGCTTGCACAACACAAAGAGTCTTTCAGCTTCAGAGATGTTGACTACAGGGCTATCTTTGTGCTCGGAAATTCTGCCTGTTTGTTGTGCCATGGATCATGGGATTATCTAAATTGGCTTTAAGAGGCTGACTTGCTTTTGCACAAGAGGCGTCCTGGCATTTAACAAACTAAATGGGAAGTTACAACTGAGGTCCATGAGGTTTCAATTATTTCTTGAGATGTGAGAACTAGGAAGAACAGTGCTCATTGATTCTCATCCTGTCATTCATTCATGGGGAGTCCCCTTGAATGCTCAGAGAAAGGCTGTCTGAAGGCATAAATGCCTGTAATGATTATAATGCACAAAAGGAAGGAGCTGTGCAGCTGCAAACATGCAGGGCATTAGCTATATCTGTGACTTACCTGACATCATAACCTGATACACAAGGATTGTTTTGTCTCTAGACACTTGCCACTTCTGGCCTTTTCTTACTGCTCACACTTTTCAGCTTCTAGCCCTTAAAAAGGAGTCTGCTTCCTCTCTAGTTACACAGGCACTAAAACAAGGTTAAGCAGATGAACAGTACATTACTTCTAAATGGGACTGTTCAGATAGGTTCACTGTGATCCTGTTGATCCATTTTCTCTTAAAACCTATACATCAGAAGACTTTCTGAGAGTCCTGGGGAAACTAACCTGCTGACGAAGAGAAGTGTCGCTGAGGCTTTTGAGGCTGCTGCCAAACCACATTCCCCTGTGTGGGATCCTGACAGCCAAAACCAGACTGGGAATGATGCTGCGTGATGTTGCTGTCTGGTCACTGGACAAGCTGCTTCTAAAGTAGAAGAGCACGTGCTACTGAAGGGTTGTGAGCGTGCCTCATCTACTTCTAGAAACCACCTGAAAGGACACAAGCAGCCTGCACAGATGAAATGGAAGTGTCTGTGCTCAGGCTGCTTCTCGGGAGCTTGGTTCCTCTCTCCAGCTGCTCGTACAGGGCCAGCACAAGCCGCGGCCCCTCTTCAGGGACAGGGACAACTGCCCGTGTGTGGCAGCGTGTGAGCTTCAGACTGCTGAATCTGCAGAAAGCTGCTCTTCTTTCACCTCTCTGCAGCTGCATGGAGGTTCACAGCAAAATGTTTTTAAGATAGCATTGAAGCATTTCCTCTTCAGCCGGAACTTCCTGTTTTGCCTACGTGGTCTGTCTCCATGCTTCTCACTGCCCCCTCCTTTCCCTTCCCTGTCTGGAATGGATCTTGCTTTTTGCACCTCTGGTGCCCATGTGCTCACTGCATGAAGGGAAATGCAACTTCCTCTCTCTGTCACCCCAAAAAAACCCCTCTCTCAAACAATGAATTCTCTGCATGGTTGAATATCAAGGTGGTTTCAAAGGATGAAAATAAAAATTTTGTGAGGCTTCCAGCAGATTTTAAGATTTTGTTGTCAAGCCATTTTTTCCAGATACTTGATGAGATATGAGAAATGTGTCATTACAAAGAGGACTCACTGAGACAAGCAGGTGTTTGTGTCTCCTGGTGCACATGTACAGAGAGACTTTGAGTTCAGAAAGCATGAAACATCCTTCACCCATGCTTAACTGGGTGACTTTGCTTTTAGAATAAGTTAAAACACCACTGGATGAGATATAACATGCCAACCTGTGTGACCAGGGGACTGCCACTGAGGTTGTGCTAGTCACTTTGTTTAGCCATGTCCTGTCCAGAAAGCCTATTAGAAGGGAAGATTGTATCACAGTCACAAAGAGGCTTTGCTGCTCCGATCAACTCAATGGCTCAAGAAAGGTGGCTCCCTGTGGGATGGAGCCCCAGTTCTGGGGAGGAATCACTTAACTTTGGCTACAGCTGCCTGTTTTTTAGCCCAAGCACCGTGCACCCAGTAACCTGTATACAACAGCACTTGGGACATCTGACAAACTGTTATGAAGGGATGAAAGATAACGATTTTGTACTGAGAGCCAAGAGCTCCAGGAATCAGAGCAGCTGGGACTACCAGTTATGCAGGTGTGTTGCACTAGGGGGGCTCAGTGATGTGATTAAGTTCAGATCTGTTCTAAATCATCAAAAAGAATGCTATTCTCCAGAGAAGAACTCTGTTGGGGGAGCACTGCACCATGAGACTAGTGAGGTATCACCCGCGGCTGGGTGCCTTGTACTTCCCAGCAGGATGGCCATTCATGCTTGGAAGAGATTATGGCATGCTGTTCCCTCCAGGCTCCAGGTAGGGCTTTGCTGTAACTTTTCTTTGGCAGAGGGACAGCCAGACTGCACCTAACACATGGCAGAGATTTCCCTGAAGGACTTATGTAAGTGGGGAGCAAATGACTTGCACTTCAAAGTAACAATGCTTCAGGGACAAAGCTAAAGGAGCTTAGAGAGGCAATTGGAGAGTTAATCACACCTTTGATGTATCCTTATCTTATCAGGATATGCAGATATAGGGCCTCTGAGAGGCTGGCCAAGTGGTAAATTTTTGGTTGTGTAAACACTGAGCCGATGGGCCTTGGCTCCTAAAGGTGAGCAAATCCNCAAGGCTTGGGATACACACAACATGTTGTGTCCTTGGGGATATTTCAAGTCCTCCCAGCTTCTGGGGCTCAATGTCACTATCCCCAAACTCAAGTGGCTGCTCTTTGTCAACAAGATCCTGATCCACTTGCTTCAGTTCCTATGGAAGAGCCAGCTCTGGGGCTGCCTGCTTGCATTATACTATGCTGGAATTCAGCAAAGCACTTTTTCAGTACAGGGAGGCTTGTCTTGGGGTTTCAGGAGGCACAAGCCCTTGCATCTGTTTGCTTGCTTCAGCCTTCCCAGGAAGAAGTGTTTCATGGGGAGATAACCACTGGAAGGCTTGAAGGCTTTACTCTTTTTTTTTCATTCCCTCTAAATTATCTGCTTAGCAGCTGAAACGAGGAGGTGCTGTCTACCTTTGTAGCTTGGAGATGTTGCCACTTAATCTGAGCGTAGAGATGGGCATTGTGAGCTTTATTGCCACAGAAGCCATCTGTCAAAAGTATAATTTTGACAAATATTGAGGGCTTGGCAGCCTGATGTGGAAGGTGCTATCACTTGCTCTCAGACTTCCTACTTGAGCAAAAGAAAGGATGACTGAGCAGAGTACATCTGAAAAGAGAATGTCCTGGTTGTCTGCATTCTTTCAGATCAGCTTAATCTTCCAAGTGACCTCCAAAGATAGCCCGAGTGACTCTTCAAACAACTGTGTGATCAAGTCCTGAGCATACAGTGCTTTCTCCAGCTGCCTTGACTCCTGGCAGCTGAATTGGACCTGCAGCTATCAGTTCTCCTGGGCACTGTGTTCTTCACAAATCACTAAGCCCAAACAGTTATGGTTATATGGGGAGTTGAGAGCAGAGGCAAAGGCTTGATTCCTGTTGCAGTGCAAGGTACAGAGTCCCTGCCTCACAGCCTCTAATTTCAAGATTTCTATTTCTGTCAGCTCAGGCTACCAATGAGCTTCACTAACTTAATTTCCCCCCCTTTAAATGATAAGGGAAAAGGCCTTTCCTTCCAGTTTGCTGGAGCAGTACAGGCCGAATGGGTGGCATGGCACACGGGTGGTTAACTGTCTTGTTTTCCCATCTGCAAGGGAAAATGACTGTTCCTCTAAAGCTATTGCTGTGTGCAATAGGCTGCTGTCCTTCCTGGCTCTGCATCCAGCAGCAACTTCCTCCCTTCAGATAAAGTGAAGTTTATCTACAGAATTCTTAGCAACTGGAGGAAGAAGTGAGAGGGGCAATCATGAGATCTGCTGATATAAAGCTGAGCATGCCTTCCCTCACAGGGCCCACAAGAACAATTTCCCTTTCTAAACGGCAAATCAGTGTCCTCGCACATGAGGCTGGCATGCAAAGAAGCTTAAAGCAGCCCATTAAATGCAATACAGCAGAAATGCTAACAGTGCACTCAGCCTTGGTTTGTGTACTGATGGTGGGATAAACAAATAAAGAACTTTGGGGCTTATGTTCTGCTTATTACATTTGAATTTTGTGACACATTGTATAGTACTTGAACTGCATTGCTTTAACTACATATACAAGCACAAACTATACACACATGAACTGTGCACTCAGTATCCAGGCCTACTGTTTGGTCAGGAGTCAAAGGTCAGGGTTCTGGATGATGGGACAAATTTAGCTTTAAATTATGCTCTCAAAGACTTCCCTGTGTGTGTGTGTCTATTCAGAGGCATTCAGCACTAGGTAAAGAACAATGGCCTTTAATTACAAAAGGGATAAAAATTAAATAGAAAGCAGTTTTGAAACACTATATAAGAAGGATAAATTGGAAAATGGATTAGAGAGTTTCTGCATCCACCTTTCTGACTGAACAGTGAAGCTAGCAAGCACCTGTTGGTGTGGAGTTCATGACACTGATATCTTTAGGAGCAACACTTTGGTTCTCACTAAACCAGGAATTTCAGTTTGGTTTTGTATTTCTAGAACCACTGTGTTCTCTTTGCAGATCTTTAATACATTTAGCACCAAACTGACCCTGCTACCCTTTCTCTGTGAAGACTTGAGATGACAGTCCTTGAGACAGCTGTTTCTTCTGCTGTGTTAGAGCCTCAATGTCCTTCTAAAGCACTAGTCTAGATTGTCTTGGAAAAGGTAACACAATTTACTTGATGGAAAGAGGATGTAAATCCAGCACTTAGTGGCATTCTGGCCCTGCACTGTCCATCTAACAGAAAATGAGTGGCTTTGTTCTGACAATAGAGTGCTCTCATACTCGTTTTCTGAGACTGGGATCAAGAGTTGTACATGACATTTGGTGTTGTACAGTGGACGATCAGTCTCTGCTGCATCAGGTGCTATACAAGGTAAAAAAGTAATTAGGTAGCAAATAGCTCTGAGATTCCTGTGGCTGTGCTCCAACACTATCAAGTGTCCGCTGCTCTCCAGTGCCTGGCAAGCTGAGAGCACTTGGTGAGAACTACAAAAGTTCTTCTTCTCATCCTAACACAAGTGCAGGACCCTAAGGTCTTTGGGACACCTGCAGTGACCCAAAGGTGGGAGTGTACCTTTTGAGCCACGCTTCATAGGGACCTTACCTCCGCTGGCAGTCAGAGTAGGGACCCTGATGAGGTCAGTGTCAACTCCAAGTGGGAAGGAATCTAACAAGTAGCTTAGCACTTGTTCCTTCTGTCCCTAGGTAAGATGGATTCATGAGTTATGGAAGAGCGAGGGGGAGGAGGTATGACACGCAAGCAGCTCTAACCAGCTGAAACTAGATCTCTCCTAGCTGGACAGTTACAATTTGTCACACGGAAACAATGCTCAACTGTTCGCCCTGCGAGTAAACAGGACCGGAACAAAGCCTCAGCTGTATGTGTGTGTGCTTGTGAACCTCCTTGCACTTACTTTGCTGGCTGTCCACGTGCTGGTCAGTGTGTGGCTTGTATCTTTAATCAAAGACAAAAGGAGAGGGATGGGCAGGCAGTGACAGGCAAACATAACCCTTCCACTCACCGGGGGACCTGCAGTTTGTCTGTGCCAGGCCTATGGTCTGTCTCTGGTGTATCTGAAAGATTTCAGTATGTAGTTCCACGTGTTCATAAAAGCAGAGCTGGAAAGTAAGTTCACATGAACCAGGACAACCTACAATTATCTCACGGAGCTCTACAAACAAAACAGCTATAAGTGAGGCTTATAAGCACAGCTAATTTGGTTTACTAACATGGTCATTAGGACTGCATGGTGAGAGAGGGTGAAATGAGCAGCTTAGAGCTCCCCATGCAACTCTATGTGCACTTCAACAGTGGTCAGCTGCACTGTATCACCGGGCACTCTGGAGATTCACCGTGCTGCCCGAGTAGTCTGAAATCCCCCTCCTGTTTTGTACAAGGGAACATCTCAACTATTTATCTTCAGCTAGTAAGGTCTATCAGCAATCCACTCCTATGCTCTTGGATCACAAGACAGCTCCTCTGTTCAGACTGTGAAAGCTGGAAACAGAGAGGTTGATGCTTTATTTTCCAATGTCCTTTTCAACTGTGCAGTCTCAGAAGAGCAACAAGATGTAACTCATTTGTCACTGCTCCTAGTGATGGGAAGGAAGAATGAGGGGAATGTGTCCCATGATGCCAGAGTGAACTGGAAACGGAACAGTGAAATTCTGGTGAAATGAAATACATTAGTCTAATTAGCCTGTCCACTTAATTAAAATTATTTTCTTTGTGTCAGTTTGTCTGTATTAAATGATATGAAGAGGGAGAGCTGATGTGTGCCTGTTTAAGAGCATTTGGAAATCTCTGACATTAGGGAGGGAAAAGAGGTGGGATGGTGGTGTATCGGACAGAGAAAAGGAATGCTGGAATTAGAAAAAGTATTGAAATGATAAGAGATTGGACACTCAGTTTAATTTACGTGCAGATGGTGAAGGACCTCTCATCCAGGTAGAGACAGGATGATACTTCAGTCTGGATGCAATACTGAGAATAACAGGCAAAGGAATTGCCCTCCCCACAGGCACAGGGACAGGCTGTGTCATTAAGTCCCTGCAAAGAGCACATTAAAATCCCTGCTCATTTTCTGTCTGCTTTCCAAGGTCCTCGAGGAAGCTGAAGTACTGTGTTCTCTAGTTACACCCTGGCCACACTGTTGTGTTGGAGCCTTTCAGTGCCAAGGTCTCTGTCACAACAGCAGTCTCCTCCTCAGCTGCCACCTTTCAGTTTGTACTGAGCACGAAAGATGATGCCAAATGGCAGCATAAACTGATCCTTGGCTCACAGTATTTGGCAAACCAACCCTGGAACTGATTAACCTTTAACTTCACTTATCTGCTTAGCAGCCTGGCTCTCTGAAGCAGGAGATTGGCACTGGCACCAGCAGACTTGGGAAGGTGACGCTGTATTGGCCCGTACCGAGTCTATACTCAAAAGGTTTCCTTAGGGGTATAAGAGAAGGGCCTCAGGAAGGCTGAAGGATGAATGGCTTCTTTTCTGATGTGCATGGGACTAAGCTTGCCAATATCCAAAGGCAAGAGAGGTTTCTGAGGCCCTATATGATCAAAAACAGTCTGGGAACATTTAAATAGCCAAGGGCACATTTTAATGGACTACAGAAAGTTCCCAGCACGAGTGAGACTAAATGGAACTTGTGTACCCTAACCAGGTGCCCAAACTGAATACCTTGGACTTCAGGAGACACAACCAAGGTGCTCGTGGCAGCAAGCGAGTGGTCTTCACCAAGTAAATCCCCCTTTAGATCAGCCCTACCCTCTAAGGCACTTGTGTCCCTTTTCCAGCCTGCGTGTCGCAAGCCTGGAGTTGTGCAGACTGGGGATTTTGCTCAGTTAATCACTGCAGAGACACCAAAAAGCTTCTGAAAACTTTCAAATTAAAATAAGTTATTGTGTCAGAACTGAGAAACAGAGCACTGCCAGGCTTCTGTTATTGGAGAGAGCAAGAGCAGGCCAGGGGAGGAGGGGGACATAGAGAGACAGCACAATGGCAGCCAGTGGCGAGTCCTCCCGTGCAGCAAGACCGTCTCCTGGCAACGTGTGGCAATTGGTGGACGAGCAAAAGGAGCCTGAATGAGGCGCCAGGGTCCATTTCAAGTGTTTTGGAGAAATTTGCTATTCACTTATTGCAGACCTGCCTAGCTTATTAATAATGCCTTCTTCTGCTGTAACCCTGGCTGCTACAGAAGTGCTGACAAGATGGGTATGCAGGGCACAGATCTGCCTGTGGAAGAGCTGGGCAGTGCTTTTTGCATGGCCCTCTTCTGGACCCATTCCTTGGCCTTTTGTTGCCAAGCATTTGGTTACCATGCCAACTTTTTAGCATTAAATCATAATCTAAGCCCAGCAGGAGGCCAAAGCCTTCTCAGGTCTAGCTCCTGTCCTCTCCCCTGTGACTGTACAACTGGTTGTGTGAGCAGGATTGGCTGGATGCTTTGATGGCTTGTCAGCAACAGCCCGGATGAAAACTTAGCGACAGGGAAATGACAGTTCCCTTTGGAAACGGGTACAGAGGTTAATGGGAGCTATGCCTGGAAGATTTCTGTCTTCCCAGCTCTGCCACCTGTCTGAAACCAAGCCCTGTGTGTCACTCAGCTTGCAGCGCTCTGCTGGCACAAGGTGCTGCTGAGCTGAAACAGGCTTTCATGTTTGAGGCTTGCTTTGCACTGCCTCATTCCCCTCACAGCAGGACTGTTTCTGGGCTATTAAAGACATACTTCAGACTGTCAGGACCGAGGTATTAAAACAAGAAATATGCTGTTGATAACAATGTGTATTAGCTCATTAAAATGGTGAAACATGTTAAGTGCACAGATCATGCGTATTATCCTCCTACAATAGGTCAAAAACAAGTCATATACTGATGCTGAAATGGCTCAAAATAAAGAGTATGAGAAGTAAGGCTGTGTTTTGCAGAAAAGAGATGAGGCCTGAGTTCTCCCTCTCAACTGCTTAAACTGTTTTGCAGCAGAAAGCTTTTTGTTTGTCCCTTCAGTGAAGCTGAATACCCACAGCTTGCAAATTATCATTACATGAGAACACAGGTCAGAAAAATGGAAACAGAGTTTTGGACCAGTTTTGTCAGGAGAAGCAATTTGACTGATCCTGCCTAAGCCTTAGGATTCCCATCTGGGGTGTCAAGCATCACTGGGGAGCACTGCATACAAAGTCTATATTCTTTAAATACTTCAAATCTCACCCCTAATGTTGGTGGAGGTTTTTCATAATTTCAAAAATAAATGGAAAACTTTTCTTTGCCTCCCTCTGGCACTGCAACACCATTGTGAAGAGCATCCCAACAATGCAATTACATTTGGCTTTAAATGTTGCTGTAGAGGTTCCTGCTAGTCAAATATGGCTTGGGCTGTTCTTTATCTGCAGCATGGGGTGAAAGAGTAGCTCTGCTTGCTGTTTTCCTGTCTGATACAACACAGTTCAGTAACAATCTACATGATCTCCTCGACACTCTGCTGTAGATTTTACCTGATTTATCACACCAATTACTTTGCTAAAGCTGTATTTGGATCCAAAGACACTACTAGGCACTGCCTGGGCAAGAAAGAGCAAGAGTTAGTTTTTCTGGCATTCAAGGAATTTTCTTGTTGGTTGCAAGGGAGATGAGCTCTTGGGTAATGAGATGAGCTCTTGTATAGTGAGGGAGCCTGCTAATGCTGCTGATCAACTTAAGGCTGTGTCCCTTTCTGTAAATGGCTGAGGAAAAAAACTGTCTCCTACAGCTCAGGTGTCCTGAGAAAGTTTCTGTGTGCTTACTCAGTTTTTGGCATTCAGAGGGCATATGCACATGATGCAGCCCAGCTGATGGCATTTGTTTAGGTGACAAATTATGAGCCATACACCTGACCTCCCACCTCATCTCCTGCTGTCTTTGTAGCTGGCTCAAAGAGGGGGCACAAAGCACTTGGGCTGCTCTGTGCTCCTCTTGAGCCACAGTGAAGCCAACTGTCTTTTCCCTGGCACGATGGAAAGCAATGAAAAATCTGGCCCTTGTGCTGCAGAGAATAATGATCTTTTCTTCTGCTCTCTTGTCCGAAATGTCATCTTAGATGTAAATTGAGAACAAGAGAAGGAAAAGGACTGATGAATATGTAGGACAGAAGGGTTAAGTGAATGCATGTTACCACTCTAATCTGGATAAATCTTCTCGTCTCTGTGCACTGGTATAAGTGACTGTACAAAGAACAAGACACACCAGTAGGGGACAAACCTGTTAAATAGACATACTTGTGAAAGCCCAATATTTAAGGTCAAATGCAAACTGATAACTTTTGGACCTGGTCTGCTGCCCTTGGTCACTGAATTCATGCCATGTTTACAGTTAACACTGGATTTGCTCCCACATTCCAATTCTGTTCAAGAATACTCCAGCAACTGCTTCATGGAAACACGGAGCTGTGTTGCAGGTCCCAAAGGAAAGGGAGCCCAGCATTTGGTCTTTTCTAAATAGCACCTTGTATTTAAAGTACTGGTAAGTGCAAGGGATCCATTTGCCCCTAAAAAGGACATAATCCAGAGTTGTGTAAAATGCAGGATCCTCTGGAGGACAAAATTCCCACAGCAGTAGATAACAGTGCATGAGTTGGTTTTCTTTAAAAGACAAACATCATGTCAGTTTACAGGAGCTCCGGTTGTCAACCAAGACTTGTTCTACTGGCGGCTACACCAACACAGAATACAGGCAGTGCTTTGAGTGTTCAAATTCCATTTGGTTTTGATTCTAAAAATACCTACTCAAAGGTTCCAAAGATGCTCCCACTTTAAAACACATGTTCTTAAAGAAAGTACTAATTTTGTGGTGGATGTTAACTGTAAAGGCACATGTTGGGAAGCTCTGATTTCATGCTTTCTAGATAAGTTCAGTTCAGCAGCTTGGACGTGGCTTGTTCCTTTCAGAAACAGAAGCAGTCTAGTGAAGCACAAACAGCAAAAGGATTTGGTAGTTTGATCATAATTATAAGCAAAAGCTTGCATGCTAGTTGTACCTATATTTTTATCTCCCTCAGCTTTCATCTGATGTACAGAGGGTCTCAAGTAAAACAGTAATTTCTGTTTGGTTCTGTATTCCACCTGTACTTTTTATACTGTTAATCTTGACATATTTAAGTGAACATTGAATGATTAATGTAGTGGATGTACTTTAAAGAGGTACACAAAATTTTTATTACAAGAATTAAGGCAGACTTTGACTTCAAAAGCTTTAAACCTCCCGTGTTTATTTTTTTTTCTCAAGATTAACTTTCTGTGTTAATTCACTGATTATAAAATCATAGCTGGCATGTTAAAAAGAACATGGCAAAAAGTTTCAGAAGTGTAGCTGATGCTTATGTTCAAGGTTCAGAAATCAGAAGAGGTCCAGATGGGAAACACTCCTGAATTTTTAATAATGTTGTCTGGCCAATGTCTTCAATGACAGTGCTCTAAAAGGTACATAAACGTACTGGCAGTACATGAATACCAGTCCCTGGAAGAGACCGCCTGGAGTTTTGCCACAGCTTTTGGCATTGCCAAGTCAGCTCTTGGCAATGGGTGACTCCTCAGGACCAGGTTTCCTACCTGACTTCATTATTTATTTTTCAGTTGTTGTGCAGTACTATATGGTACTGGAAATGTAGAGAGAAATCAAGGAAATATCTGTAACATGGGTAATTGCTGCAATACAAAGGTAGAGACTGGAGAGAAGGAGGTGCGGGGCTTTTCTTACTGTACAAAAATAGAAGTCACCAAGCAAAAATTCCATCAGAGGAAAAAAGCAAGTGAGAGAGATCACCTTTACACAACAGCTCTGTTGCTGTTTTGCAGAGATGTTGGCATGATTACACAAGTGTAAGGAGGATCAAAGAGGCAGTCTTGCAGATGACAGCAGCTCTTGCCAAATACTACTTCTTTATAGCCTCTGCTTCAGGGAATTCTGACAGCCGTGCTAAAGCTCCCTACTTATCAGGTGGTAGGTTAAAGGAAAACTTGTCTTGCAGGCTTCACATGGTAAATGCAAGTGCCTTCTTTGCATGGTGAGTATGTCTGCTTTAAAAATTATACACTATTGTACACCTGATTACAGGGACAACTGAAATAGATTTTCTTGGAGGATTAGAGCTCCTGGTACATGGGACCTTCAGGAGAAACAAATGACAAGTGAGAGACCACAGGAAGCAGAAAAACCCTGTGGGACTGGGCTATTTGAATGGTCAGTCACTGATAATCCATCACCAACGTTAGCTTCAAGAAAAACTTCCAAATCTTCTGGGGGCAGAGCCAGGCAGAACTGTAATGAGCTTTAGCTATAAATTATCACAATCCTCCGTGTGTGAATGGAAGCATGAACAGAAATGCCATGCCAGTAAGGAATCATGGCTAACCTGGCTCTCTCGGTCTCGGTGAGCGGAGATGACTGCAACTGGTTATCTTCTCACCCATCCTGGGATGGGTCCAAAGGCCTTGGTCAAACAGGCCCCAGGAGCTGAGCAGCAGTGCATTTACTGTAACCCCTGTTAGTAACCTGGCATTACTAACAGGGGTCTGTCACCTGTTGGAGGGATGGGGGTTTTGCTGCAACATCAGCTGCTATGAAACAGTTGGACTACGTGGAGAGGGGATGATTTTTGTTTTGTCAGGCAACGTGGCTGAAAAAAGACTGTTTCTAGCTGGGCACAAAGTGCTCGCTGTGCATTAAGCTCCAGAAGGCTCTTTGGAGAGCAGCTGTTGGAACATGCACCCCTTTTTCCTTTTGTGCTTCCCACTGTGTTTGGTAGCAGCTGTCCGTAACGCCGTCATCAGGCACTGGACACAGCCGGAGCACAGAACACTAAAAAGGGGCAGCTTCCAGGGCAGGAAACAGACACAGTGAAAACCACCAACAGATTGTCAGCGGTACTCACTTAGCAAAGAGGAAGCTGTCCCTGGGCAAGGCTGTGTACTCAGGCTCTGGCAGCCGAGCCAGGATTCTAGTCTGGTTTTCAGCCCTTGCAAAATGCTGTGTGCACTTGTCCTGGTCAATTCAGGCGGGAGTGGGAGGACAGCTACAGTGTTGCCGGTCTAGGTTCTAGGCGAGCCTCCTGATGTGGAGCAGGTTGCACCTCTATTACAGGAACTAGTATCAGTGGACAGGTAACATTTCAATGGTAAGGCACACAAGGTTGTGTTCCAGTCTTACAGAGAAGCAGTAAATTCTAAACCCAATCAAGTTGCCCAGAATTGCACAGGATATGTAACCTGTCAGGCCCTCTGAAGGTAGCTAGTGTAGGTGGGGTAGTGACAAAGTAGTTAAATCCACAGGGAATCAGTGGGAGAGCCCTGGGAAAAGAGACTGCCTGGAGAATAACTAAAAACTAATATGCTTGCTCTTGAGCACCTTTTGTCCAAGCTGTTCCTCATTGTGCTGGAAATACCACCATCTCCCCCGGCCACTCATTCAATGCTTAACTGTCCTTGCAGCTACACAACTTGTCCATGATGTTTTACCTGAATTTCATTTGGTATTATTTAGGTGCCCCTATCTCTGGCCTGGTTAAAGGGAACATGACTGTGCACACTGATCCCTTCGCATTTGCTATTTTTGTCAGTAATAGGCTGACTCTTTTCTGGGCTAAACAACTCCTCCCACTTCATGTCCATTCACAGGCCGTGTGGTTTCCAGACATCTGATGGTTCTCACTGATATCACCTCATTTTGAAGGTCAGTGTGCCCCTCAAACACAGCACTCCTTTGGATCTGGAATGGAAGGGTTACCTGACATCTCTTGGATCCCCTATTTGTGTTTTCAAGCCACACTTAAAACTAGTTCTGTTATCCTGTGGTACAAGAGGCCTTCTGGCCAGTGTCAGGTGTTAGAAGCATGACCTCTAATTTTCTTCTTCCCCAGGAAGGTGTGACTTTAGCCACACAGTTGTTAAATCAAGTGCATTGTAATGTGGAAGACATTTTCTGGTAGACAGAGGTGCCTTCTGTAGCAAGCCTACGTTAAGATAATCTAGGCTCTGTATTCTTCCATGTCTTAAAGCATTTTATGTTCAAAGCAGAGAGTTCACAAATGCAAGCAGGAGCTTCTCAGAAGCAGTTAAGGCTGGCAGAAGCCCAGCTAGAGATTTTGGTACCTTATCTATGGAATTATGTATGGTACCTTATCTATGGAATATTATGTATTCCCAGCTGAATACACATTACAAAAGAAGATATTTAAGCACAGATGCTACTGTCAGTAAGGACCTTTTGGTGATGGAAACAACCAGGAGGAAATGTAGGAAGGTTCCGCTTTCTTAAGTCACAGCCAGTGTTTTTCATTTCCAGATAACTCCACAGTTATTAACTGCAAAGTGTCTGGCTTCATTATGACAGTGAGGCTTGAAAACGCTTTTGGAAATGACACTTACTGAATCAACAAATTCAAACTAAATGAAGCACAACAGAGACATTTTTTCTCATTTCCCAAACTGTATCAAACATGAGAAAGCTAAGAAAAAAACAACATTATTTCCCTCAACAGAAAACAACAGGTTTTACTTTTAAATAAAGGGACTGGTTTTTTTTTTAAAATGTTTACATCTTAATACTGCTTAAAAATTCTAGCACACACAGATATGTGTTCTGCAGACAGATGAGGTCTTTAGGTAAACCACAGGGTTTACATAATAATGTCAGAATATACTGCCATGTGAAGTATAATTTGGTAACTGACACTGACTCATCCAGGCTTTGAACGTACATCACACCAGATGCCAAAAAGGAAAAAGTATACAGCAGATATCGAAATAATAAAGACACCTTTTCCATCACCTGGAACGAAGCACTAAAGTTAATACTGCACTTTAATGACTGAATAATTAATCAACCTGCTTGAGGTAATTGTGAGTCTTTTTGTTATCAAAGCAGATGTCTCCTTTGCATTGATTTGAGCTGTTGAGCTCCATGACCTTAGTGGCAAAGGGCTCTACAGGTTAGTCCAGTATTACACACACAGATAAAACAGTTCCTGTGTATATTTATGTCTGTCTGCTGTTGTATAGCTGTATCTTTTTCCCAGAGGCAGTTCAAATTCTTGGCTTTTGGGTTTAATTAGCCATCTTTTTTTTGGAATACAAATACAGAGCAGACTAAATAAATAATTTTATCTTATTCATGTTTTACATATCAATATCAGGGTCATGGCCTTATCAACATTGTCCAGTCCAATCTTTACCAGATTTCCTCCTCTAGCCTTTTACTGGGGTTTCATATAGTGATGCTAACAAATAGTAGCTTAACAGATAAGGCTGCCTTAGATCTGTAAGTGGAACTTGGCTGATTTATTTTCTAAACAGTTGAGTCTGATACAGGGCAGGATAGCAACAAATAAACACGATACCCTGCTGCACTCCAGGGAAACCCAGGGCACGCAGGCAGCAGGGAGAAATGATCTCTTTGATCACAGATGAAGTACTTGAACAACAGTTTGAATAAAGACTCTGCCCTGATTGATTTAATTACACCAGTTTAGAAACTGCTTGAGCGGTGTGCGCACCGCAGCGATTTAATTAAGCTCACGTCTGAACCGGTCCTGCTACGCTGGAGTGAACGTGAGCCCCCAGAGTTTAATCACTACAGGCAGAGGGAAATGGCTGAGGCACCAGCTGATGTGTACCGCGCTCCCATCCATCCCTGCCAGCTCTCGCTGCCAAACCTGGACTTCGCACGGTGCACAGCTGGGCTGTCCCTAAAACCGTGCCCTTGCTCCCACAGGAGAATCAGCTGTACCAAACCTCCATCAGCTCTCTCCCTACCTCCTGTCCGTGCTGATGTCCCTCCGGTGGTGCACATGGATTGGGAGGTCTGTAGGAATCGCTCAGGAACGATGAATCCCTCACCCTGGACAGCCAGCCCTGCTGGGTGCAGTTTCAAGCGCTCCTGCCTCGTCAGCAGAAACCACATTGACACGGGCAGTGCCCTGGTTTTGTTCAGGGCTCGCCGGATGGCTTTTACTCATCTCCTCTCGAGGACACTGCACGTCTGAATTCGTAAAGATTAGAAGCATTACTATTATTTGTGACAGCTCTGTTTAAACAGTAGTGACTAGGTGTAGGCATTTCATAAAGACTAATCAAAGGCTAGAAGGAAGCGGTAAGCCAGAGTCACGCAGGGAAATTGTTATTGCAATTGCAAACTCAGAAAAACACCAGGAAAAAATGCAGAAAGGATCTTTTTTAAACTGATTACACTATTTTATAGGCAAAATCAATACAATTGGGAAGCCAATGCATGCTCTGAAAAAGAATGCATGTCTTGAAGGCTTGTCAGATTGTTTCAATTGTCTTTCAACTTCCTAGCCAACCTAAAAAGTGAACTTGGAAAACATTTTACACGCTTGCTGAGTTTAGCTCACAGTCCCTTTTCCCAAATATATCCTGTCACAAATCCAGATTTATGGCCCTATGCAGGTCTTTCTGCCACACAAGTAGTTCTTTCTTTTACTGTTAAATCTAGTTTTCATGTGCTTTGTAAGCTAACCTATACTACTTTATTGACTTTGCAACAAAACATGAAATAATGTCTACAGTAAATTCCCCATTATAGCAGCTTGAAGGCCCATTCCAATCAAGCACAGATGAACAGGAGAGTAAAAGAAAGTAGCCAGCACATTGTGGGCTGGAACCATTAAGTCTAAAGCTCTTAACATCTCTGTTACAGGTCACATCAGGTTCCACTGAGTCACAGCATTTCCTTGTCATGAATGCATATGTATAAATACTGAGTTCAGATGAACCTATTCAGCTCCACTATGTACCTACAATTCAACTTCAACCTTCTCTGAACAAATACTCATCTATTAAGCCTTTAAAGAGAATCAATAAAACACTGGAAAATTTAAAGCTTCCACCACCTTTTTGATGGGGATAGTGCATTTAATGAGTTTTCTTCTATTGATTCCTTATACTCTAATTACAGGAAAGGTTTTCTCATAGTCTCGTTTAAATTTCCTCTCCTGTAGATTAAGACTAATTATTCCTGTCTTCCTAGTAGTAAACACTGACAAACACTGACCAATTTCTCCTATGTAAGAGCCCTTACACCAAAGGAAATTAACAGACATCCAACATAGTTCTTCCCCTAAGAACCATCTCTCCTATCCAGGACAGAAAGTTACTTCCATCCTGTGCCTGAGACTCCCCCACGCCATTTAATATGCACTTGGGCCCCAGTATCTATAACTGGGTTTATAAGTGGGCTTTTAAAGGTAGGAGTCAGCCAGCAGTGACATCTGTAGTCAGTGTGGTTTAACGTGCAGCAGCACACAGAGTGCTCACTTGTGACCCAAAAGCCATTCTTTCTTCCCAGGCTCTCAGCTCCAGGGAGCTTTTTCCTCCCTCTCTGGAAGCTTGTAAGACTATATCAAGAACTAAGAATTTTTAGCATAAAGAGTAATGACCAGAGATATTACTGAAGTTCTCTAAGATTCAAAAAATACATTGGGGGGAGGGGGGGAGGAAAGGCCATTGCTCATTTTATAGAAGAATTCTCAACAGTAAAGTCTATCTCTGTAAATAGTAAAAGAAAAAGATTTGAAATAAAATTATTTCTTGAACATTTATTATTTCCTCTTCCAAGACTTTTCACTGCTACAAGTAATTTTGGGATGTATCAATGCCTCTGGGGGTTTTCAGTGACACTTGAATACTTTTTATGAAGTAATGCATTTAGTTCTCAAAAGTACTTAAACAAAGGATGCTACAGTCAAATTAGTATGCTGCTGGAAGTAGGATACCATTCAGGCTAATCACTTGTGCTTGACCTTCACCTTTTGTCCTTTTTATCTCAAAGGCAGCTGTAGAAGCAGCAAAGCAGTATTAGTGTCGGAATTTGGGCATTTTAGCTTTCTTGTTACAAAGTTTAGCTTTCAGGAAGGGCACACTCTGCCACCAGCCAGATCTCTGTGTACTGTCAGCAGGCCTTTCACCGTGATTAGGAACTGCTGAGAAAGGCCACGTGTCTTAGTCACGTGAGTAACTTTTTCAAGGAGAAGAACAACTTTGTAAGACTTACTCATTAAGTAAGCTGGGATGGCAGCCTTCCTTACAAAGGCTGCACAGAGCACACTGCATTTCTATAAAATAAACTCCTTAGACATTTTAAGGACTGCAAAAGTAAGTAGTTACAGCAAGGGGAAGATCAGGCCTTGCTTCTAAGAAAGAATGAAAGTAACTAGCCTGATGATGAGCTGGGAATGACCGGGAACCTGGACACCGGAAGGCAAAGAGCTCAACTGCAAGAGGCCAAATACAGGGACCTCAGAAGGCTCCTATGGAGCGAGCAGGAACATGTTACCCTGTCAAATAAAGTCAGAGGCCTGGTCATCAGCACAAACACAGGAGACTGCTCTGTTCCAGAAAGGAAACAGACTATTATTAATGTAAAGCAATTTACCAGGTCAGATGCAAACAATCCGGAGCCCCTCATAAGCTCTTTGCAATTCCTTCCCCTCGGATTTCTACCAAGGACTCTTACCAGCACATTTGCCTTTGTTTTCCCCACTTTGTCTCCCTGAATAGCCAGGAGTTGTCATCTCAACAAGGAATTTACATTTTGTTTGGTACCAACGCTGGCTGCAGTACAGATGACTGAATCTGGTGTTGCAATAAAAGACTCTTGACCTCAGTGTCAATGAGAGCTGCGCTGGGTGTCACCAAAGCTGATGTCAGCTATTTGCACCTTGAATATTTTCACCAGCTGGCTCCTCAGTTTGTTTCCATTTTAAAGTCGGAAATCAGCAGCTTAGTTTTTTCCACAGCTCCATTTGTTTCTCTCCTGATTAGAAGAGATGATAGAAACGGAAAGGAATGAAAATCTGTCTGTGCTCACAAGGTCACCGCCAAGCCTTCCAGGGCTGCTCAGGCCTTCCAAACCGAAGCAGCCTTCAGAGGATGCACTTGCTTTCTGACTGATTTGTGCCACCCCTCTGCTCCAAGTGATTCCACTTCTTTTCTCTGCTTTTTATTCCCCCCCCCCCCCACCCC
>VZRH01004229.1:360581-463980 GCA_013397555.1 Urocynchramus pylzowi | reverse complement strand
TGCCCGGCTCGCTGCCGGGGGTGAGCGAGGCGGGGTGAGGTGTCACCGGCGCCTCCGCCGGCCTGCGTGTTTTGCTCTTGCCCCCTAGGCTGGAAGAAAAAAAACCCAAACAAACCCGACGAAATAAAATTCCAGGTCTTCCTTGGTGTAAGGCAGCAGATCGGTGTCACGGTCACGAGTGGAAGTGCAGTGCTGGCAGGTTGGGCTGTGGAGCCGCCCCTCGCTGCACGGTGCTCGCCTTGTGCTTCTCGTGGTGAACTTGCGCTTCGTGTCGTCGGACTTCCACTGGGACCGAAGGAAGAGTTGTGTGGATTTTCGTAGCCGTGGGGTTGGCTGGACTTTCTTAGCTGTTCTGCTTCACTAGGTGCTGGCATGGGACACCATCAAAAGAGCCATTTCTGAGTTTTGCTCTGTCTGGGTGAAACAGTGCGGTGTTCATCTCCCAGAGCTGGTAATTGATGTGATGTGTGAAGTGTAATTCACTTCCCAGGTCACTGAGCTTAGGGCTAGTTCTGTGTATTTCATAGTTACTGAATGTTTATAACTCTCTGCTTGGGATGTTGTGGGTGAAATAATACGTCTCTCTCTGTGGATGTCGTCGGTGTTTTGCTTAGACTATGTGTAGGTATATTTATGTGTAAGTATACTAGTTAACTTTCACCGATCATGCACGTTTCTTGGTGGAGATTTAAGATGTAGTTTTAACAAGTGCATGCAGAAAATATCACTAATTGGAATGGGAACTTACAAGTGGCACTGATATTTTCATCGCTGTCTAGGAGTGATTTTCATAGACAAGTGGATTTGGTGCACAATATTTAGAATGCGGTGTTTTGTGTTTGGGGCCTGAAGATGTTGTCAAGAATTAGCCAAGTGCATCCCTGGTTGCCTAAATTCTGGGTGGTCCTTGCTGGGAACTAATTCCAAGTCATTGGAAGAAGGATTGACAGAAGGTCATGTCTTGTCAGGGCAGATTGCAAGATAGACACTTTAAAAAAAAAAAAAAAAGACAATAGACTTTTGAATCACTTGAGGAGGTAACACAGAAAATGTATGTAGTGGAAAGAAGTTTTACAGTGCTTTGTTTAGTGTAGCGCATCATTAAAAGTTTTCTCATGTTTTGTGTGATTAGAGTCACTACACTTGGTGGGGCTTTTTTCCCTCTCTGTAGCTGGCAAAAACAAATTGACAGCCCTTGGGGGCAGGGGAAGTCCAAATTTTAACATGTGACTGTTGTGAGAATTAACTTCCTACTTTTGAGTCTGAAAGATGTTTTCTACTGCTTTTTTTTTTCTTCAGGTCTTATGTGGTCTCTTGAATATGGGTGCTTAGGAGGAGAACTGGTAAGGGTTGGGGCAGTGCAAATTTGCTGCATCCTGAGAAAAGAGTGCAAGCTACCCCTGGAGCGGGTCAGTAGGGAGGACCCGAGGGGGCCTGGAGGATAAGACAACAACAGGTGGCACAAGTGCGGGCTTGGGGAAATAGGGACGCGCGGGAGGAGGGGCCGGGCTCTCGCACCTCCGGCTGGCGGGGAGCAGCGGGGCTGTAACAGGGAGGGTGTGTGTGTGTGTGCTGCAGGTGTGTGCCGGGGGGAAGGGCTCTGTCGCTGAGTGTCCAGGTGGCACTGGGGTGCTCCTAACTGACACACGGCTTTATGGATCAGGGCATGGCTTTTTATCGAGGAGTAGCTCGTTGGCAATCAATCCCTTGCCTCAGTAGCAATTAATAGAATTATATGTTACTGCTGTTACATTAGTCATACTGCTGCCTGTAATTAAGGCTGAACACTTTTCAAATCCCCTGGTTAATAATCTTTCTCTTGGGAGGGCAGAGGAGAAAACTTTTTTTCCTGTCCTCTTTGCACAAGGCGTTTTTTTCTTTCAGTTTCTGAAACCCAGTTTAGCTGAGGCTTGTAAACTTGTCAGGTAGTTCCTATTACTCAGTGCTGATGAAATAGCATTGAAGATGCTAATAGCCATCCAAGTTAGAGCTTGAGTTATGAGACATTAATGATAGATCCAGTTAATGAATCTAAGGGTCTTAACAAATCTATTTAAGAGGAGATACACAGTGTTCTGTTAGAGGTGTGGTATATTGTATTTTTATTAGCTATTAGAATTAATAGCATGATAGGTCTGGTTTATGCAAGCTGTTTAACCCCCACCCTCTTTGCAGTTTTTGCTGTGAGTAGTCTTAGGAAGGCAGCTCCTGGTGTTGTGGAGGATTGGGGCTCCTGGGAACTGGAGGACTGGCAGTAGTGATACTGCAAAGCTGGGGTTGTAATGACCTTCCTGGGCCGCAGTGCTGGATCTTTGGGTAGATTTCCCATGTTGATGCAAGCGTTGCCCTCTGGCTGGTTTTCTGTAGTCTTTGACAAAACGGTTTTATTGCAGTGTTCTAAAGGCAGAGGTGTGGAGCGTTATAATCCAGTTGTTTTGAAGCAAGTATAATGCTATCTAAAGGAAATGCATCTTTTTGACTACAGAAGGTGTGTAGTTGTTAGGCTGTTAGATGGTTTATTTTGTTCTAAACACACCTATTCTGTGATGACTTCTTGGCCGCCATAACCTAGTGGTCATTATGCTGTTGGATGGAGGTATGTGTTTTTATTTTTTATTTCTGAGAGATGGGGGAAAAAGCAATTAATTTGGTTTATGGTTTGATGTAGAAAATTAATTCCTGTCTATTTTGAGGGCAAGGTAGAAATATGTGGAATAAATGACTGACACAGAGTGAAGGCCTTGTCTTTCTGTCTTTTTGTTGAAGCAGAGTATTTGCAATGCAGCTCAAGTTTGGAAAGTGAAATCTAATTAAAATACGGGGAATTCTCTGTTGAAAGTTACAGGTGGTGCATGGGGAACTCCAGTTATGGAAACTGCAGTATTGAAAAAGACTTGGCAATTCAGAAATTGCAGGAAACTGGAAGTGGCCAGGTATGAAACATGCTTTAAGATTTGTCTCAAATGTCAATGCAGAAGACTTTTGTTGTGAAGAGTGAAAAAGAAAGTTAAAACTAGCAAGTTCTCATAATATTTTTGTCTTACATAGAGAGGAGATGGAAAGTTGTGGCTTGATATAGTGATACTGCTTACTTGGTTGTTTGTCTTGACTTGGACTTCACTACGTCCATTTTGCTTAATAACTGCAGTAAAAGTGATTTTTCTGCCTCCTATAAAGGTAGGCATTGCAAGATGCTCATTTGTTTTACTGTCTGGATTGCTTGGCAGGACTTGAGATGTTGAAACTGAATAAATAAAGGCTTTGCCAGGTTCTGAGTTGTCGTTGTACCACGAGCAGACCAAAGAGGTTATGGGAAGTGTTGTAATTGAGCATATGGGTATGTTTTTAACAAGTGCAGATGAAGCAAGAAAGAGACAATTACAGCTGTTAAAAAAAGGCCAGCAGACTCTCCAGCTTCCTTCTCAGACTTGACTGGCTTGGTTTGGAAGCTGATTTGTGGATGGGAAAAGGTGGTGATCACCTGCCTTATGTTTCCATTCAGAATTGGTTAATGGAGTGTGGGGTACATGCTGTTGCATCTTACCAAAATGAAGCAGTAGTGCTGTGTAGTGTTCCCCGCACAGCAGTTGACGCTCTTGCCAGCCAGTGGATTGCTGGGGAGCGTGGAGGTGAGATGGCAGGCTCCTTCAAGGAGGAGTGGGTAGTTCTGCGTGCCCCTTGCTCTCAGAGGTACCCAGAGGGGGATGCAGAGCAGCTCTTCAGCTCTGGGCAGGAAGGAGTGAACATGACACTTGACTGGTCTCGTGCTGTGACTTTGCTTTGCCCTGGTGTGTGTGGAAAGAAGTGGTGTGGTGGTGGGTACAGTGGTTTATTTTTATCCTCCAGGCTGATAAAGCAGTGAGGCTGGAGCTGTGTGGTGTTGAGCCTCTGCTGCTGTGGCTTAGGAGGCCGTTGCTTTTCTAAGTGACCTTGTGTCTAGGACTAGAGAGGCAGGGAAAAGGCCACTCAAGTGGTGTAAAGTTCATTTGTTAGGTGCTTCATTAAGTACTTACAAGTTCATTAGTTCATGCTTGTATAATAGAATGTTTGCTTTGTTTAGTAAATATGGTGGTTAAAGCACAATTTTCTTTGAAAAGGGGCCTCTCAATAGGGAAGGTGGCTTGATTCCTTCTGGGTGGTGTGCAGAGAAACAACCAAATTCCCAGGAGATTCAATAACAAACTGGTCATTAACCCACAGAAGGTCAGTGGCTCTCTGCCCATCTACCCACTCGAGGGGTCAGCTTGACTTTCTCCCAGAGAAAACCTTTCAACAGGTCTGGCTTACTGCAGGCTGTGGGTCAGTCAGCACCTTTTTGGGCAGGGACATGGGTCAGTTGCTGTCATTTTGGATAAGGGAGGAGGTCAGTCAGCACCATTATAGTGTGGACCAGAGGCTGACAGCCTCAGGGGGCCAGGGGAGGAGCAGTGGCTGCCTCACTTATGCAGAGCTCACCTTGTTACCCCACACACTTTCTGCCCAGTCATTCTGAGCCAGTCAACCATTCCTCCAGTCTCTTACACCTGTGAAGGAATGAGCTTCTTGTGAGTTCTACTGTCCTACTTTAATTGTGTGTGGTCTTTGCAAGTACTTGATAACTCCTATGATTTGGTTTGCCTCTTACATTCATACTAATCTAGTTGAGGCCTAAGAAAAATGTAATCTTAATTGAGAGGAATCCAAGTCCTGTTTTATGAGCTCTTGTGTTTGTAGATAGTCGTGCTGTTTATTTAAGTTCTTCCAAACTGCTCTTGAAATTGGGGTAGTCTTGAAGGTTCTGTTGTGATTTTTGGTTTTTCTACCTTGTGTCAGCAATAGCAGTTCCGTTTTTAATCCAAATAAACAAACTTAGTGTTGTGCATAAGATTCTCTTGGCCTTTGTCAACCCCACCTCAATTAACCTCTCATACCATCATTTTTGGTCCCCAGAGCAAGGTATTGTGAGGATTTGCAGCTCCAGCAGCTGCTGTGAATTTGAAAGCAGGCTGTTGTATACCTGACACTGCTTCATCTCCTCTCGAGGTGGGGCTTGTTTGTTGCTCTTTTTTTCTGGAGAGGTAAATAGAGAGACATGCCATTGTAATGGATCTGTGAACTTCAGTACTTCCAAGTGTTTCCACGAGGTGTGGCCCCAGTTTTTAGCTCTGGGAGAGCTTATTTCTGTGTCAGGTGTTATGAATATACCTAGTGCAGGGTTACTTCTACTGGGGTATGCTAGTGTTCGCCTATGAGACAAGGTGACACGTACAGTACTGGTCTTGGTTAATTTGGTTATTGCATGTGACTTGCTGCTCTGTGGAAGCTGCTGTTTTGTTTTCACTTGTATTCTAGTTCAGTTGTTTAGGTGGATTATGAGCTGGAAGGCTGTCTGGAAAGCTAACTTGTGGCATTTGAGTTGCTTTGGTCATGTCGATTTTTTTTTCCAGAGTGAAACATTTCTGAATCTGTTTGCACATGACTGTAAAGGTCAAGCCTGTTATTCTGTCTCAAACAGTTTTGCTTTGCTGATAATGGAGTAGGAGATATGGTTTGTTCAAGATATAAGGGAGAAAAGCAGAGTGAGTACTTGAAACTGACTTTTGTTTTGGCTGAAAACATAATAGAATACACATGAAGCTCTTCTACACTCCCCAAAATAGTCACGCTGCCTTACATCAAGTGTATCTGCAGACTGGCAGGTGCTGAGAGCCTAGACCAGCTTTTGATTTCTGGGTGGTGGAAGATGGGGAGCCTGTGTAGTTGTGTGTGGGGATTTTCTTGGGACTTCCCGAGGCTCTTGGAGGCAGCTCACATGGTGCAAAAAGAGTGTTGCACAGCACGGAGCCGTGCTCTCTGCCGTGAGCAGGCAAACCAAAAGCACTTTGGGGATTTGTATGTGATCCTTGTCTTAACACATTGGCTTGTCGTGCAGGTAAATGTCTATTTTCATGTAATGTAGCACACAGAATGAGGCTCCAGCTCAGTTCAGTCAGTCACACATCTGGTGTGCTGACCACTGTGGTGGCACTTGGGGACAACAGTTGCTCCTGCTGTGCTCTCCAGAGCTGCTGTGTGCCTCTGGGACACGGGTGGAGAAACGAACAGGTTGGGAAACATCTGTAGGCTGACAAAGGCATCTATTGTACAGCTGGGGCCGAGTTCAGCTCTTAGGACACGTGCTCTGATGTTCTTTGATTATCCAGTTATTAGTCCTTGCGTGCCCTGCGGACACTCCTTCCTGCATCGTGTGTGCGTGGACGGGTCATGTTACACCTCTGTGACTGCACACAGTTAGGTCTTTTTCAAGGATGTTATCCCTTTAATTTTTGTGTGGCCAGAAGTAGTTAAGTAAAGAGGAAGTACTTGAGAATCTAGTAATTCCGAGCTAAGTTTTCAGGCTAGTGGCTCAGAGTCAGATGGTTACAGGAGGAGGAACTTGATTTGTAGCAGTGTCATGTTAATATCACACAAATACTCGAGCCATCTTTCCTTTGCCAAATTTAGAGGAAAAACAGATGTGCCAATGCATGTGCCATCTACTTGCCTTTTTCCTTGCAGATGCATTTTGATAAAGAGTGCTAATGTAAAGTATTCATAAGGGGAGGGTATGTGTGCGGATGTGTTGCAGCAGAAAGCTCTTGGACACCCTCACAGGATAAGGCAGCATGGGAGAATGGAGGTTATGTTAGCTGTGTTTGAGATGGACGTGGCATAGCTAATAAAGAAGCTGTGCAGGATCTTAAAGGTTTTTTTGGTATGTTTTACTGGTTAAACTGAATTTTTTTAAAATTAAATCTCAGTGTTTTGCATGTCAGCATGGAAAATAAAAATGGTTGGATAAAAGCAGTAGAATTCCTTTTCAGACATAGGTTAACTAGGAGCCAGTAATTGTGGAAGAGGCTATGTGTTTCTTTGGGCCATTGTCAGCGTAGCTAGCAGCAGAGCTCAGTCAGTAACGCGTGTGTTACCCATGGGGAAGGGTTCCTGCAGTGGATCTGGGCACGGAGAGCGGGAGTTAACACCAGGGATGGGGCTCAGTGTCTAGGGAGCAGCGCAGTCACTGGCACGCTTGGCTTTGGCAGCAGGGAAGAAGGGGCATGTCGTATTGCATAAGCATGTTACCCGAGTGAGCTCAGCTGCCTTTCCAGCTGTGGAAGTTGCTTGGCTCTGTAAATGTGCACATATGCTCTTTGATGGGTGTCTCACTTGCAGCTGAATGGATGTCACCTCTGGTTCAGAGGGGAGGTGTTGGAGGTGCTCAGTTAGGTTGTGCCGCTTGTCTCTGGCATTGCTTTGGTTTACAGTGTTTTGTTTGTCTTCATTCTCCTGATTCCTTAACCTTGTTCTGTATTTTACTTGCTGTAGCTATTTTTTGCCTCTGTAATGTTCTAGCTAAGCAGGCTGCCACAGTTGAAGGAATTGGTGTTTGTAAGCTGAGCTGTGTTAACTGACACTATGAATGCTCTGTGCCTGCCAAAGGGCAGTGTGAGGGTTGGGTGGCAGCTTGGGGAGTAACCCAGAGCACAGGCAGGGTCAATCACTCGCATGATTGTAACTGGATTGCATCAGATGCAGTCCTTTTCCCAAGAAACTGTTAGATTTGCAAGCATCTGTTACGAAATGGAAGCTTTTCCTCATTTGTGTTCGTGGGCTCAGTTTAGAAGCTGTTCATGTGCTGGATGAACAGCTGGTTCCTGGTGTGTTTGGGATATTGGCCTGTTAGCGGTGGCTGGAGCAGGCAGGCCAGGGTGGTTTGCAGGTCCCGGTGGCGCCGAGCAGCAGTGCCCCGGTGCGCCTCCGCTCCGTTGTTGCGCTGCAGCAGGGCTGGCTTGTCCTGCCTTTACTCCTGCCGCGGATGGAGACCTGCGGCAATCGTGAAACCCCTGCTCCTCCGAGGAGAGCCTGTGTTTCTATGATCATCGTCTGGCTGCTGACAAGAAAGGAGCATTAATTCCTCTGCTCCTGCCTTCCTGCTTGTCTTGGGAGTGGATTTCAGTCTCCTGCAGTGTTTGTCTCCTGGTTAAGAAGGTAGGAACCTTCCCCTTCCTCTCCACATTTGCATGTTCCTTGCTCACGCTTGTCTAGGTTGGTTACTTTTTTCTGGTTCCAGCGGGATGTCTTGGATATGGGTGGGTTCATCTGTGAAACTGGGTCTCTGAACAGAGGCGGGATGGAGGAAAGTAGAAAAGTGAAGGTTGCCAACTGGAAATAAAAAAAAAACATAACAGCTTTGATCCTCGGTGACTGTCATAATGGAATAAAGAATACTTATTTTGGTTTGATAGCAGAAAACATGCTGCTTTGTCCTTGAGCATCACGTGTTAAAGCGTTCTTGTCTAGTGGAACTGAAAATTGGCAGTGTTCTCCCTGTTGGCAGAGTCTTCCCTTAGTCTTGCTGATCATTAGGTCTGCTTTGCTTCTGAGGCTAGTGGTGTAAGTGCTGAAGAACTGATTATAGAGGCTCAGGTGAGGGTGAACATCTCTGAGCAGTCTTTATCTTGCTCTTCAAGAGTTATCAAAGCTGGTATTGCTGCCAAGAGCACCACATGGCTCTTGGAGAGCCATTACTCCACAGATGGAGAAACAAAGATGAAGGGATTTGCCCCGAGTCATATGAGTCTGTGCAAGAGGTAGAGTTTGGAACGTCCTGGCTCTGTCATGGCTTCTTCCTCATCCCTTCTGTAACATGCTGTGCCTTAATTGCCACATGCAAAACTAAGATAGGAATTCTGATGTTACAGGGCTTGGGGAGATTTTATTGAGAGTCGTGTATATGTTTGGCTTCCTTCCAAACTTGCATGTTGTTTAAATGGGTGGATTTGTTCCTGTGGTGCCTAGAAACTTCAATAGGCAAGTCTCTACCAATCATCTGCCAAAACATAGGGATGGTCCAATTCCTGGTTTGTTTCAATTCTGTTGAACTGACTCATTTTTTAAAATTTGTTACTCTGGCTGTGATTTTTATCTGTGCATCTTGTCTTTCAGTAGCAGTTGTAATGAGTAATTGTTGCAGTGTTTTGCTTCTTATGAAATAAAAAATAGCTTTGGAAGTGAGTGATTAATATGACATTTTCTTATGTTCTTTTGCAATTCCTGCAGGTTGAAAAACTGAATGTGCTTTTATTTAGAGAAATTGTTGCTGGACAAGTTTTTTCTTGTTCTGGATGATTAACTTGCATATAAGTATGAGAGTGGTGCAGAGCAAATAGATCATTAAAGAATGTAAGGCACTAAATTCTACTTTGGTGACATGCATGTGTAAGAACCTGACCTGAATACAATTTGTGTTCATGAGACTAGAATAGGAAGAGTGAATGAAATTTAGTGTGTCAGCATTTGACATAGGATCAGGTCTGGTTTGTGTGATGTGCAGGAAAATTAATTGTTTGGAGAAAATAATGAAATAATGAAAATAAAAACCAATGAAAAATAATGAAAAAAATGAAATAATGGATTTCTTTGAGCCTTGCTGTTGTGTCTCTGTAGAGCTCAGTAGCACAGTCTGCATCTATAGGGTCGAGACCTTCAACTTGCCTTGAGTTTAGATGAATTATCTCTTGGCTTTTACATCATGAGAACTTGTGTAAGCAACAGGAGGAGTATTTGATCCCAGAAAGAGCTCTCCAGAGTCATCTTAGGCAATTTGAAGACAGAAAAGCAAGTTTATGTTCTTTTGGCAACTCAAAAGGAAGCAGTTTGCTGCATTTTATTTGGCTGAGTCTTGTAATCTTCAAGTTCCATTCATCTTGGTGTGACTTTACAGTATTATCCTCACAGCTTTGTGCTTTCTTCAAATATTTGATTTCTTCATTAAACCTTTTATGCTTTTCTTGTGACTTGCTGTTTTGTTAAACTGACATCAAATTGTATGGCTGTGTTTTTAGAGGAGGCTTTTGCTCAAGGACATCTTTGATTTTAGATAGTAGTTGGGTCCTAACCCTTCTATTTTCTGAGACTTCCCCAAACCCACAAGTTTCCAGATCAGTCCATTTAATAAATGCCTGCCTTGTTCTGAGTTAGCACTGTTGACTGGCTTCTTGAAACATGGGAGTTATATGAGTTATGAGAGGTACTAAATGACTTTGATAATCTTGACTCTGCTATTTGTAATCCTGTTGCTATTGCAGTGTAGCTTGTTTATTTAAAATTATCAAGCTGCTTAGACTGTTATGAAATTTAAGTGTATTATTTAAAATTGTCAAATGTTACAGTGTGAAGTTTGGAATCCCAAGCACAGAAGTGCTGCATAGTCTTGAGAGATACTTTATATGCAATTTGGAGTATTCAAATGTTTTCAGCATGTACCAGGTAGAGGTTCAAGAGTTGCCTGTCCCCATGCAGGTGCTGAGGAAGAGGTATTGCCTAAAATGGTTCATAATTCTGTTCATTGGTGTAAGCAGGTCAGATATCAGATATTGTGCTCTTCAAGTTTACTGGTCCCCTGTTGTTCTTAGGCTGGCCAGCTCTGTATCTCAGCATCCACCTTTGGTATGCTGGAGGTTAAACATGCACCAGTATTTGCCGACAGCTAAAGACTATGAGGAAAGAGAATGAAAATCCTTCTTAGTTATTCATGTTGGGTGTTTTAGCACTAATTCCAGGCAGTCAGTCTAACTGTAGTCATGCCCCTGGATGAAATGGTCAGTGAATTATGCTCAGATGTGGAGGTGAGTGAGACTGTAGGCTCTTCCTGGCAGGGAAGAGATGGGCTTCATCGTGCTCATTTGTATGTGTAAGATGCCTCAGAAAAGGAGGAAACCAGAGGCTCTTGCAGTGACATCTGCCTGGGTCTGAAGTGCCGCTGGCGTTACGAACGGCTTGGTTTGTGTCTGCATGGCCTGGTGGCTCTTGTCTTTGTGTGGCAGCCAGAGGTGGCACTGTTCCAGGACGCCGCGAACCAGCCGCTGGGCCGGAGCCGGGCTCTGTGTGCGGAGCTTTGTTCCCGTGCCACGGCGGCTCGGGGGCATTCAGTGCGCTCTTAGTCATGGGGGAGGTTGGAGAGCCCTGCTTGGCTTTGCGTTCCGGGCCCTCCGCATGGAAATCACAATTCAAGCAGTGATTTCAAGGAAAATGAAAGGCCAGCTAGAGAGCAAGTAAGAGTTTGGTGGAGATAAGGTGTTTGTTTGCTTAACTGGTTGGTAACTATATGGTATGACAATTAAGTTCAGTTCCAAAAGAGTCATGGTATTTGCATATTGGCTATATATTATCTACCTGCTGGTTTAACTAATTTGTAACTACATTTGATTTTTTGATTGTACTGGAGCTAAAATTAGGCTTTATTAAAAAAGTAGCGAATGACATTTGAAATTCATCTAGAAAACGAAATGAGTTCATGCTCTTAACCTCACCTTTGTAGAATGGTGAACTCTGTGTTTGTCATGCCTGTATGCACAGATCATGTCCTTGTTGTGGTTTTTCAGCTCACTCTGTTTTCAGGTCAGACCAAACTACAGCTGTAGCTGAGTTCAGTGAACAAAGGCACGAGATGGGGAAGACATGCAAAAGATAGAACTGCTGTTCAAAGTTTTCAGGTTTTGGGATTTTTTTTTTTTTTGTAAACAGTGCTAGTGGATGCTCATTGTAGGTGTCTTATCCATGTCTTGGGTGAGTTGAAAAGCTTTCTCGTGGAAAGTACTGGTGAGTGAGTAGATGTTAACAATAATTTTCATAGTAAATAAATTGGACTGTTGGTGATCTGCTGGCAGCCTTCTGTGGTCCTTTCCTTATAGACAGGAAGGAAATATTACTTGACTTAAATACAAGCTTCTGTTAAATATAGTTGCAGAGTTTAAATGCATTAGATGATTTTTCCAGTGAACACAAAGAGGTGGTGATGGTGTAATACATGAAAGTAATACAGTGGTTGTGACTAACTCTCAAGCAGCTTGATTGAAGATGGAAATACGGGCAGGTTTTTGGTCTTTTTCCAGCCAGGGTATGAGAAGGCATCTACTTTACCCTAAGAAATAAACTACTTTGTCTTGGGTGCAGAAGATGCATTCCTTGCAGGGTATAGCAAATGCTTGCATTTTTTGGTTTTGTCTGTTTATTTTTTAAAAGCATGCGTTAAGTGAGCTTTTCAGTCAGTCTGCTTTCATCTTCCTTCAACTTAGGTTATTGCAGGAATTGGAAGTGCATTAGGAATTTTATCTGCTTTAGGAAATGGTTGTTTTTTGTTTCTCTAGCAGCCAGGTAGGCAAGGCTGTCATGAAGTGCCATGGAAGCAGTAGTCAAACCTGGCTAGCAAGTCACCTGTTCATGGAGAAGCAGGTGGGGTGATGATGAGCTGTACTGCAGGACGCACGGCTCAGTTGTTTTTGCTGTTTGCTGTGCCAAATTTCAAGCATCTCAAGGTTGGCCCTTGAGCATGTCTGGTGCATGGGTGTTAGAAACTTTTCACAAAAATCTATAGCAGACCTTAATTCAGCTTTGCCATCTCCCTCAGTAACTTAAGTGTCTTGGATCCCCCAGAGAGTCGCTGGTGCTTCTGTCAGAGCTTTTTTGTGAGGCTGGCCTATGGTTGATGCTGGGAGAAGTGGAATCCAGACATGCAAGCCTGTGGCAGGGTAGCAGTGCCATTAGCAGAGGTGTGTGTGGCAGACCTGCCTGCTGTGGCTGCACGGTGCTGTCCTGCTGGGATGTGATTCACAGCTGCTGTTTTCCCAGTGCTGCCGTAGGAGCGGATGCAGATTTGAGAAAAACAGTGCTACTTGTCTAAACTAGCCCTGATAGTCACCCTGTTAGATGGTGGGAATTTGTGTGGGCAGTGGGAAAGGGAGCAGTGGCATGGCCCTTGGAATGCATTGTCTGCATGCTTAAAATAAAGCAGAGAAATACTGAACTCTGAAATGTGTGTGTAGAAACAGAGTATTTTAGAAGTTGGGAGCTATTTCTGTTCTTGGTTTGGGGAATGCTGAGCTCTTGAGCTTGGGAGCAAGAACATGTGTCAAAAGTTCTTTGGGCTGGAGCTGTGTCTCAGAGCCTTGTGCTCATGGCTGGGGCTCGTGGGGTAAGCTTCACTAAGAATACCCGTGCCCATGTGCACGCTGACCGAAGCACAGATGTAAACGTACAGAGAGGTGGGTGTGTGTGTATGATCAGTGTTAGTTACTGCTGTCCTGGCACGGGGAGCACAGGGTGCTCCTCAGCCCACAGTCTGGAGCTGGCCTGTGGCGTGAGTTGGTGCTGCACTGCTGCAAAACAGACCTTTAGGAATAGGACATCCCCTCATCTTCTCATGCAGAGGTGCTTCAGGAAGGGGAAGGCAGAGCTGTGGCCTCCTTCTCTGGTGGAACTTGTGACAAAACCTGAACGTTTCATCAAAAATTTTTCATAAGGCTTGAAAATGGCATTTTAAGTTTATTTTAAAGGTTACTCCCTCAACAATCACGTGGTGTTTGGAATCTGATGAGAAATTCAAATGCTTGAATTCTGTGTGTTTTTAGAGGTTTTGCTGTCAAAAACAGATGGAAAGCTGCACAGCTTCAGAAATTAAATTAATATTTTCTTTGCAAAACTCCGGTATTTCTTGTGTCTGCTTTTAGTCTGCCACTCCTAAAGTGCGTGCAATACAGCATCTGTGCTGACAGAAGGCAGTGCCTCTGAGGGGAAGGAGGAAGGAGGTTCTGAGAACAGCTGAACCTATCCCAATAGGATGCCGATGGACATACAGAGTTCTGGATGTTGTGGCAGCACATCCACAAGGGAAATGGAGCAGCAGCATGGAAGAGGGGGCTCTGTGGCACTGTAGCAGCGTATGAGGGTCATGGAAGGATTCTTGAGAGCCAGAGTGCTGGTTTGTGTTTTACACAGCATGAAGGTGGGATCAAAACTGAGCTGCAGGAAACAACTCTTGGCATGGGTTTGCCTGCAACTGTGGCAGAAAGGAGCTGACTCCAAATTTCTGGTAAAATAGCACGTGGATGCATTGTTTGAGGCAGGTTGAAAAAGGGCCTTTTCCAGTCCTCCATACGAAAGTGGATGGGATATGAAGAGCTGTTTTTTTTGAGGTTGTGCTTTTTTTGTGGAGAAGGACTTGTTCCTTTTGGAGTTTCTTCTTCATGTTCTTTGCTTTTGGACAGTGGTTTCTTTTGTGTTGGAGTACCACAGAAGCTATAGAGGTTAGAGTTGCGGGGGGAAGCAGGGGATGTTAGGGGTTATTTTATTGTTTGGTTTGGTGGTCTTGTTTTGTGGGGTTGGGGTTTTTTTGGGGGGGAGGTTTGATGGTTTTTTTGTGTTTTGGGGTTGTTTTTTTGAGAGGGGGTTTGGTGGTTTATTGTTTGTTTTGTTTTTGCAGGGTTTTTTTCCTCTTGTGGAAGAAAGATGCTTAAAACATTTAATAAGGTCTTACTTCTCTCCATCATTATGGAGTTGCAGTTAGGTTTTATTTATTCATATTGCTGGGAGCTTGTTTCAAGGCATTTGTGCTTGAACTGATCTTATTCTGTATTTAGAGTGGATTTCTAGTCCATAAAGTGGTTCTCTCCAGTGTGTTGGACTTGTAGCTGCAGTGCTTGGAAGGCTGTGCAGTTCTGGGAGTGGGTCACTTCAGGAGTGGGTTGGCTCTGGCTGCAGGTCAGCCTGATCTTGGAGATCTGTCTCTGGAATTAACAGGGAGCAGACATGAACAGGTGGCCCAGGCATCCAGTGATGCTCAGAGTAAGTTAGCAGTGAAAGTGTTGTTAAGTGAAGAAATGTATTCAGGACTCAGATAAATGTACTGAAATAATCATTGTATGAGGGGAGTATCTGGAATGCCCCCAGACCCGGTATTTTAAAGAAAAAGAGCAGACCCGGTATTTTAAAGAAAAAGAGCAGACCTGGTATTTTAAAGAAAAAGAGCATGTGGATGGATAGCAGTCTTCTTGCAAAATTGGGAAGAGGGTTATCAGGATATGTTTGGGTAGACAGGTCACAGGGAGATAATTGCACTTGAACCTGTTTCTCTGGCTTTGTGGAGAGGGACACAAGGCTATCTCCCTGACAAAGGTCATGCGGAGCTGAGGACCTGTCTTGGCAGCGGGCTTCAAATTAGAAAGAAACTATCTTTTTGATTGTTGTTGGGCTTTGTTAACAACAGCTTTATGCTGAACTTCATTAAGGACAGCTTTCCACATGGACTGAAAAGCCAGTGTGGAACTGTGCTGTGATGGAAGCAGTCAGGTTGGCCTTGGAACCCGTCTTAGGTCTCACAGCTCCAAGGCTTCATGTCTTCAAAAACTGTCCTCCTGAACCCAAGATCATACTGAGTTGTTGTGGAAGTTCCTGAATGTCTAACTGTCCACATTGCTTAGGCACATGAGAATGACTAAGATCTGTTGGTGTACACATTTATTTCTTCATTAGTTTCAGGTTTTGAAATGTACAGAAAAACCACATGGGAATACTGTATCTGAAAATATACTTTTGTATAATCCTTAGCTTTATCAAAACATACTTTTGAGGATTTACTTGTCTGAATGGAAATGGATAAAACTCAGTCACCTCTCCAAAACAGCCAAGTTCTAATGGATTTGTAAGGAACTATTTGCAGTGTAGTAGCTGCCATCCCTGCTTCAGCTTTTGCAGATATGGTTAGTGGTTGCTGTGTGTTACTGCAGAGGTAAAATCCTTCTGTGCCAGAAGTTCTGTACTGTTTGTCTGAGATTTGAATACATAGTCAAGGGATTCACTACTTGGAGAAACAATATTTGGTGCTTTTGTATGTTTCAAAAAAATCTGCATGGTGTAAAAAAAGGTGTTGTCTATAGATACATAATATGTGTAACTGTATTCAGAATATCTTTGTTAATATTCTTCTGGACTGTCTCCACAAAATGGCTCTTGGCAGTCCGAAAGTTGGTAAAGTCGCTGGAAGATTTTTCAGCCTTATTTTCTTCTACCTGAGTAAGCAAATAGAGTAGTTAGAATTCTGACAGCTCCACTGTTTCCTGGTTTGAGTTTCAGGAATGTAACATGATGAAGTGTAAATGGCATGTTGAGGCCTGTGAAATTACTCAAGGTTGACCTTAAATATACATAGGAAAAAACCAAACACATAGGGCTGATGTAGGATTTCATTAAAAACAAACAAAATAACTAGCCCAGAAAAAAGCCCCAGTCATTGCTGGTTAGCTGATAAGATGATCCCAAAAGTGCGCAGTTAAGGTGACATAAAGACATTTCAAGTAAAGAAAGGTAAAAAAGATGTGTGAGCTTTTTAAGGAGTTTAATTGTACTAAGTATCTATTGGTGTATCTAACTATAGATTCTATAGAAAGACTTTTTACTAAGCATTCCAGGGAAAAGTGCAATGTGGCTGTCCTTGGGATGATTTAAACTTCGAGTGACTTTGGTGGAAATCAAAGACTGAAAGAGATGAAACTCCTTGTTGTGTGGAACACCAGAGAGCAGCTGAGCCCCACACCACCTGGTGGGTGAGAGAACAGGAAGGGGAGCAGCGAGGAAACCCATGAGCTGGTGGCAGGACAGGTCACCTCGTCGGGGCTTGCTCAGGGTTGTGCCCCTTGACTCTTGGAGGAAAGGATTTTTTTAGCGGTGCTATTTACTGATGGCAAACCGTTCAAGGTCAGGGATCTGCTTCTTCCCAAAACAGGACCGGGTCTGCTTTTCCAGTCCCTAGGATTCAGCTGCTGGCTGATATCGCCACCTGATGGCAAGAGCAGCCCTTGGCTCCGCTTTTAGGGTTTTGCTGCTTTCCACCGATGGTTTCTGCCTAGGCCTGTCTGCTCAGGCGACATCGGAACAGTTGTCAGGGAGACTTGAAATCTGAAGTTATGTTTTGTCTTCCTGCTAGTCAGACAGAATTTCAAGGCTATAAATCTGGCTTAAAAACTTCAGAAGTGATTAGTACCCTCTAATCACGAGTCTTTTGCTTCACCTGACTACTGCTTTATATTTTTGGTCAAATATTGGTGCTTAAAAACCGGGTAGTTTGATTGTGAAGACAGTACAGAAACTCTTCTGCTAACAAGGGTCTTGCACATCACTCTGGCAGAATTACCTAGGCTGGAGCCCTCTTGGATAATTTCAGTGCCAGCTGGAGTTCAGTGTTCAGAACTTGAGCTGTTAAGAGTGGGTGTCCTGTGAATTTTGTAGGAAGGCCCTATGTAAACTAGGGTGAGGTTGTTGAATTATTCTGCTTTGACAGCCTAGCATGTCATTTGACTACATGAGAATCAAGTTAAAAAACAATAAATACTTCATCTTCTATGTAAATATTTTAATATAACTTAGCTTCTTGAGTGGCAGTGATTATGTGCGTGTTTGCTCAAGCACATGAGACTTGCATGAAATGAGGTGCACTATACTTAATCAAGACAGCTTGCAAATGCTACTGGGTACCATGAAATGTGTGCCTTTCAGTTGGCTGCCTGATTATTGGAGTAGTTAATAGTTTTAATTTACTTATTTGTGTCCTGGTGGTGTACCAAAACTCCTGCCCTAGTTCAGAGTTCCTGTGGTGCTGGTTGGCTTTGGATCAGACAGCCATTAAGGAAAGCAGGGATTTACACAGGCTCTGCTGTGAGGTGGATTTCCTGTAAGTGTGGGAAAGCTGTGCATGTGAGCCTTGAGGTGTTGGCAGGGTGGCCTCCTTGAGCAGCAGGCAGGGCTAACAGGAGGCAGCTAAAACAACCCTGCTGGGTTTCACTTTGGTGTCCCGAGCATGGAGAAGTACTTCCTGTGTAGGTTGTTTGACTTGTGTGTGTATTTCCTGCCCCCTTGATTCTTCTCTACCAGTGAAGGGAGGAAAAAAACTCTCAAAAAAACCCTACTGGGGAGTGGGCTTGACTGCGTGGCTCCCAGTTCATGCCACTGTCGGACTAAGAATGTTCCTGGTGGGACTGGTTGTAGTAAAATGCTTAATTGTAGCCTGTACATTGAGTGTGGTTTAAATAAAAACACTTCTCTAGGGCTGGTTGCTTGTGCTGTCTGGGGCTCCAGGGAGGCTATTGAGGCTAACCTGAAAAGTCACATGACTTCTTCAGCACATCTTGGGACTTTTTCTAAATATTTTATTTTTTATATGTTAGAATATGGGTTTAGGGTATTAATATACCTTGACTTGATTCAGGTTTTTGAATTACTCTTAAGTACTTCAGGGTTAATGTCTCAGTACGTAGTTGTTCTGTGCTTTATGAATTCATTTGGATGTGAAAATGCTTTTCTAATGCTTTCATGTGATGTTGTAAGAAAATAGTAATTCTTGATTGGTTTTGGTTTTGTCATGAATACTTGATTTAAAAGAAATGGGTTGAGGTAACAAATATTGAACTTCTGAAGTGTTTGTTGCTAGTCACTGAGTGGCCAACGTAGTCTTTGTTGCTCATCCTTAGGATGTAGTGATGTTGACTAGAGGAATAGCAGGAAGCTCAGGGAGCTGCTTCTTTTTCACTTGTGTTCTGCAGGTGGCTTCTCCACCGTGTTTCTGGTGCGCACGCCCAGCGGGACGCGCTGCGCCCTGAAGAGGATGTGTGTGAATAATGTGCCGGACCTCAACATCTGCAAGAGAGAAATCACCATTATGGTAAGAAGGTCATTCTCCTTGGAGCTGGACAATCTGTCAGTTTGTAGTGTACACCCAGCAAATGCCTCTCCAGTGTTTTTAGACAGCTCTTGTTTGATGCTGTGCGTCTGATTTTCCACCGGTACTTACAGAAACTAATGCTGGCTTTAGGGTTGGTGCACGATTAATTTCCGAAGGAATTATTCAAATACGTATTTGTTACCTCAAATGAAATGTGTATATTCCATTTAGTCTCTATGTCTGGTTCCCAAGCAAAAGGACTTTCTTCCAGTGCTGCAGTGGCAACTGAAAATTGCTCTTTGTTTTCTCAGTATTGAAGTGTAATGTCCATTTTCTTTTTCAGAAAGAGTTATCAGGGCACAAGAACATTGTGAGTTATTTGGACTGTGCTGTCAACTCACTAAGTGATAATGTGTGGGAGGTGCTCATCCTCATGGAGTACTGTCGAGGTAAGAGTCATCGCCTAGGTGGTGACTAGGTTTCCAGAGGGAAATGTTTGTACTATCACCTGTGATTTTGCTTAAAACTGTTCCCTTAATATAGGAGGTTAACATGTATGTGTCACAGCTGGAATCCAGGTATAGTTTGTTTCACTTTTCTGCTGGCATTGCTACCTAGGCGCTGGGGTAAATGTGAAAGTTTGACACAGCTTTGTAATTAAATATGGTTACAAATAGAGAAATTAATTCTCTATGTATAAAGTGCAGTTGTGCTGTTCTGCTGGTGGTGCTAAGCAACAGGTACCTGGGACGTAACTCGATAGCAAAGATTAGCAAATTTTCACCACTCTTCTCCCTCTGCTATTTTTGTTCTAGATGATAACACTGAAGAAGCTTCACCTGACAGGTGATTTCCTACAAATGGGCGTAGTATAGTTCAGGTTGAAGGTGCTGTCCAAAAAGATGTTAGCCGTGTGTTCCTGCTTGACAATGTAACTTAGTTTGAAACAATACCTAAGTCAGGGACTGTCTATTTTGGGGTTCTGTTCCCCTCAGTTCACATATGTATGGGATAAACTTGCCAATGAGTTTAACTTGGGAAGTTGGTCTAAAATCTAGGGGGACTGGATGCTGGCCTCCTACTACGAGATGGTGGTTAACCCAAGTAATTGGTGATACTCTGAAACAAGTGCTGCAGGCACAAAGTAAATAGTCCTAGAAAGAAGCCTTCCATGGTCTGTACTGCTCAACCTCAGTTGGAGCTGAGGCAGGCATGTGTGGGTTGTATTTGCAGGAGAAGCAGTGAGCAGTACAGGTTGTGCAATCTGTACCATAAAGAGTGAAGACAACCTTATTGTAGATTTTGGGAAATGGAATAAGGAGAACTTGAAAACTAATGGCCATGTTTTTGGCCCTTTACCCTCCTTGTATGGGTGAATTTCTGTACCTCTGTGGGAGCTCATTTCTGACTCGCTGTTGGTAGTACTCTTTCCCTAATGGTCCTGGTAAATAGCCCCGTGGATGTCAGCTGTCAGATAAGTCGACAGTGGTAGCCCTCTTTTGTTGTAAGCATCCTTGTTTGACAGAATGCTCAGCAAGGCCCTGCTGTGTCTCTGCAAGAATCCTTCTTCATCTCTGTGTGCAGTGAGCATTGTGGTTAGGAAGAGCTTAGTGGTGTCTGGTACAATTACTGCAAGAAACAGGGAAGTATTGATTCTCAATCTTAAAAGAAACCTATGAAAAGGGAAAGTGAGGTCTTCTTCCTTGGAGGATGAGTTCAGGGCTTTGTTTCCCTCCTTCCCTGCCTCCCCTTCCTTCCTCCTTTGTCTCCCAGAAAGACAGAGAGGGTGTTTAGAGAATGAATTTGTGAACCCAGTTGACAGAGTTTGTGTTATGGATCCTAATACAAGAGACAGTTTTGGGGTGACATAGTAGTGTGATGGACTCTTTTTTTGCATTTGCAGCAGTTGGTTTCAAACTTGTTTCAGCCTCAGGGAGTGGATTGTTTTCATTTGAGCCAATAATTTTTCTCGTTAGGGCGATGCAAGAGTGTGCAGTTGGAAAACCAGGTTTGTTTTGTTCAAATACAGTAACTACGGAAAACTTTCTTGCATCATATTTGTGGATTTAATGCATATAACTAAGTCTTTACTTCTGCACCTGATAGGAATTACTTCAAAGAGATTTCTCCTGTTTCTTTAGCTGGGCAAGTTGTGAACCAGATGAACCAGCGTCTGCAGACAGGCTTCACCGAGTCGGAAGTAATGAGAATATTTTGTGACACCTGTGAAGCTGTTGCCCGGTTGCATCAATGCAAAACACCTATAGTTCATCGGGATCTCAAGGTATGACCTTCACTGTAAGAAAATCCAGGCTAAAATCAGGGATCTACTTGAAGGGGATTGAGGATATGGGAGAGATTTCTCTAAGACAGGTTTCTAGTTGGAAGCTTGCTGTTGGTGGAGCTATAAACAGACATTAAGCATAGGACATCATTTATTGCTAAAACAAAGTTCAGCAGTTGATTTTTGGGAGAACTTCCTGTTTGTTTGTGGGAACATGGAGTACTGCTTAACCTGGAAATGCATGCTTTTGTGTTAACCTACTTTTTGCATGTTGGTTTTCTTTGAAGGTGGAGAATCTATTGTTAAATGATAACGGGAACTACGTTCTCTGTGATTTTGGCAGCGCCACTAACAAATACCTGAACCCTCAAAAAGATGGTGTTAATATGGTTGAAGAAGAAATCAAAAAGTAAGTTTACTTTTAAGTGATCTGTCATAAGCAACAACTCTGCTGCCAGCAAACTTCGTGTATTATAGTGTGATGTGCATGTATCCCTAATGAATTGAAATTAACGGCTGATCTTGAGTTAATTTGAGTAAATATAGTAAAAGACTGCAAGTATTTGGTAAGATTTCCTCCATTTATTCACAGATTGGTTTTCAAAGCTGCGATTCTTAAAAATAAAACTGTTGGGAAAAAGCATGTTGTTGTGCAAGTAAATTGTTCAAAAATATATGTCTGGCTCCTGGCCATGTTAGGAGTTGGATGTTTTTAATTTGTGCTGTTTTTTAATACTGCCAAGCAAATACTTGCTAAGATAACAAGAAGCGATGTAAATAAGCACTGCAATAGATTTATGTGGAGTCTCATTTGCAGAGTGTGGTACATGTTCATTCTCCTGAGACTGATCAGAAAAATATTTCAACTTTCTTAGACATGCTCTTGAAAAGATCTATTATTTTGGTTTTGCCCTTCTGGGCTAACTACTGCAGAGGGGTAAATACAGGCTGCTTGTTTTCAAGTCATGAAGTGATAGAGGCTTTTTCCATCTCTGCAGTATTTGAACTACCAGCTGAGCAGTTGTTTTGGGGTGTTAGTGTTTTGAAGTCTGCATTCTGGGTGTTTCAGTGTGAGACAGGGAGGCCCTTGTTGGACTCAGCAGTTATCCCCCTCAAGTGACTGGCTGCGTATGCACAGTCACTCTGGCAAACATCTGTGCTTTGGGGGAATAACACTACAAGCAAATTTTACCTGACTTAATGCTTATTCTTGTGTATGATAGTTCATATTGCAGCTCCAGGTAGTATTTGTGTTGCTGCAAATGCACTAATGGTGTGGATAATGCAAGACAATTCCAGGCATGTGTCTGAAACTTGTGTGGTTGGTGTGTGCATGGTGGATGAGGAAAACACCCTCTCACTTCTGAGGCTAGATTTTTAGCTATGGCCTCTCTATTTTGTTGCTAGGTACACTACACTATCATACAGAGCTCCTGAGATGATCAATCTATATGGCGGAAAGCCCATTACTACCAAGGCAGATATCTGGGTAAGCAAAAAATTGGATAGTATAATACATAGGACTGGTTAAGGAAGGGGGAATTAAAACCAGTATTGACTGACTGAAAAATAATTATTGGAAAATGAAATATATTGGGCAGCTATAGTACACAGAACAGTAGAGATATCTTGAGTAGTTACTTTTTTGTAAATAAAATTAATCCTGTGTTTGATTATTTTTTTTTAAATTTAAGGCAAGTGGGATGTAATTTAGAAGATCTCTTCTTGTGTTGGCTCTGGTTTCTCCTTGATAGCCCCCAGTGATTTTTTTATGGAAACCTGTTGCCAGTATGATCAAGAAAGGTGTTTTTATTAGTTATGTGCAGACAAGAAAAAAATAGGAAATTTAGTGCCAAGAGTAGTGATATCTGTGGGTGATAGCCACTGAGAATGCAGCTCTTGGTGTGCTCTGGTTTTGTTCTTGGTCTGCTACAGGAATCAGTGGAAGAGCAAGTGTTGTTAGAGCAGCTGTTGATCCACCAGCTTGTCACATCAGCTGCGTTCCAAAGTGCAGCTCCTACGCAGCGCGTGAGCCCCGTGGCCGGGGTGCAGTGTTTTTAGTGCTGCCCTGTGGTAGCAGGGGCTTCCTCTCCTCCCCTCACAGGGCTTGTGTTTCTTTTACAGGCACTGGGCTGCTTGCTGTATAAGCTCTGCTTCTTTTCACTTCCCTTTGGAGAAAGTCAGGTTGCCATTTGCGACGGGAGCTTTACTATCCCGGATGGCTCGCGGTACTCCCACAGCGTGCACTGCTTGATCAGTAAGTACCCAGGCCCTGGCAGCAGCCCTCCCAGCTCTCAGAGCCAGCCAAGCACAGCAGGTGCTTACAAGACCTGCCACGTTCTGCTGTGCCTCTCAACTCCCCAAGAGCCTTCTTGGAGCTCAAGGGAACCTTTTGGTTTCTCTGAGACTCAGGGACGATGATTTTTTTTTTTCTTTAGGTGTCCATAAAGGAATAGGGGGAATGCAAAGAGTGCTTCTATCTATGGTTTAACTCTATTTGTTCATATTTTTTGCCCTTAAGTGTGTATTTTCTGTGGAATGTCAGACTGTTGACAGTCTTTTCTGTCCAAGTTGGACAATTGTGCTTAGACAAATTTGAAGTGCAGCTTTAGTATAGCAACATCAGTGCTGAGGTTGATTGCACTGGGGACAGTTTTAACAGTGGTTGCATGATTTATACTGGAACAAAAATCTGGAAAATCTTGTGCAACCCCAAGTGTCAGACCTGAGCTCTGGCAAGAATTTGGAAGCACTGTGTGTGTGAAGGAAAATTATGGACAAGAAGCAGTTCTGAGGCTTGTGATTCATCTGTTACACGGGCACACATGTGGGAGCTAATATTTACAGTAATTGTCAGTATTGTCTTTGTTTTCAGCTTAGAGTGGGCTGCCTCAAAACAGTGAGATGGACAGCATATGAAAAATTCAAAATGTTTGAGTAGGAGCTGTGTTGACCACATAGTTTATGCTTTTATATGATAAGCAATATCAAAGCCAAACCACTTTTTTGAGTGCACATTCATAATTGAGAAACAGCAGCTGTGATAGTAAGCACTTGCCTTCTGCCAGTACTGACAAAATGAGATGAATTTTCAAAGGATTTAAGTACTTTTCTGTCACAGCGTTACTTTTTTTTTTTTAAGAAAAGAATGGGTTTTAATCCTTTCTCCTAGGTATGAATGCAGGTTTTTTAATTCATTGAATGGCTGTGCCAAGATGAGCAATACTGACATGGAATATATGTGGGTGAGGTGGAATGTCCTTATGTAAACTTCCCTTCTTTCCATTGGGAGTGGAAGTCATAAAAATCTGCACTTGGTCATAAAAGCTATTTCAGGCACTGTGGCTTCATCTCAGAGCTTTTACAAGGCAGTGACTGGGGAGGAGCAAGCTGAACATGCCCCACCCCATGAATTTAACATTTCAGAATCAAGTGGCAGGAGTCACTTCAGCAAGTCTTCTGCTTCCATGTCATAGTGCTGCAACTGAGTACTGAATCTGTTACTTTGTAAAATCTCTTAAAAATTAAACTTGCTGTGAACTGTACAGGACGTGAAATAATGCCTTTGTGTAAAACTCTAGGATCTGTCTGATAGTATTTTTTCAACCTGTGGAGGATTTTGTAAAATGATGTTTTACGTTGGCTGTTCTACTGAGCACTTGTGCAAGTGTAGTTCACTTTGCTCATTAAA
This sequence comes from Urocynchramus pylzowi, assembly GCA_013397555.1. Classification (NCBI taxonomy): domain Eukaryota; kingdom Metazoa; phylum Chordata; class Aves; order Passeriformes; family Fringillidae; genus Urocynchramus; species Urocynchramus pylzowi. Next base: position 439,497 of record VZRH01004229.1, on the reverse strand, counting down.
AGTGAGAAGTTAAATTTTCATCGTGTTCGTTTAGTTGATAGCAGAACATATTTTTAGAGGCTTAGGTTTTTTAGAAAGTGTATTTTATTGTTTATTTCGGTTCTCTGGTTATCTAGGAAAGATTGCTGGATTATGTATACTGTGTTATATTTGGTTTCTTGGAAAAACAACTAACCTTTTAATTTGGGAAGCAAATGTTTGAGAGGGGACATAAGGAATTTTGTCTTCTCAGGGAAAGATCCTTTTATTCATGAAACTGTATTTTTAAATGCAAAATTGTTCATAGTCAATGAAACCTACAGACAAAAGCCTTAGCATGATGTAGTAAGATGTGTCAATCTTGTTTTAGCTACACTGAATTTTGTACAAATCCCGGAAAATGTTAGTGCAGTGAGTTGATTTTTGTGTTGCTTCTCTCTGCAGTTACTAATTCTTACTTCAGTTTAGCTCCCTTTTGCACAGCTGAGTGTCAGCATATCAAGCATACGTGTTCTGCAATTGTTTTTGACCCTATAAACTATTTGACTTGACAAAAAATTTTAAGAAAAGTCCCCCACACCCAAGATAACAGTGCAAATGACTCTTATGGTGGTAAGCTGATTTGGTGGAGCTGCTGGATTTTTTTCCTTGCTGGTAGCATACTGTCTCAACAGGCTTTCTGTGATCTAGCTGTGGTAAGTCTTACCAATTTTTGCAGGATACATGCTTGAACCAGATCAAGAGAAGAGACCTGATATCTTTCAAGTATCTTACTTTGCCTTTAAAATTGCCAAAAAGGAGTGTCCAGTGTCTAATATTAATGTAAGTACTCTTGACTTTGTTCTGTATTTTCAGTGTGTTATGTAGATAGTATTGACAAATCTGCAAGAGGAGCTGGGAGATGAGAGCTGTTTCACATCAGTTCTGAAACATGCCTGGTTCCTGAATGTAACACAGAGTAGAGAACACATCAAGCTGATGTTGTGTACACGCAGTATGAGCTCTCTATAAGTAAAATATGTTCTTAATTTTGGGGGCATAGCTCCCTGGACTCTATTGATACCATACCAATACCCGGCTTAGGATTTTAGCCATTAGTAATCTCTTAATGCAATCAGTATGAAATATACAGATATTAACCTTGTTGACAATTGAATGTTGTGAATGGAGTGTTAAGAGCATGTATGTTTGCTCTTGGATAAACCCTTGGCTGAGCCATCCTTAGCAGTTGTGTTAGTCCATTGGAAGGACTCCAGTGAGTTGAAAGCAAACAGAGCATTACTTGAGTCAGCCTGCCTTTTTTCCCCCACCCTTACTTTCTGTGGGGGTCTGAGCTTGGTCTGCCAGATCGCTTTCTTCACAGATGTAATTATGGCCGTAGTGCAATGGAGTCTGGGGACTTCTAGCTCGTGTTGAGTATTATAAAGTGATTCTCAAGACAACCATCAGGAAAAATCCATCTCAAAATTGAGTTTGCAACAGTTATCAACTGTAGTAATCTGTCTTCAGAGGCAGACCAGTGAATTTTCTGAGATTCCTTTGAATTCCTTTTTTCCTTTATTGTTGTAGAAGGATGTCCTCAGTAAATTTGAGTGTTGCCTTTTGGAAACATAGATTAAAATAAATCAGGAAGTCTTGAAATACTTGATAATGAACTGTCTCTATTATTTGTGAGCAGATATAGATTTGCATTTGTTATGTGCATTTGTCATGAGAGATGATTGATGTCCTTCTTTGCCCCAAACTGCCATATTCCTTATAAAACAGAGTCTAGGTGATGTGGGATTCATTCAGGAATGTGGTGGAGGTGGGGGTAAGGTAAAAGCCCATCGAAGCCCATGGTTTTCTGGAATTGGAGTTGTGGTGGAAGGGCAGAGTGTGCTAAAACCAGTTTGCTCCAAAGATGGGTCTTTGCTTTAGAGCGTGAGGCTGAGCTGAGTCTCTGTGCAGTCGCACAAAGTGCTTGGAGACCCTGTTGTACCTTGTTGCTGATAGTTGGCAGTGGACATCAAGTGAAGCAGCTGACAAGAGAGTCAGACCAGTCAGGTTCTGCTTTACTTCTGCAACACACTGAGAGGATGTAGAGATATTGTTAAGGTGAACCCTTTTCCAGCTACAGCTGTGAGTTCTGCATGAAGACTTGTCATGTGGAGGTCTTGAATCCAAGTATTCCTCTTCAATATGTAACGAAATTTTTTCTTTCAGGATTTTGGGTTTTTTAATTTATTCAAATTTGTTTTTCCCAAGAATTCTCCTGTCCCCTCAAGTCTTCCTGAACCCATGACAGCTAGTGAGGCAGCTGCTAGAAAAAGCCAAATAAAAGCAAGGTGAGCAGAGGATGTGACTTATCATTTTCTTTCTCCAAATGTTGATAAGGCCACATGTTTGTTTAAAATCTGTTTTCATACACTTGTTAAGAAATGAGATATTACCTCAGCAGAAGTCAACAGATAAACTGTGTTTTCTAAGAGCTTCAAGTCTGTTTGGATTCCACTCCTTTGCTTTTTTCTTTATATTGAGAATCCATGGAGGGAAACTGATATTTTGAAGGTAAATGGGTTTTGTTATTTGTTTTTGAGAAATTGAAATTTTTATGGAGAAAGATTCACTTTTTTATCCTTGTTAATGAAAACAAACCCAAAACCATAGGGGTTTCTCTCCATGGCCTCTGATTTCTGCTATGATCTAGTGTGTATGCACTTAAGGCTGATGCTGGATAAATCCTTTACCCTTTCATTCCTTGTTAGTGGGAGTTATTTGGGTTTTTATCTACCAGCATGTGTGACTCAGATACTTTTACATTCAGTTATAATTATCGGCTCCGTTTCCAAAAAAAGATGAACAGAAACCTGAGGAATTAGTAGAAGTAGAAATAATTTGACCTAACACATAATGTTTTCCTTTCTCATATTTCTTGTGCATATGATCAGTAGTACTGTTCCTAATTGTAGGGTTGTGGACTCAAGCACAGGACTGGAGTTTTAGGACATGAATTTTAAGGTGCTTACATGCAGTGCTGAAGTAGAGTAGCCCATGATTAAGACATAACTCAGCTGTTAAGAGATGTACCGTGTCAAATTTGAGGGAGAACTAGTTGTCTTTTCAAATATCTTATGTGGGAAAAATTGCTCTTTCAGAATAACAGATGCTGTTGGACCAACAGAAACCTCAATTGCACCACGACAAAGACCAAAGGCCAATTCCAGCACTGCCCCTTCCAGTGTGCTGGCGATCCAGAGCTCAGCAACTCCTGTCAAAGTACAAGTTCCTGGGGAATTTGCTAGTCGTGGGCTAAAAGGTAACTTAAAGTCTAAGGATGGATCAAAATAAAGAAGCAACTGTGCCTTTCTTCTTTGTCTTGCTCTACTAGAGATAACATTTACAACTCAGTTTAATCAGTCTTATTTTTTTACATACCAAAAACCAAATCTTCAACGCTGAAAGATTCTGAATGTTGTGAGCTGTAAATTGGAGCTGCCACAAAAACTAAATTCAGATTGAGAAGTGCAAGTGTTTTATCCTTGTGCTTAACACTGGTTTTTGAATGAACTTGCCCACTGCAGACAGAAGTTCATGCTTGTTTTGACTTGTGAATAATTCACAAAAAGTACAGAGCCCTTCTGTATCAAACTGGGTTTTTTGTAGTAGGAAAAATATTCTCCTGTGCCTCAAGAAGTGATGAGATTGCACCAGTAGGTTGGTGGTATTTGTAGGCTGGAAGCATGTCACTTGTCTCATGACTGCAAGATTCACTGGGGATGCAGGAGGAATTAGGGGAGACTCATTCGAGTGAAATGCGGTTTTGAAAAATCCTTGTTCTTTTTCTCATTCAGAAAGAGTTAGAGTTCTGATAAATACTCACTTTAGTTGACATTTATACCTAAAGCACTTTCTAATTGCATTTTATGCTGTTTAGTGTCTGCTACAGAAAAGAGAGTAGTTTCAGGGATGCTATTGGAAAAGTCTCTAAAGGCCACTGAGAATGTTTGTGTCCCAGGTATAAGTACTTTTTAGTAGGTGGGGATCCATGTGACATCCAACTTGAAAAGCTTTTTCTGTTGTGACAAGGAACAAATCATTCATGGGCACTTTAGAATGTAAAACACACTGTGCAAGAGAGAAATTTATGGTAGTGCCTCTCTTAAAAGGTGCAAAAGCAGTTGAGTGGCAAAATTCCCCAGGTGTTCAGTTAAGGGAGTTTGATGCATGAGCTAATAGTTTCCTTAGTAGGGAAAAAAAAATACCTCTGTGTTGAATGCATGCAAAGCTGTATGCTTTGAGATAAGGGTTTGAGATCCTGCAGTGTGCAACTTAAGTGTTGGTAAAGCAGAAGTCTGGAACCCAGCTTGCTGTCATGAGACCAGGGGAAGCTTCCAGCATCTTGCACGTAGAAATGGTTCATTTGCAGGCCTGGAATTACTTGTAAAGAAGTCAGCTTGGTGTGTCCTGGGTGGCAGACTGGGAAGAGAAGTTAAAAGACAGTGTCAGCTTGAGTTGAAAAAGGGCCAGGGAGAGCTGTGGCTGAAGCTGGGGGTCTGGATGTCAGTAGTGTTGTCTGTCACAGGAACCATGCGACCAGGGAATGCACAAGACATCTCACAGTCCCAAGGGACCACCCCACAGCAGCACAGGGTCCTCCAGCAGCTGCAGCAGGGAGACTGGAGACTGCAGCAGCTGCATCACTTGCAGCACCAGCCCACCATGCAGGATGCTTATATCCAGCAGGTACAGTCAGATCTGTTAGACAAGTGTATGAGACTCACTGTGTGTGTTCATAACCCTTGGAATCGTGTGCTACTTCAGCACTTCTGCTGTTGCTGCCTGTACTTTTCCAGCTAAAAGAACTCCCGTCCCTTCTTGCTTTTGCTTTGTTCCTTCATTGGCCCTGTAATGTTTGTCCTAGAAAGTTGCTTGCCTTGTGCTGTGTTCTTGCAGTTTGACCCTGAATTCCATCTTGCTTTGCATCACCGCTGTGTGACTTCAAGGCTTTATCCATGCATAAAGGAGCTCAGGATAAATATTAGGAGTGATTATGGGTGATAATGTTGTGCTTGCAGTAGATGGTTGTACATGCACCAGTTCTGAATATGTAGTCTGATTTTTTTTTTTCTTTCTTTCTGGGTTTTTTTTTTTTTTGGATTTTTTTGTTAAGAATTGGCTGGGGAGTGGAGGAAGGAAAAAGCTTCCTAACAGAGTGGTTGAAGTGCAGTGATTGAATTGCACGCTGGTTCTTGATTATATGATGTAGTAATTGAAAAATGCTGTGGAGTCATAGATGTGATAGTCAGAAGAAGCATTAATTAAAATACCTGCTTATTTCTGAGGGGCCATCATTACTTTCTAAAGCTATTTTTTGTCTTTCCAGTATCACCAAGCAGTGCACCAGCAGATGGTCCAGCAGCAGCTGTTGCTGCAATCTGTGTACCAGCAGCAGCCTGCTCAGTCACAGTATCCTGCCATGGTGAGTCACAGAGATAGTATAGTCTTAAAATATGGCTCATGCTTGTAAATTTCTTGTGTAGATGCAGTAAGAGAAGTGCCTGACTAGTTGTACTGAGCTGTGGACATGGTAAATAGTGTGCATTTTGGCATCTAAAATAATATTTAGTTGGTGGGAATTTAATCCAAACTAGCTTGTCTGGAGTTGCACTTGTGTATTAATAATGGGAAACTATCCCAAGTTTCCTAAGAAGGTCTATTTGCGCTTATGTGAAGCATACTGGTTAGTGTTTCCAGTACTAGCCACAGCAGCAAATACATGTTACACACCAGTGACTGAAGATGGTCACATCCAATTCTTATTGAAAAGCAAAAGAGCTAACTGCCATAGCCTGTTTTGTAAAGATCAGGAGAAATTGTATTAAGATCTAAGAATAGAGTATGATGAACACGCAGTTAGCAGTGCTGCAGTGGCGTGTATTTGGGTTGCAATAATTACAGAAATCTCAGTGGTAATCCACTGCAAAAGAGAAGCAGTCTCCCTGACCTGTTGGAGCGGTTTCTGTGCACCTGTGTGTTCTGGAGGGTGGTGGTGGTGGCTGTGTTTGGCTGCAGGAGCAGTGCTGATGGGTGGCAGAAGAGCTTTGGCCAGCCCGTGCGTGTTCTGGTGACACAGCCCTGATCTCCCCAGGTGCAGCAGTACCAGCAGGCTCTCCTGCAGCAGCAGATGCTGGCTCAGCAGCGGGCACAGCAGGTGCAGTCCCCTGAATATATCACTTCTCCACAAGACTTTGCACCAGCCTTAATCTCCTACCCAAGGTCGCTCCCAGTGCATGGTGGAACAGTGGCAGATCCTTCCTACCCTACAAACAGGTGAGAATTATGGCTCAGCTGAGCCTGGGGGTTACTCGTGGCTTATGTTACTAATTGTGGTGAGCACTGCCAAATCCTTTTTTCAGAAGTTACTTGTTTTGGTAGTAAGAGATTACTTAGAGCAGTTGGACGGTGGGTGTTCAGTGGTAAAGGATATTTTGGGAGCAAAGAGAGACAGTTTGTTAACAGATGAGCCTGGTACAATTTCTTAAAGTATTTCTTCCAGTATTTCTTGTTCACAGACTTAGTACAGGAACTGACTGCTAACCACTTTGCTTGGGGTGGTCAGTAGTCTGTGTTGAATGAGGTTATGTGCATTTGAAAGGAGTTTCAAACAGCCTGTTGAAGAGCAGCTTTGTAGTTGGCCTTGATGTGCTAGGGCTGCCAACTCCCCTGCTCAAAAGGTGTGACCTGAGTATGTAACACAAAGTGCACCTCAGAAGTGATACAATCCCTGAGGAGTGGCCTAGGGCCTGCCTTTGCGTAATAAATGGTAATAAATGATGACTTTTACATTAATTCTTTGGAATCACAGTGTATGTAAGAAAAAATCCCCTTACTTTCTGATTTGAAAATAAAAGAACCTACAGATCTGACCAGTTGCACTAACATTAGAACCCAGGTTATGTATTTGTGTAAGTTCCTGTTAGGCTTCTTTTAAATTGGCCTTCAGATTTTTTGGGATGAACTCTTAATGCATGTGTGCTGCTTGTGTGCAGGACTTGGCATGATGAGGCATGTCTTAGTTTTTGACCCTGATAACCAATCCTGTCATGTTTCTCTTTATTTGCTTCCTTGAACTGACTCTACAGGTCAGGTATTCCTGATGCTGAAGCAATTGCCAGTTACCCCAAGCAGAACATCAGTAACCCACCTGATATGTCAGGTTGGAACCCATTTGGAGAGGACAATTTTTCCAAGTTGACAGAGGAGGAGCTGCTGGACAGAGAGTTTGACCTGCTAAGATCAAGTAAGGGACGCTTGAAGGCTTACTTTGCTTCCCAGTAAATGAGGGCTCTGTGGTTGCTCAGCAGTTCCAGCACCTGCTTGTCCAAGGACCGTGCAGGCTGTGTACAGAGCGTTCTTTCTGAGCATTTGAGGGCACGGTTGGGCCTGTCTGCCTTTCCTTTTCCTTTTTGAAAACACGTGCAATAGGAACTCACCGTCTGAAACTGGTAGTTACTGGCTCAATTACTGCAAAAATGGTAGTATCTTAGCTCTTCTACACTGCTTGTGTCACCTTCATTGCCAAGAGGCTCTCAACAGCAGAGGTATGTTGTCAGATGGGAAGAGAATTTTGGCTGCTTGCTTTATTCCTTTCCAGCTTTTTTCTTGCACACCAGAGCAGAAGATTGTGTGGGTCTGATATGTCCTTTGAAAATGCCTGAAAGAAAATTGATCTATTACATTATGTTAATGTTTTGTACTGTCCTTTTTGAGTGGCTACATGTAAGGGCTGGTTTATTGTACTGATATGGCAATAGTTGAATAAACTTTTTCCTCGTGAAGTCAGTTATCTCCATGGTTTTTACTTGGAATTACTTTCTGTTCTTAATTGCTGAACACATGCTTGTTAGTTGCTCTTCCTATAACTGGTTTTGTTGAGATCAGATTTATTAGTGGGACTTGGAAGACGTGACAATGTTAAAAAACAGATTGTATGTGCTTGGCTGTCTGTCAGCAAGTTTCTTGCAATTAAAAGTACAGTAAAGTTGAATTTCGAGTAACTGAAAAAAATACCTTTGCCTTCATTTGAGTATTTTTCCTATTGGATGTGCACATTACCTGTTAATCCTTTAGGAAAGTGACTGGGTGGGTTTGTTCATGAAACTTGGTTGTTAGTTTTCCCTTGTATCCTGTGTGGATCGAATCAGATTCCTGTTTTTGACTTGGGAACGTAGCCTGCACACATTTTACAGTCAAATGTCTCTTTGGTAGCTGGGAAAAATGGCTTATGTACTAACTGAAGCTTAGCATTCCTTCCAAGTCCGAGTTAAGGATTGGATTGAGTAGTAGAATTGAATATCTGTAAGCATGCTCCTTCCAAACGGGACCCTTAGTCTTTTGAAATAATGCACTTGTGAATCTGGGGCAGGTCAGTTTGTACCAGAGGTCAGCACAGCACCACCCATTTTCAGCAGCTGGGCTGCTGGACTGCTGGCACTACTTATGCAAGTGGGATGAGATTGATTTGGTTAAGCCACAAATTTTGACCAAATGCAAGGACCAAAGAAGATGATAACCAAGGTATATTTTGGGCTCAGCTCTTCAAGGGAATTCAGTGCACAGGAGAGCTGGGTGTGATAACACCCTTGATATGCTGTATCTGTAGAGTAAAGCAAACCCAACAGCACAGCTCTGCTCAGTAGTAACCAGCATTAGGAGTTTTAATCACTCCACATCCAGGAAGTGCAGGAGTAACCCCGAGTCACTGCCTTGCCAGCAGCACACTAGATGGCAGCCTTGTCTGTACGGATGGGCTGCCTTACAGCTGCTCTGAGCTCCTGGGGCTTGGTGTCCCTCAGGAGGGGGAGCACTGGTGGTTTGTGTCTGGGAGTGCATGTAGGTACACGTGTCACAGCCTTCAGAGACCTTTTAACCTGGCTTTTTGATACCGTGGGTGTTGTGCCAAGATCATATGAGCGTACTTGGCTGTGTTAATGCCTTTGCTGCAGTCAAAGCAGAAATAATTGTACTTCATGTAGTCTACTTGTACTTTCTCAGTCTTGGCTGGAATAATGGGAGATCAGGAGATTATTTGTAAAATTAACCTGTAAAATTGTCTTTAACTGTGTGAGGCTTAGCAGAATTTCCTTAGATATGCATTAAGGTTGAAGGCTGAGTTCTCTTTAGGTGCAGGTTATCTCCTATGAGGGAGAAAAGCTGTTGAGTACTAAGTAACTTTTTTGCCATCTAGAGAAAAGAGAATTGCAGATGCAGATTTGCTCATTGGTTCTGTTTTTCTGTTACTAAAGCCAGCTGCTGTCCTGTACTTTATAACTCACATACACTGGTGTGTAAGTTTGTGGTGCTGACTAGCGTTCAAAACACGAATCCTTTCTTTCTCTTCTCAGAAGCCTAGTTTGTATTGTTGAGCTGATGCTTTATACATAAATTAAAGGTGTTTCTAAATCTGGCAAATATTTTTAAAGCTTACATGTTTGACAGTAACACCTAAGTAAATATGCAAAGCCTTTGTTAGAGGACAGAGATGTCACCACAATTTGTCAGGCTGGCGTTACCGTCAGATTTCATGTGTTGAGGGGCTTAATGTCAGTGTGATGGGGTGATTAATCACTTCTCTTGTAAGAGGGGATCCAGTTCTCAGGACAGAATACATTGCTTATCCTTTGGGAGTATTTTCCTAGTGGAATGATGCTGGTTGCAGTGAAAGGTAATGTGCAATTGGATGGATTTCTGAACAGAGCACCTTTGTGGAGAGCTGTGACACAGTGACAGATTGGAGCTCCTGGCTCTTGTTGTTTCTCTGTTGTTGGTGTTGCTGTGTTCATCAGTTAGTGATGGGCCAGAAGCAACATCTGATGCTGCATTTCTGACAGCATTGTGAAGAAGTAGATTTCTCAAACAGCTCCTGTAACCACTTAATCATCTGTGCAGAATTGGGAGCCAAGAAAGCGAGTCTGCTTCCTCACTGGGAAAGAACCCGCAGCCCAGCTTTCATAGCACTGCACAAAGGGTTGGGATCACCCTGGTGCTCCAGCAGGGACAGGTTGTGGGTGCAGAACCTCCCAGGCACTCTGCCTGTCTCCTTGCAGTAGGAAGGAGCTGCCCAGACCAGCTGTGCAGGCAGGAGCTGTGCTTCTTACAAGCCTTTGTCAAACCCCCTGTCAGAGAAGATATTCCTCTCTCATCCTGTACAGTGCATAGCTTTGCATAGGTGTAAGTCCTTCAATTTTTATTTTATTTTACTTTATTTTTTGTTCTGTTTCATTTTGTTTTTTACAGACAGGCTGGTGGACAGGAGAGCATCTTCAGATAAGAATGTGGAGCCACATGCTGCTCCACAGACAAGTCCTCCTGAAGATCCCTTTGGTTCTGTTCCTTTCATTTCTCAGCAAGGCAAGTTCCATCTGTGACATGATTACCTCGTAGCTGTATGCATACATACCTGTAGGTGTCTGTATCTGCTGAAGTATGCACAGCAGTTCGGTGACCAAAGAATGGCCAAGGGCTTGGCTGCTTCCCAACAGCACTTGGGTTGAAGGGATGTGTTGGTGTGTTCTTTACCTCCAATTAAAACCACTTCTGCATCCAGCTCCTGGTGCCTCTGGAGCCTTGGGACAGACTGTAGGGTGTGGTTCTGCTGGGCCAGTGCAGTGGGCATCACCTGGGCAGAACCACAAGTGCTTTTGCTGGAGGGAAATTGCTTGCTAAGGCCAAATTTTTCTACTTCCCTGTAGTCTGCTTCTGACTCACACTGTGTCTGTAGTTCAGTTGTCCAGCAAGTGAAGACAGTAAGCTTTATGCATTTAATGCACAGTTTTGGTACAAGTTGAGTCAAGCGCAAACATTTTACGTTGTCTATACGTGGGGAGGGTGGGCATTCATTATTGCTTTTCAGTTCAGCTTTGACTATGTTTACCTTGAATGGAAGTAAAAATAACGTGTTATGTGGGCATTGTGAGTGGGAGACTGCATCACCCTGCAATTTAAGCAGCGGTTTTAACATTTGGTTGATCAGCACTTTAGTATTTATTTTGGTACCTTTGACAAAGTAAAGCCTGTGTGGTAGTTGAATGGTAAAAGGAGTGTCAGTCGCTTCTGGAGCCACTTGGGTTTTGTTGCGAGTTCTTGTGTGATAAAGGTGCCTTAGTATGACATGTACAGACTGTTCTTATGGAACTTCAAAAGCTCAGGTAACATGCCTTAAAATAAACCAGCTGGGGTCAACCTAAGGTAGTATCTGTGTTTTATTTTGCTTCGATCCTGCGTTCTTGGAGACTCTCTGGTAGGGCTGGAAGTGCTCACAGGGGTCCGGTGCTCCACGTGGTGAAGGGTGGGCAGGGTAACGCTCCTGTCTTCTGCAAAGCCTTCGGTGAAAATCCCTGTGCCCGTGGCTGCTCCTGTCCCTAGACATGAATTCCTTCTCCTTGCTGTAGGACTGTGTTCTTAGTGTGCGCTTGTGTTTTGCTCTCTCAGGGGAAGTTGGTTTTCTGTCACCTTTTTCATGTTCAGTAGTTCAGTGCCATGTGAAAGCCATTTAAATGAAGAAGGGTTTGCCCTGCAGGTGCTATTGGGAAAGGTTTTCCTGGCATCTTCATTCCAGAGGTTGCTTTGACCTAGAGGTAAGCCTGAATTCACATGCAAAACGAACAGAAAATAGCTTGCACTCCATTTAAGATGGGGACCATCAGGTACTTTGTCTCCTGCCAGGTGTACATACCCTTGTGTCCAGAGGTTATTGTATTGCTTTCCTCACCTGCCATCTTGGAAGTGCATTTGATTGTTGCTGGGTTTTTTAGATGGTTATAATATAGCTTTAGATTGTAACAAATGTCTTCACTGTGTTTTATCATGTGCTTTATTTTTGTTACTTGGAACCCAAGCTCTAATTCTTGACACACTTAAAAAAAAGGGAGTTTCTTCTATTAAGGGGAGGAAAAATCCCCTGAAATTCAGTCATGAATGAAAAGCCAGGCTGCTTGAGACATGTTGAACTGGTTATAATGGTATACTGGTAGGTGTGGCACTGGGAAAAAATTGTGCACTTTTCCATAGCCTTTTTTTCCTGTGGACTTTTAACTGGCATTTAAACAAGAGTAAATATTGGCTTGGTTTCAAGAAAGGTATTGTTAATTATGTGTTAACTGTGAATTGCACTCAGTAAACAAATCAGGTACAAAAAATATTTAAATGCTAATACTGATCTTCTAAAAGCTGGTTTGTGTTCCCCACTGAACTGTTCTTCGTAATGTCTTGAAAAGAAGAGTTGCAAGACAGCTAAGAAAAGGAGAAAGCTGTTGACTTGGATATATTTAATTTCTAGGCTTTCTGGGGAAAACTTGACAAATGTCCTTCCCTGATACTTTGATTTCCACTTGCACGTAACACTGTTTTGTGATCTGTTCTTTCTGGTTTGTTCCTTCTGATTGTGAAACGTGTAACTGAGAAGTAAACCACCTGTGTCCCTTACTCAGGGCATCCAAGGGCAGGTGATTGCATGGCAAGTGGAACAGAGGTTTAATACCTTGAGTGTAATTCCAGCTTTTGCAAGAGGACTCTTGGATTTTGTTCAAGCACAAGTTTCATGTCCTTGTTGTGTCTCGGGCCACAACAAAGGGGAGCGTGCCAGCACTGTTTGCCCAGGGCTCTGGCCACTGAGTTCTGACTTGTTGAATTGCAATGAGATGAAATGGTGACCTTATAAACATGAGATCTTTAAAGTAAATAAAACTGACTTTGTTGAAGAGTAACAGTTCTTACTGAAGTTGTGTTCTACTGTATTGACCAGAGTTCCAACTCAAAGGTGGGGGTTTTTTTCTGCTTGGTTTTCCTTGCTCTGGCATAGATCTGATGTGTAAATCCCATATGTGGGTTGTGACTGAGTCACCCAGAGGATTCCTCCTGTCTTGGAGGCCTAAGGGTTCTCTGCTGAAAGCAGCTCTTCACTCAGTAATTAACTGACTCGGGTCACCTCCTGAGAGAGAGCAGCAAGATGGTGAATATCATGTGTCATCTTGGGACTGACCAGCATCAGCTGCTGCTAATCTGGCGAAGCAAGTGCCACCAGGTATGTTAACATGTGTCTGGCAAGGTGAGGCAAGGGAGCAGCAGAGGCTGGAATCAGAAGCCTTCGATCATCGCTGGGAAGGTCTGTGGGCTGCTGTGACTTGGGATATTTCCTGTGGAGCTGAGAGTGCATTTCAGGCTGGCACTGATGCAGGGGTCACCAGGAGAAGAAACCTGCAACTGGATGGACTGTAGCTGCTTGTCTGTTTGACCTTCTGTGCTTATGTTTGTCCAGTGGGAATGGAGAGCCAGTAGCAACACTTGTGTCCCTTGGTGTGCACAGAGGGAAAGGGGTGTGAAATGAGCTAACAGGTGCTGGGTTCCTCTCAGTTTGGGGAATAGGGAACCACTGTGGAAGCTCTTGGTGTTTCTCACCCTTGCTGTGTATGCAAGGGTGAGAAACCTTGCAAACAAGCATTCTCACAAGTAAACTTGTTACACACACTACTTAATGCCTGAATTTTTGTGGAAAACAGTAGTGCCCTAAGACCTAAGATTACTGGAAAAGGAACTTGGCCTGGGAAAGAATTCCAGTGCTTGATCTGATAGAAGCAAACCCTACATTGCAAACTTCTTAATGAAAGAGAGAATTAGATAGTCAGCACTCGGGCAGTTAAGTGCTTCACATGTGGAAGACAGGTCCTGGTTCTGGAATGCCTGAACTGGATGGTGACGGTGGAAAAAACATCTCCTGTGGACAGCATTTTGGAATGGAAGTTTTTGATTCAAGTGTGTGTTACCCAGCTTGTGTGGTAATCCCCTTTGTTATTATCAAGTGTTTCAGAAGCTCAGGAGAAAGATGCTTTGTGGTGCTCTCAAATGTAAGAAGGAAGTGCCACGAGTTGTTGTATGTCAAGCTGAACATGAGTACATTTGGCTGGTGAGCTGTACTCGGTGCCTTTGGTCATCTTGCGTTTATTCACACTAATGATTTGTGGGATGAAGCCGGGCTAGGATGGCCTTTTGCTTCCCTCAGCTTAATCCTGCGATTCCCAGAAGGAATACAAGAATTGAGGTAACACTCGAAGTTACAGGGATGGGCTGTGTGAGAAGGGGAGATGTTGGGCAGTGTTGCCTGAAGCTGTTTCAGGCATTTGGCTTCCGTGGAACAATCTCCGTGATCTGTCACCTGGGATCTCAGGGTGGGGTTCTGGTTCAGGTCATCTCATTAACAGTTCTGCTGAATGTTGTACAGCTCATGTGTACTGTAGATGTGATCAAGTCACTTGGGTGTTGTAGCCTCCATGGTAACCCCTTCAGAGCCACTGCAGGCCTGTTCTTTGTGAGGGACTGAATAAAAGCAAGTCCAGTTCTGTAGCAGCTTCCTTCTGACTTCCAGACTTCCCACACTCAGCAACCTGGTGGTGTCTTCAAATGGTGGCTGCAGGTGTCTGCCTTGGGATAAGAGGGGCTTTGTGTGTGGCATGTGCTGTCCCAGCTACGTGGATCTTGCAGAAAACCAGCCGGCTGTGTGCCAGAAGCAGTGCCATGGGATCATCTGGAGCTTTGGACTCATCCCTGGGAATCCCCTGCAGCTGCAGGTGCTGCTGGATGTGCACGGCGTCACAGCGGAGACGCGTGATGTCCTGGCAGGAGCAGACGTGGGGGATGATGATTCATTCAGTTGGTTTTTGTATGTGGCTTCCAACAGGGTTTCAAACCACTGCAAGTTCTGTACCACAGCTGTGGAGCCCTGGGAGCACTGTGCAATCTGGGCCTTTCAGTGAGACACAGCTTGCTAGAACTTAAGAAGAAATTATTCATACCAGACCAGAAGAAACAAAAAAGACTTGAGCCGCTTTTAGAACTTGAAAAATTCTCCTGCCAACCATTGATGTTGATTGTTTAAAGATGCCCAGACCTGTGTGCAGTGATCTGGGTGTTGTGAAGTGTTTCAGGTTTAGGTTACTTGGCAGATTAAGTTCTTGTCAATATCTGTCCTCCTTGAAAGCTTCGCTGATGTTATTCTGTACCTTCTTGGCTGTGGTTTCAGTTATTCATAGTGCTTGCTGAATGCAGGTTCAGGATATTTCCCCGTATCAAGGTCATCTTAAACTTCACCTGTTCTAGATAGCCCTTCCTAAGTAACCTGAAATTGTTCACCCATCATAGGTATAAATGGTAGGTCTGGGGTCTGCATTTTCTCTACAAAATGATTTACTGGGGTTTTTTAAAAGTTTTTTCAAGTCTTGCAGCAGTCATGGGCACGTTGCACTATTTTTTTATATTGCACTTTAATCTCTGGAGTAATTATTTAAAAGAATGTCAGCAATAGTGCCAGGCACAAGTGTGGTATTCTTCCATTTTTGTTGCTCTTGAAAATGGAGGTAATGAGACGTGTAAATCCATTACAGTGTTGAGCAGCTGCTGCCCTGGCTGTTGTCAGAGAACTGGTGCAGATTTAGTTGCAGCCCGCCGCTAATCCTTGGGCTGACATGTGGCAAATTGTTATGAAATGATGGTGGCAGTATGTTCCCAATTCCAAGGGAGCTTAAAGCTCTTATGCCCCACTCTTGGGCTACCCCCGCGATACCCTAAAATGAGGAACCAGCAGAAGGCGTGTAATTACTGCAGTTGTTAGAGGGAATTCATCCTCTTATAATCCTGTGTCTCAAAAAAGAACATCGGAACAGAAAATTTCCTTGAAGATTGGGATCTTCTTATCTGATTAAAGATGTTCCACCTGGCTCGCATTTGAGCCAAGCACAATTGTTCCCTGCAAGCTGCAAACCTGATTAGAAGCGTCGTAATCTGAGCAGCACATTGCAAACAGATGTTGCCAGCAGTGTGCAGCACTGCTGTGTAAATGTGTGTCTGAATGTCTCTGCAGCGGTGTGGCCTGACAAGATTGCATGAAATCAACATGACACAACACTTGAGTCTGGAAAACTGTTTGGCCAGAGCATTCAATTGTCATTAAGCAGAGGCTTTTCCCTTTTGGGGGATTGTTTGTGTGTAGTGCTCTATTTCATTTGCTGACTTCATTAGCAGTGAAACAGGGGCAACTTTAGTGTAGAAGACCAAACTATTCCTATCTTAGTTTAAAATATGATAGTTCTAGGGAGGATATTTTTGTTTCTTTGGATTGGTTTTGATTCTTGTCTGATGCAGTTTTATCCCTGTTCCTGGGGCTAACATGAAGGCACTGCAGCTGCAAAAGTGGGTGTGGAGATGGTTCCTTTCCTCAGGGTTGGCCAGGTAGGGCTAAAAGTGTGCAAGATGAGTATCTTAGAGTAGTTTCTGCTTGCAGCATGTGGCTCTGGTTGTTTCTATCCTCAACACACACAGAAGGATAAAGGAAGATACTTGTTCTCTCCTGTCACACTCCAGTGTGGGAGCAGTGATGTCACTGTTCTGGAAATCCTCCTTGGAGTACAAGTGTTTTCTTCAAACGCACGTATCAGGAGCAGTTGCTGTTCACAGCGTCATCTGCTGCGTGCCAGGTGACATGGTCCATGTAGGGTCATACGTGCTGGCTCTGCAGCTCTGATAATGGTGAGCTGTTGTGGAGGTTTTGAGGCTCTAGTCACTGTTGGATGATTCTCACTCTGTACATAATACCTAAGCACTGGTTTCGTGCTGCGATAAAGCCACATTGCTAACTCCAGCAAGGAGAAGGAGCAGTCTCAGCTGAAGAGCTCCAAATTTGGAAACCTTCTTCAGAAACCACTGCTGAGCTGAGATGCAGGTAGTGACTGTGCTGTGGTGCTGTTAGAACAGAAAAAAGTCTTCTTGCTGTGTCTTTGAGTGGCCTCAAAATTAAGATGATTTGGACCATGTTTTCTCACATGCAGGGACAGATGTTTACAAATCTGCACCTTGAGCTTCCCTTTGCTGCGGACTGCCTGATTCCTGCCAGCACAAAGGCTGGTGTGTGCTATGTCCAGTGTGCCACAGCATTCTCTCAATGGAGCAATAGCCCACAGAACTGACCAGGGCCAGGACAGACTGCTGTGGGCAAAGTAAAAATCAACACGTACATCAAACTTCCAGTGTTCTCGTCGGATATTCTGGCACTTCCCCTGTGTCTGCCTCTCTCAGCCAGGGAGGTGCTCAGCTTTTCCTGGTTCAGAGTGGTTCAGAGCTCCAAGTACAGGAAAAAACACCTGGCTTCCGTGTGGCTGTGTGTGCATGTCTCCAGCAAGAGGGATTGCTCGGTCAATTGATCCTGGCTTCATCCGAGTTCTTCTGGAGGTTGTACTTGTTAGACTGAAGAGAGGAAACCTTAGGGTGGAAAGGCTGGGTTGTCTTGATGCCTGATTCCCAAGATGATTTGCTGTGTGTTGCCAGCAGGATTCACAGCTGTGAGTAGCAGGTGGGTCTCTTGGGATGCTGGAGCAGCCGGGGTACCCGTGCATGGAGTGTGCTGTGGGAAACGTCCTCTTTGCTGTGCCGTCTGTCTGGAGAGCTCTGGGGCTGAGAGCTGCACCTCGTGTGCCTCACCCAGCCCCTTAGGCAGCTCAGCTGCTCGTGGGAGAGGTTCTGTTCTGTCTCGTCAGTGCCTGTTACAGTTTGTTACAGTCTAGGGACTCTGATTGTGGCAGCACTTAACCAATAATACTTAAAGCTTCTGGGAAGTCAGGTATATTAGGTAACACTGTGATTCAGTTCTTTCTTGGAAACAAAAAATTGCTCTATTAGTTGTTTACTGCATATTGAGATGAAGTGCAAAGGTCCAACCATTCCATGGGTCTGTAAACTCTTGTGGATATGCACATAGAGAAAAGGTTTGGGCCTTTTGTTGTGGAGGAGGTGTTAACATCTAGCCTAGAAGTAGTCCCTTTTTCTTTTAAATCTGTTTGCATTTATGCTAACATTAGTGTTCCAGTAAATATTTGAAACAGTAGGATTTAGAGGCTAGGGGGCTTATATAGTGCAATGTGAAAGCTGTACCTTTGGGAAATCTAAAGTAAGCAGCAGAATAATCCAGATTCTAATTTAGTGGGTACAGCAAATATGTAGCATTTAAAATTACAGTAGATAAGAAGCAATCTGACACCAGAAGGCAAGAAGAAACAGCTCAAAGCCCTAATCACCTGATGGTTTTAGTCATTCTGGTCATCTTGTTTTTAAATCCTTACATAAATTGTATTGCTGCTGAATTTTGATTATTTTAAGTGTAGCTGCAAATGAGTGAGGAAGCTGGTGGATGAAGAAATCGCTCTTAATTCCCTATAAAAATGGAAGAAATGGCTCTTGTAAAACTGGAGCATAGGAAGAAAAGAATCTGACTTGGCCTAGAAGTTGCATGCTCGTTTCCTTGTGAAAGAAGGAATTAGCTGAGGAAATATTTGGTATATTGCAAGAACAAGAGTTATGAGATGGATTCTGGCTGACGATGATTTTTGGAGAAGTAGCGGATGCCTGTAGCCATCCCTGGCTTTTTCCATCCTTTGAACACACGGAGTGGGTTAAATGTCAGTGTTTGTGTAACAAAGCCCTAAGTGCAAGACATCAGTTTTGGTTGGGCGAGGTCAGGGGTGCAGTGCAGTGCTGTGGGCAGAGTTCTCTAATAACTGCTTCCACAGGAGCAGCCCGGGCCCAGCTGCTGTCAGATGCTAGAGACTTGTGAGAGGCTTGTCCCCAGTGCCAGGGTGCCTGGCAGCCTCTCTGGGCAGAGTGGCACACAGGCTTTGGGCACACAGGTGGTGGGCAGTGGCTCTGGACCTGCCAGGAGGTGAATTCTCGCTGCTGTTGCTGGCGTTATGTCTAACGTTACGCACCCTGTCTGTGGCCAAGAGGGCATTTCAGGGGCAAGTGTGCTTTACCCAGTGGGGACTTGAGTGTTCTGATTTTCCTCCTTCTCTTTCCCTTCCAGTAGAAATCAGAGTCAGTTGCACTCCTGGAAACATCTCCCCACATCACGGGGCTCTGACACAGGGGGAGACTGGGTGTGCTTAGTGACGAGAGCGGTGCCACAGCCACTGTGCAGCCTCCCTTGCTCTGCCTGCTCTTGCCATCTCTTTTTTGTACTGATGCAAAATTTTTACAGCTTCCAGTGTTCCCAAGGCAACCACACCACAAAAGACTCGTCAGCGAATTGTTCTTTCAGTTCTAGTTGTCAGTGAATAGTAGGGAGGAAGCTGGCAGAAGGAAACAAGTAGGTAAATTTCCTTGCCATAGAGAAGCTGAGCTGACAGTTGCATTTAGACACAAAGCAGAAAGCATTGCTCTCAAACTTGAGGAAAAGCAAGAGCTTTTGTGCCTCAGTTGCTGCAGAAGTTAGAAGGAGCTGCTCTCATGACTAGAGCCTTGTTTGTCAGAGCAGACTATCAAAGCAGAAGCACATAGAAAAATAGCTTGTCTGCTTAAAATAAAAAAAACCCCTGAAAATTAGTGTTTAAATCTTGATGCATCCCATTTCCCCAGAGGAGAGTGGCTGTCCAATGACTGGGTTTGAAAAGCTGTCCCTAAAGATCATCTGTGTCCATTAGCCCCTTCTGTATGTCCCCCAAATACTGGTACTGTATGTCCAGGCACCTTGTGCTTTAGAAGTAAAGCTGGCAGCTCTGTCTGTTCATTTTATGTGTGTTGCTTGAAATGTCAAATCTGATTTTTAGCTCCTTTCCCTCCCTAAGTACAGGATATATGTTTGCATCAGCTCCTGGGATGTGTGGCTGTGGGGTGTGTGCAGCAAGTTTTGCCTTTGTATGTTTTAAGTTTTCATTTGCTTTTTTCTTTGGACCTGCAGGTTCCCCTGGAAAACAAGTGGATAACTCAGCCAGCAATCAAGGAAATAACTTAGGGACCCCAACAAAGGCTGGAAAATTGAGCCATGCATTTAGAGATCCCCGGGCAGGGAGGAAAAGTGCAGAGGGACACGTGACAAAAGGTGGTGAGGAGTCAGAGAGCGATTTTGAATCGGATCCTCCTTCTCCCAAGAGCAGTGAGGAAGAAGAAGAACAGGAGGATGAAGAAGTCTTGCATGGAGAGAATGGGGACTTTAATGATGACAATGATACAGAACCGGAGAACTTAGGCCACCGACCTCTCCTCATGGATTCTGAGGAAGAGGTGGAAGAAGAGGAGGAAGAAAAGCAGAGCTCTGATTCTGATTGTGACCGAACTAAGCAAAAATGTGTGGAAGGGCTCCTGAGCACTCGGTTCAGAGACGGTGTGGGCAGCAGTGAAATCACAGAGCCCAGTTCAGTGCCTGTGTCCCTGCCTGAGGTGCCAAGCACTACGATCAACTCTGGCCAAGAATTTGATGTGTTTGGAGCTGTGCCCTTTTTTACGCTGCAGCCTCAGGCAAGAGAGAAAGTGGACAAAGATGTTTCTTCTCAGGTGGCTTTTCCCAGCCTAAGCCAAGAGCAGGATGATTTTGATGTTTTCATAAAAGCTCCTTTCAGCAAAAAGGTGCCGCAGCGAGATGGGCAGGGGTCAGGGATGGAGCCCCTGCTCTCCCCCACTTCCCCGCGGAGCGTGGATATCTTTGGTTGCGCCCCATTTCAGCCGTCCCTTGTCCCCAAGTCGGCTGGGAGCAGACAGGACCTGTTTGGGCTGGTTCCGTTTGAGGAGATCACAGGCAGCCAGCAGCAGCAGAAGGTGAAGCAGCAGCGGAACCTGCAGAAGCTGTCTTCCCGCCAGAGGCGCATCAAGCAGGAGGTGTCCAAGAACAACGGGAAGCGCCATCACGGCACCCCCACCAGCACCAAGAAGGGGCTGAAGCCCAGCTACCGCACCCCGGAGCGCGCCCGCCGGCACAGGAAGGCCGGCCGCAGGGACTCCCAGAGCAGCAACGAGTTCCTGACCATCTCGGACTCCAAGGAGAACATCAGCGTGGCCTTGACTGACAGCAAGGATCGAGCCAACCCTCTGCAGACAGACGAGACGCTGCTGGATCCTTTCGGAGCCAAGCCCTTCCACCCGCCGGAGCTGATGCGCCACGCCCAGCACCAGGGCTTTGGGGACAGCCGCGGGGACCACGGCGCAGTCGTGGTGGCCGGCAGGCCCAGGCAGAGCTCCTTGCACGGGGCCCTTCACGGTGGGGACGGGCTGAAAACAGATGACTTTGGTGCGGTGCCCTTCACAGAGCTGGTGGTGCAGAGCACGCAGAGCCAACCGCAGCAGGCGCTGGAGTTAGATCCCTTTGGAGCAGCTCCGTTCCCTTCTAAACAGTAGAGGCTTCCAACGGGTTCTCCCCACTCCACCTCTCCAAGTCCCTCGATGAAGGTTTAGTGGAGTAATTTATGTGGTTGAAGTGCCAGGGGCCTGGGTTGTACAGCTTGTTCAGGCTGAGGAGGCAGTGGCCTGCATGCGTGATGGAAGTGCAAGTAATGGCTAATTCTGATTTGGGTCTTTTTGAGAAAAAAAATCAGAAGTGTTGTTTCCTTATGGCAGATGGCTCCCAGATTGAGATGAGGAATTGGATATGAATCCCTGTCACTGACTTGGGGCCCTGGGACCTACTGTCATTGTGCACTTTGATCTTGCCTTTCCATCCCTCTGCCATGTGCCCCAGTGGAGCGGAAGAGGCAGGGAGCACATGCAAAATGCTTCCCATATGTACAGGGGGCTAATGAACTGCGGTGCTTCTGCGCATCTCAGCAGACCTAAGAACCAAGACGTACTGATATCCAGATAATGTGCTGGAAATAGCCAAGTCTTTGCTTCCTAGGTGAAAACTACCTTTATTAATCATAAAACTAAAGCAGCCACATCCTCAAGGGGCTGTGGCCCGAATTCCAGAGCACAGCTACGGACTGGGACCTTGCAGACATCTATGCAGCTGCGGAGATGAAAGGCGGATTTTTTTTTTGTGTGTGTGCCTAAATGGTCAATTTTTAATAATTTTTTTAATAGTAAGTGCCATTAATGTAAAGTAGCAAACTGGAAACGTAGAGTCAAAACTAAAGAAGCAGGTGATTGACTGATCTGTGAGAAGCCTGAATGTGTGGGGGAGTGAGCCAGCAGGGACGTGGCCAGGATTGCAGCACTTTGGGAGACTCCTCAGCACGCTGGAAGACGGGCATGTGGAGTGTTTCAGATGACTTGTGGAGTTGACTGTGAGGTACAACCATTGGATTGGTTTGATAACAGCTTGGGATTTGTGTCTGTTTTCCTCTTGGATTTTGATTGAAAAGAAAATGTGTCCTCTCTCAGACCTGTTGGTTTTTTACCACAACAGTTTAATGAAATGACTATAACCTGATGCTCTTTTAAGGTTCGCCTAATGCACTGAGCTTTGGAGATGCTTCCTGCCCCGGCTGTGCTCCAGCAGGAGCTGGTGGCTGCCAGACCACTGAGCTGCGTTTCACCCCACGGAGCCTTGTGGGAAGGACCCCTGTCCTGCAGCCCAGGACCTCCGGGAGGTGCCTCGGGTGATGGCAGGAGGTGTGGACACGGCCGAGCACAGGGTTTGCTTCCTGTGGTGCAGAAGCTGCTGGTGTGTGTAGGCGGGATGGACACCGTGTGCAGAGACCGTGCCCCTTGGGACAGCCCAGCCTCACGGGGACATGGAAGGAGGTGGCTCCTTGGCTTGTCTCACCTTTCTGTCCTGCTCCACTGGAGGCTGAGGAGTAGGTAGCTGGCTGTTTGCACATGGGGGATATGGCTGTTTGTGGCCGGGTGTCCTCACGTGCCCCCCTGTCACAGGTGAAGTGAAATTTTCAGGGTTGTGAGCTTTTTTCCCCCTGACGCCTCCTGCTGGATATTCAGGAGGTCTGTGATCCTGAGATCTCGGGAGGGGGACTTGGTCCCTTTCAATATTCATTGAAAACAAATCACGTCACTCCTTTGGGATCAGTTTGATAAAATGCTCTCTAGGATGTGTGGGGAATTGCTTCCCTTAGCTCTGTAATCTGAACGTAGCTCATAGTGATGGTGTACAGATGGCTACCTTCATCTTCCTCAGTTTCACTTCTCACAGGGTGTAAGTGGAATATTCCAGCTGTGCCTGCTTCAGTGTGCCTTTTCCAGGCTTAGGAATTAAGTCCTTAGCAGACTGAGTAGAAATGTTTCAACACAGGACTTTCCAGGCTTTATTACTGCTCTTCTCACCTGTTTGGTGCCAAAGGCTGCAAGAAGCACATGCCAATTTTTGTAGCATTTCTGACACTCAGGTTAACATCTTTTACCCTTTTTTTTTTTTTTTTTCTCTTTCTCTGTGCATGCTTATGAGCTGCCCTTCTCAATGTCTTTCAGAGCTGTTACCTGCCTGAAGAGCTCTTGGAACACAGCAAGATGACAAATGTGGCAGTGAGGTGGACACAAAATGAGATGAAAACTGTGGTGGTCCTCACCAAAGTCAGGCTGTTGCTGTCTTCCCAGTGGGAAAGGTTAATGATGCACATGGCCCTGGGGCTTGGCTCCAGGGCCCAGCAGGAGAGGTGGGGGCTGTTGGAATACAGGGAGGAGGCTGGGCATCAGCAGAGCCAGGGCGGGCAGAAGCCATCAGATAAATTACAAATAGGAAATGTGTTCACGTGCTGCTGGTTTACCCCGAGGCTCCAGGCTGAGGAGGGCTGCAGGGGGTTTTGGCAGAGGGTCTCTATGCAGTTATATCACAGCACAGCAAAGCTGAAGGGAGAGGTAAGGCAAAGGCAAGCTGCAGACCTCAGTGACTCTAGAGCTGGCATGAATTATGGCCCATGATATTTGCCTCCTAATGGCCTTAAGGAACCTGGTTCTTCGTACTCGAGACACCAATCAGGTTTTGGCTTAAATTTAACTTTTTTTTCTTTAGAGTTAGTTATTTTATCCTATCTCATGGTCAGTGTGAGATTGGTGCACCCTGCTAAGCTGACTTTCTCTGGTGTGTGTAGTTCATACACAACTGAACCCAAGTTTGGGGTTGTTTTCAGCCACTATCCACTATCCAAAGGAGGTGAAATGTGTGACTGTCAGGGAATGGGGTATCCTGTGCCTTTTTTCAGGGTGTGGAGTGCAACGTGACCTTAGCAGAAATCAGGAAAGCCCTTGCTGCAGTAGACATGGACGTGCTGCCTGTGGTAGCAAGAGGGCAAGGAAAGGGGCTGACACTTCCCTTCCAGACAGAAATCCCACAGAGTTTTTACAGCTTCTCCTCCAGCATGCTGAGGGACTGAAGCACAGGCCTTCTAGGATCAGCTGCAGGAGAGAGCATCTGTCCCAAAGTGCTAAGAAGCACAACCACTTTTAAGTGGTTGTGGTGATGGAAAGAAAAACCGGGTAGTTGTGTTTGCCTGCAGACTCAAAGGGCCCTTAGGTGTGTAATTAGTACAATTAATGCTGTGGTGGTGGGGGCTCTGTGAGCACCAGTGTGGGAGGAAAAAGCTTATAATCATTCTGGGTGTCCCAGTTAGTAAAACCAAGTACTGTGAAAATAAGTTGATATATTTGCTACTGTGAGAAAAAGAGTTTATCTGGAGTTTTTTATACTATATGGTGTATTTTTATATATCTAAGAAGTATATATAAAAGATACACATGCTCGCACACATCACGTACCCCTTGGAGTTGCTGGGGTGTTGGTAACCCAGCAGCCACAATCATGTTTGTGACTTGAGTGAACATGAGTTAAGCACCCAGGGTGGCTGCTGTGTTACTGTTCCATAGAGCTTATTTTGAAAGGAAATCAAGGAGATGGTGGTATGGCTCAAGTTGTGACTGAGGCATCACCTACTATTAAAGAGCATAAAAACTATTTTAGAATTGCTGGCATTCAGCTTTTAAGTGCACTTGCCTGAACTACACTTCCATTTCTTGTTAGACTTGGAGTTTCTAAAGCTTTTTTGTGTACTACTAAAGCGAGAACTTTTAACTTTTTTTGTGAATCTGATGTATATCGTAAAACCCTTGGAGTTGTTAAATAAAGGAACCTGGTAACAGTGCCTTTGCAGTGAAGTATTGGTGTGTAGGCTTTCCTTTACTCATAAGCAGTGCTGCTATAGGATTTTGTAGCTGTCATGTAAGCACCTGTGACTCTCTTAAAATTGTTTTCAGTATTTGTATTTGCTGTCCAATCATCCTGCTGTGTCCAAGTGGTTAAAAATCCTTTGGTTCAGTGTTACTCCTTAAAGCCTTCCTGCAGAAGGGTCGTGTATGGTTCCCAATGCCACTGGACTGAGTTGTGAACTCTGGATAGAGCTATAATGTGGTGTGAGCCCCTTCCTGCAGTTGTTGACTGGAGCAGGTTGTTTGAATGCTCCTTGTATTGACTTGACTCTCAGGTGAGCTGAGCTAAGAATGGAAATGGTCAAGAACAGATAAAGCAGCAGCAGGACTCTGTTAATAAAGAATACTGGTAGTAGGCTGAAAAGCTGAGTTCATCAGCAAATTCAGCTAGAGAGTCTCCCCCAAAAATCCCTGTCTGTGGCACAAGTTCTGTGGCTGAGCCATTGGCATCTACTGTTTTGTTGCATGGGATGCAGGAATGTTGTTACTCTAAGGAAAAAGCCAATGAACCGGAATTTATTTATAGGTTCAGTATGTACATCAAAAATCATCATGCAGCTTGATAAATTGTGTCAGGTAAAAATGCACAGCTTGGCAATCAGTTTCCTCATCTGGTGAAAACTGCTGCAGAAGTTAAGAGTTTTCATTATAAAAATACATTAGCAAATGCTAAAGTCAGTAATGTTTCAGAGCACAGACACATTATTGGGGTATTACTGTACACATAACACTGGAAACAGACTTATATACTTCCAAGTTCCTTGTCAGACTTCAGTAGTAGTAATTAGTGCACTTGAAACTTGCTTGGCTGTCAAGTTTAAAAAAAAAAAAATCAGTGTTTACACTGGAAGGCTGAAAGCTCTGGGAGCTGAATCATTAATGCAGAGTCAGTTTTGCCAATACTTGCTTCTGGAGTTAAAAAAAAAACAACAGAAAAGCACCAAAACCAGCCTCTGCCCAGCACATCAGCAGGAGTTCCTATCCTGCTTTCTCCATGCCCGAGGAGTTCAGGGGCCTATCTGTAAGCTTCCACCTCCGCTCCACATCTCCTTGGCACACCCTGACCAGAAAACAAGTCCTGCTCCTCTGCCTTAGCCCAGAGGGAGGCAGCTTTGGGCAGCTAACAGAGCCTGGCTGCCCTGGGCAAGTCACTGCACAGAGCCAGCCTCTCCCAGTGGATTAGGGGGAAGCCCTCTCCACAAGGACATAGCCACTTAGGATTAGTCCCAACAGCATCCTTGCCTCCAACCCAGAAGTCCCAAGGATTTCAATGCCGTTTGGAAGACTGGCACCCCTGGAGCTTAATTGTGCAGGGCTGCAGCTGCACAATAACCAGTGTATCTCGTGGCTCCCTGGTGTTCATTTCATAAGGGATGGTTGCACAACACGATCCTGAAACTCCAAGCAGCCTTGGCACCGTAGCAGGACTGTGGCAGCCAGTCCTTCTGGACAGCGGTGTCTGCGAGTGCAGAATCCTCCTGCACACAGGGAAAGGCCAAAGGTCAGGAATCTGCATCCCCAGCAGGTTCCCTGATTGCGAAACAGCAACAACCATGGACACGCAGGCTTAGTGCTCCTCCTGGGATAGTTTGGCATATTGATTGCAGATTACTGAAGGGATCTAGAGAAATTTCTTCAAGCAATGGCACAACCACGACCCCCCGCCTCAGGGGAGGCTATTTTTAAGATCTGCAATGAAGATCTAGGTGTACTGGATGTCATGTGGTCCTATCTCCCAGGGAATGGGAAAGAGCTCATCCAGAGCAGGACAGAAATCCACTGAATTCCAGTTCATGCGTTCCCGTGCCAATGCTGAAGCATAATCACATCTTCCACGTAAAGGCTGAAGGATGCACAGCCCACAGGGCTGTGGTTTGGATCCAGGACCGGCTCCCACAGTTCCTACAATTTTACAGGCACGCTGTCTGAAGCGTTTTCCTAACTGTGCACACCACCTGAAAACCTTTGTCCAGGCCTGAGTACCCTTGGCTGAGCCCTTAGTGTTTGCCAGGCAATAAAACATCCTGCTGGGATCTCAGCTCAGCCTCCTGCTGTCCCGCTCCAGGAAGAGCTGTTTGGTACTTGACTGCAGGGCAGGAACTGGCTGAGAAAGAAATGCCCCTCCGACCCCAGACAGTGCTGCTGTGTTTATCAAAGCTTGCAGTAACACTGTCCCAGCAAGGGGATAACAGTCCAGGAGTCAGGAAAGGAACTGCCTCAGTCCTTGACAGTACAGCTCTTCATGTGAGGGCCAGACCCTCAGAGTCACAAATCCTCTCATGCTGCCTCTGAAATAGAGCGGGGAAACGAGGTAAATCACTGTGCACATGTAATGGGCAACTCATCTGATTTCCACAACATCCAGATCAATGCTAAGCAGACTGAAACACCTGACAAAAGCCTGAGGAAAAGGCTACTGAAGGACAAGTACTAATGATGGTTTGAGGCTACTCAGATCGTGACACAGAGCTGGAAGGGATCTGGCAGGGCTTAGTCCAGCCTGCTCTAAAACTCAAGGCTCAAGGGCCCAGCAGCTCCACAGAGCCTCATCCAGTGCAGCAGCACAGGTGAGCAGAGTGCCTGGCATCACATCCCTGCTTTTTATTTGCAGCAGTCAGGAGCCACTCTGGGGCAGCGACCAGGTCCAGGCCAGCATTCCCGAAGGCTGTGGTTAGAGTATCCTGTTCCCCGAGGATGGCAGCAGCCGTACCTTGGCTCACAAGTCCGCGCTGTACTCGGGGCAGGGCTTGCTGTGTCGGTACTGCATGATGTACACTGTGGACTGGTGCCACCAATACAGCATCACCACTGCCAGGATGTGCCACACTTGGTGGCTCGAGCCGAGGTAGTTCAGCTGGCCTGTGGGGGAGAACAGGGGCATGGAGTTGAGCTGTTCAATTGGGCCACAGGGCGTGCAGTGCAATCAGCAATCAGTCTCCTGCAGAGCTCCGCCACACCCTGCCCTCGAGGGGTGACAGGGAAAGTTCTTTAACGAACTTGATGGAAGTTGTCTGCCTCGTCCCACTCCTTTACTCTGTATGGGAACACTGCATGGGGAACATGGTCAGCCTGTTCTCTCCCAGGAAGTTCAGGACCCACAGCAAGGACTGTGACACTGCAGGAAGCTTAACTGCAGAAAAGAAAACAGCCAGAAGAGAATTTCCTACCTGGGAAGTATCTTTCTGGAACTTTGGAAATATAGAAGAGAAAAGCTACAGCAGCGATGAAGTACATGACAAATACCCGCGGAGCAAACTCCTGCAAAAGAAAAGGAAGCTCTCCTATTCTGTTAGAAGGCAAAAAGAGAAGAAAACGTCCCTAAAGATAAAAAAGGAAAAGGCGTGACAACACTGCATCTTCCTTCCCTGCCTGCGTTAGCTGTGCATAAATCCAATGGGGACGCACATGCCAAACTCTGGGAAAGCCTGAGTGGGAAGAAACCTCTTTTATCCAGCCTCTTGCTTCTACACGCAAGCTACTCGGTGCAGCTGACAGCAGACATGGCATCTGTCTGTAAAAGGTCACCTGCCACTCCCCTGAGCCCGCACAGAACAGCCAGGGTGATGAGGGACACTGCTCTGCACATCCCACTCAGGCTGGGACCGCAGCTGCTGCTCACAGGACTGCTCACAGTGGGTGCTCAACAACCAGCAACTCAGCCACCAGGTGGATCTTGTTAGCAGAAGGTTTTGTGACCAAAAGTGGGCCGTTTTTCTGAAGTAGGGAAACAAAATGTGTACCGCAGACACCGTCCTGCTATCCCAGGGGGAGCCAGATGGGGAAGTGTGGGGGCACAACTGCTATTGCTGATTTTTAGGGGGCCAGTGTGAAATGTCCTGTACAAAGGCCACATCTATTTCCTGTATTAATGCCACATTCCACAACAGCTATGGACCAGGCTGAACCCTCACCCCAGGGGACAGCCATCCATCCAGGCCAGCCCAGGCATGTTCAGTTGGTGCTCACTATGAAAAGGAAGCCTTTCTTTCAGCACCATCAGGTGTTCCTGGGTAACTGCAGTGATTTCAGGGTGGTTCATACTGGGACACACTGGACTGCCTTGGGCTGTACTGGGCTGCTGCTTTCACAGCGTAATTCCAAGGGGTGAAACAAACAGGAAAATAGTAACATGAAAGAGCTGTTAGAGGAGGGTTGTGTGGGAGACAGAGGGCTGAGCAGGTAAATGCAGATTTCTGCTGCCATCCTAGGGAACAGAAGAGGAGACAAATAATCATCCCATCATCCCAGTGTCTCCTGGTTGCCCTCTGGAGCTGTGGAGGCGGCCAGCCCTGAGCACTCCTGCAGCCTGACAGGCTCCTTCCTGCTCCACAGGCACCTCAGCAGCCCCTGGCCCCCTGCCCTGGCGAGGGTGTGGTCTGCCCGCACAGGCTGCTCCGTGCCCAGGCACAGACACAGCTGGATCTGCTCTCCTTCCCACCGTGCTGCTTTAGGGCAGCACAGCACAATGAAGCTTCCCAAGCTGTCTATCCCCTCTCAACACAGTTCTCAGTGTTCCCATTTGGACTGTATCAACCAAAAGAATTCTGTCCTTAGAGGGATTTTAGCTCCTCTTCCTTCCCCGTTGTTTCCCCAAGTGTAAGAGAACTCAAGGAAGATGGCAAGTGAAAAGCAAAAGGGAATCTTGTTTCCTTCATTTTTTTTTTACCTGTACAATGGATGCACCAACGCCGCCATTGAGCCAAACCCAGTGGATGGTGGGAATGATTCCGTAGCCAGACACGGAGCAGAAGATGATGGAGCGCAGCCTGTGCCACTGCTGCGTGAGGTAACTGGGGTGGATCTGAGCAAAAAACACTGCCAGGATCATGGCCAGCACAGTGATCAGATAGACCTGGCGCCAGTACTGAGGGCACAAAGAAACAGAGGCAAGTTTGGGGAGGGCAGAAGGGCAGGAGGTTTCAGTGCCCGAGCACAGCAGTGCCTCACCCTGTCCCTGCTGCGGGCACCAGCCGTGGGTCAGCGTGCAGGGCCCTGTGCTTGTCAGCCGGCACCGAGGGGAGGGGGCTCTGCTCCTGGCAGGCACCCGGCACCGCCTCCTTCCTTCCAAGCACTTCCTGCACCAAGTGTTGGCAATGCTCCTGTGCCTCACCAGCCCAGTTCAGCTCCCGGACAGCCACCTCCAGGGCAGGCCTTGAGAGGGAACTCCTTTACTCATCCTCTATTAGATGGAGGGAAAACAAGGTTGTTTCTGCCTCACAGCAGCTACCTCGTGGGCAATGCTGTTTGAATAAAGTGATGGGGCACGTCCCATGACCAGCCTCAGGCACTGGATACAGGTAGGACCTGTAAAGTTTCCTGGCCTTGAGAGAAATTTACATGTTTTCCTGAGGCTTGTGCAATGAACAGCTGGAAAGGAAAACCTGCATTTGCCTGTCTCTTCAGCCGGCACAGTTCTGCTGAGGTCAGAGGGACGTGTTCCAGCTCCCATCCTTGCCTCCCAACTCCTGCTCTCTTTGGACACCTGTACTGAACCCCCTTCCTGCAGCACAGAAACTGCAGTGAGACCACACGAACCAAGCCCTGCAAGGACACGCTCCTGACTCACGTTACTGCAGTAGAAGGCGTAGAACACGCCTGACACGTAGCAGCCCAGGATCCCGATGGAAATGCCCGCGTAATCCAGCGCCATCCAGCGCCGGCTGGTCTTCTCGGAGCGGTGACAGCAGAACAGGTGGTATCCCACTGAGCAAAGCATACAGACCTGCACAGAGGGCCAGAGGAGGAGGGTTAATTCCTTACAAAGGAGCAGGGAGCACAGCAAGCCTCAGCCCTGCAGCTGGAGCAGCTGCCTGGCCCGTGCTGTGCACCCCAGTGCAGGCAGTTGTGATCCCTGAGCCGGCCATAAAGCTTCTCTGGCAGGGGGGAGGAGGAACAGGACACTGCAAACCATGGTAACCAGTCCTACAAGTAACAAAAGCGGGATCCTGAGGCCGAGCGAGCTGACAGTGCTCCAGGGAGACACATCTGCACCAGTACAGGGGCAGGATGAATTCTGCTGGGCCAAAGTGCCCCAGGCAGAGCCCAAAGCCCAAATCTGCCCTGCCTGCCCAGCACCCACTGTGTGCCTTGACTGAGGGAACACACAGGAATTTAACTCTCCGGCACAGGCTGCTTGTTTGCTCCTAGGCTGGCTTAAACTCTTTTCCCTGAGAAGTGTTTGGTTCTCTGTGGCCTTCTGCAGGAGCAGGGAGGAGCACTAGAGCCACTTGTGGCTGCACAAAGACATCCTGTACCCTGCAGAGAACACAAAGGGTGCCTGAGCTCTCTGTGCTGTCACAAGGACAGCGTGCTGCACAGGAGCTGCAGGGGCCCCTGGAGACACGCCTCAAGTCTGCCGTGCAGACTCCTCTGACAAGTAACAAGCGAGGCCACCAGCCCTCCTGCCCTTCCCGACCATCGGGCCACAGCT
The DNA here is from genome assembly GCA_013397555.1 of Urocynchramus pylzowi. Taxonomy (NCBI): domain Eukaryota; kingdom Metazoa; phylum Chordata; class Aves; order Passeriformes; family Fringillidae; genus Urocynchramus; species Urocynchramus pylzowi. The sequence goes on along the minus strand of VZRH01004229.1, from coordinate 408,152 downwards.
GATCCCCGTGCTCCAGTGCTTGGCCCTTTCCAGCAGCACCTGGAGCCGCGTCAGGCCCCCTCAACCTGCGGAAGCGCTGAGGCACGGCCGCGACAAGCGCACTGGTTTTCCACGGGCTCTCTCCTCTGCCAGCTGTGTTTTCCCCAGCTCACTGGAGGTCAGATGCGGCCCACCCGCGGGGCTTCGCCCCAGGGAGGAGCGCAGTCCCGGAGCCGCAGAGCCCGCAGGGCGCGGGGGGCTCCGCACCGCCGGCGCCCACCTGGAAGCAGAAGAGGCAGACGGAGCAGATGACGAAGTCCTCGCGGGAGGCGCCGGCCGCCGGCAGCACGGCCGTCAGGTCGTAGATGCCCAGCGTGAAGAAGAGCAGGAAGCCGAGCAGGTGGCTCCAGATGTTGACGGTCTCGTTGGAGAGGATGAAGAGGCTGAGGGACAGGAGACACAAGGCGGGGCAGGGGTCAGCGGCGGCGGGGCCGCGGGGCGCCCGGGGCCGCGGGGCGCGCTCACCTCTTGATGCAGAGGCGGGAGGGCAGGTAGGCGCGGTATCCATCGGTGATGTAGGGGTTGTCCTTCAGGAACACCGGGATCTGCTCGTACGTGTACAGCCGGATGCCGCGGGGCACCAGCACCGGCCAGTATTGGTAGCTGCCCAGCTCGATGTAGTGCGCGCTGCGCAGCAGCTTCTGGTGCATCCTGCCCGCCGCCGCATCGGACCGCCCCAAGCCGCCCTCACGGGCCGGAGGCCGGGATCGGGATGGGGCTCGGGATCGGGATGGGGATCGGGATGGGGATGGGGATCGGGAGCGGCGCCGGGAACTGCCGTGATGGCGTCACCGCGCGGCGCCCGCCGATGGCGTCACTGCGCGGCTCCGCCCCGTCCTGTGCCGGCGGTGAGCGCCAGGGGGCGCCCGGGAGCCGCCTCAGCACCCTCAGGCCGCCGGGTCCTCTCGGGGAGCCGGAGCCCTCAGGGCGCCCCGGGCTCCGCAGATCTCCGGGACACCTCAGAGCACTCAGAGCCGCAGGACCCCTCAGACCTCCGGATCCTCCGAGGCGCCTTGGAGGTCTGAGTTCCCCGCGCTGCCTCAGAGCCCTCAGATCTCCGGGACACCTCAGCCCCGCCGGAACCCCCCAGGGCATCTCTGACTCCTGGGGGCCCCTCAGAGCTCTCAGACCCTCACAACCCTCTGAGACACCCTGGGGTGTCTCAGTCCCTCTGGGAGCCCTCAGACTTCCAGGATCCCCTGAGGTACCTTGGACTCCTCAAAGCCCTGGGGTGCCTCAGACTCCTCAGACCTTCCAGGAGCCCCCAGGACTCCTCAGAACCTCTGAACCCACGGGAGTCCGCTGGGGCCCCCCATGACCCTTCAGCCCTCTGGAACAACAGAGACGCGCCTTTGGGCCAGTCAGGAGTTCCTCTCAGGTAGGCCTGAGGCTGAAAACCTCAGTGAGAGTGGCCAGGAACACACCTGTCAGGTCAAACAACACTGAGGGCTGTCATTCCCCATGGGAATTGCAATTGCCTTGTGCAAGAGCAACATCTGGTTAATTTGAGATAATTACTAGCGTTTTGGGGGCTTCCCGGTGTACTCTGGGAAGCAACAAAAAAGTCTTAGTAGTGAGAAAGACCCTTCCAAAAGTTTGCATTGCCTCAGTATGAAAAATTGCACGGTGTTTACCAGTTGCTTTTAATGGGGTTTTTTACTAATTAAAAAAAAAAAAAAAAAGAGAGAAGGCATTCTGCAGGGGGACCCTCAGCCGTAGCTGAGCCCCCGATCTCAGTGAGCTGGGGGAAACTGCGTGTGCTCCTGCCAGCTCCTGCTGACACACAGAGGGATTTCCTGTTTGCTCCAGCGTCAGACCACTTTCTTCAAGCCAAAGGGTGATCAGAAAGTTGAAACCGAGTTAAAAACCTTAATTAATCTTAATTGTCCTTTGTCTCATTAGCTAACTGAGAACAGTATACCTGCAAAAAGCACTTTGGTTCTAAGCCCAGTGCAATTTAAATGAACTCCCAAGTGCTTCAAGGGGTTCAGTCAGAAGAAATAGGCGCTGACAGCACTTTTTTTTCCCCTAAAGAAGCTTTAATTGGCTGTTAAGTTAGAGCTTTGAAGCTTTGATAGGAGGAGTGTTATAGGTTAAATTAATAGGGGAAATTGAGAAACAATTAGGGCAGCTTTAAATTAATTACTTACACTATTTATTTTGAGTTTATTGAACAATTGTGTTGTATGTGTAAGGAATTGAAATTAGCCATCTGTGTGAGGTAGCTTTGACCTAAATTGACCTTTCTGGGTAAGGAAGTAGCTTGCCCTAATTCCAACGCTGGATCTCGAATTTTACTGGCAGATAAGATTAATTGGGAGGAAAGATGAATGTGCTTGAGAGATTCCATACTTTTCTGTTGGGACTGGAGTCAGCTGTGCAGATAGAGGTAGGGAAGGCTTTCAGAGAGGTGTCTGAGGAGGTCACCCAGGAGCCGAACTGCCCCTGCCTGCTGAGGAGCACCTTGAGAGCAGGGAGCTCCGGGGACAGCTGCAGGTTGTGCCCAGGGCAGAGGAATGGACAGCGCCCCCAGCAAGGAGCCGCGACCAGACTCTGGGCACTGAGCCGGGGAGGTGACAAATGCCCGGGGAATCCTTTGTCCCGGGACCTTCCCGAGGCACCAGCCCAAGCTGCTACTGTGTGTCTGCACCACATTTAAAATATTTTTGGGAACAAGCGCTGGAAACCTAGAGGGGAGCCGGTAAGGAAACCTGGTCGTACTATGTGGGGTCCCAGGATCTGTTTGTGCCCTTCTCTATTTATGCTCTAGTTTTCCAGGGAGCAACCGGGGGAAGAACAATGATCCCAACGAAATATCTCAAATGTTGATGGCAGAATGTGAAGCAAATCGCAAAGTGGTTCCGTTTGAAAAGGGAAAGGGTGGAAATATTTTCGGTGCTGATTTTTGAGGCATTGAAACGGTTTTCTCCGCCCCGCTCATGCCCAGCTCTCCCTGGAGGTGTCAGCCTTGCTCCACGTACCGCCCGTCCTGCCGCCGCACCTGGGCCTGCCTCCCGCCGGCTGCCTCGTCATCCTCACCCTCGTTCCGTAGAGTTCGGGACGCGCCCCGGCGGGGCCGGGCCTTGCAGACCCCCGGCAGTGCGCATCGGGGGGTGCTGGCGTTCCTCAAGTTGCCGTGGCTCCCAGTCTGGCCCTCTTCTGAAGTGCCCGGAATAAGTCCTTCCCCCGAATTTTGTTCGGGGGCTTTCCACGTTACAAGTAAGGAAATGGGAGGTGCTCTGGGACTCCCGTCCTCACTGTTGGAATCTGCTGCTCTGGGGGAATTCAGCTTGCTCTGAGTTTCCCAGAAAAGACAGATGAGTGCCCAGGAATTAAACCTTATATCAGGCTGCCTTAGTTAGGAAAATGTACCTGGGAGTGTTGACAGAAGGCACAGCGTGTCTTCCTTTGCATTGTGCCTACAGCAGTGTTGGTGGCTAGCTCAGGGTTTCTTTGCCTGTGATAAATGCAATTGTGTTTTCCCTGGGGACAGGAAGCAGGAGGGGTATATTGGTATGTGCAGCAACTGGGCAAAACTTGTGGATGAAGTACAGGCTCTGCTTTGTGGCCGCAGAGACCACGTAGCTGTTCGTGTGCATGGAGTGACCCTGTGCACCGGGCCGTGCGTGACGTCGGGAGGGGAGGTATTAAAGCCCCCTGTCATGTACAACACGGGAGTCCTGCCTCCGGGTCTTGGGGGCAGCCACAGCAGCTGTGCAGTGCATTCCTCGATGCTGGTACGCAGCAGAGTCACATCTAAGAAACTAAGAGAAAGTGTCTGTCTCTGTGTGTGTGTGTGTGTGTGTGTGTGTGTGTGTGTGTGTGTGTGTGTGTGTGTGTGTGTGTGTGTGTGTGTGTGTGTGTGTGTGTGTGTGTGCAAGAATAGAAATCCCAGGACAGCCCTGATCCACCAATTCCCTCCATGAGACAACACTAGGAATGCAAGTATCTTGTGGTCAATAATGACTTTAATACCAAGAAAGCTTGATTTCAAGGTCCTCTTCCCTGAAAGTCTTCTCTCCTCCCACTGTCCCCACTAAGAATTTTGTGGCCAAGTTCTCCGTGGTTTCCTGCAGCTCTGGTTTAGCACTGAGCAGCTTCCAGGAGGGCTGCAGACAGACCTGCTGACATCTGCGTGGGGGCTCAGCTCTCTCTTTCCTCTCCCCGTGGAGAGATGCCATGTGATGTGTGCACTGAAGTGACTTGGTTTGGTAGGGCTCCTCCTATTTATATATTTTTTTAAAAATTTTTTTTTCAAGGGGTGTTTTTGTTTTTTGAATCAATCCCTTTGGCTTTCAGCTGCAGCTTCTGAATCTCAGCATCTGTCAGTGGTGCAATAAATTCTCTTTGGTGATAAGAGAACAGCTGCCAACAGCAAGAGCAGGGATGGCGTTTGGGGCTTTTTCTGCTGCGTGAGCCCTTGCAGTCAGCAGAACCGCCCTGTGTGCACAATGGAGAAGGCACCTCTCCTGCCCAGCCCACTGTTCTGCTGCCAATCCAGCAACATCTTTTCCCTCCACGTTAAGCAGATGCACACGAGCAATTGTGCAGCATAATGGAGTCCTGAACTGAAAGAACTGGAAGTAATTGACAAATGGCTTTTTTTCTGGATACGTTCCGAAGGTGGAAGTGATATGGGGACAAAAAAGAAATTTTTTTGAGAACTTAAGGGATTTTCAGGGAAAGAGAGAAGTTGCTTTGGAAAGATTCTTAATCATATGGGTGGTGTTTCCTAGCACAACAGTCTGCTTCCAGTGAAATTGGTAGAGGAAAAAAAATCCTCCACTTCTGTGGAGTCCTGAATTTTTAAGCACATCAGATTTGGGTTTTTTTTTTTTTTGTTTGTTTTTCATATTTAAACATCTCTTTAACTCCAGTCTGCCTATAAAATTTTATCATAGCTGGAATTCATGCCACAACAGAAGGCATTTCTAGACCAATTATTTTGACTGAGATGTTTTGCTTCTCTAGTTGGGGTAAGTTTAGTTGATGTATATAGATGAGAGTGAAACTCCAGGAATTGTGGACAACTTTGTTCCATAAGGTAATTTTGGAGAAGTACTTGGGTTTGGGACTTTGCTAAAGAAAGAACCAGACTGTTCCTGTGGAAGTCTGAGGCTCTTCTCACCTGGTTGGAGTTTGATTTACCAAAGGGGATTGTGTTTCTAAGGCACTTAAAAGTCAAACCAGCCTTTCTGTAAAGTCATCCTGTAGGTTTTGCTGTAAAGCCTCAGTGGTGCTGACGGATATCTCCAGGTATTTGAATGTTGCTGTAAGTAGGACCACAGACACACGTTCCCATTTGGTTCAGATGAGGATTCCTATGCTGAAATCAACTGGGCCCTTTCCACAAGTCCTTCAAACTTTTAGTGGGCTTTTTCATCTGATCTATGAAGCACTGCTTTAATCCCCAGCAAGGCCTGGGTATTGACATTTGGGATGATCTCACTGCACTTCCTTTTGGCTTGTTTTTTCGTCATCTGCCAAGATGAACACATGCGCATCGCGTTTTTTTCCTGTGTTGCTAAATGCCACAATCTCTGCTAAGCAGCAGTGGTGTAGTTTGAGAATTGATGATATCAAAATGAAGGTTTGCCTTGCATCCAGAAATGCTCCAGAAAGATCCAGGAAATGGGGAGGAAATTACTGTCTTGTTCGGCTCACTGCACCATGGATATTGTCACCTGCCTGCCAGATTGGGGTTTTCCCCTTGCTACTTAGTTTGTCTTCAGATAGGTTTTCCTCAGTTGTTTTGATTACTAAAATTGGAATTTCATGATCTTCTGAAAATACACAGGTCATTTTCCCTCTCTTATCCTCATTCTCTGTCTAGCTTCATTAAATCATGGAGACTTTTAAGTGCCAAGGGGGAGGCCGTGTATTAGGAAGTGCTGGAAGTTGGTAAAGAGCCAAGTACAGTATAACAAGTCCTGCAATTGCTTTTAATCTCTTGTTTTGTTTTGCTTTTAATGTCTTGTGTTTGTCCACTTTTCATGCTAGTAGATGCTCCAGTCCCATCTCCATGTGGGCCTGGGAGACCTGGAATGCTCCTTTTCAGCTATTACTTGGACTAAAAATTCTCTGCAGAGAAGAGAGGGCAGGGAATCGGTAACCTGCTTTCCTACCTAATTTCTCCCTTTTGTCATCAAATTATTTGACCATTTCATCTACTACTTCCACATATTTAAGCTAATGTGTTGATTTTTTTTAAGTTGTCAAACATTAAGCAAGGTCCACAGAAGATTGTTTCCCAGTCTTAGAAGCATCTGTTGGAATTTTCCTCTGTTCTCCAATTGCATCCTCCTTGCCATTTCCTTTCACAAATCATGCTGTGTACGGTGTCTCATCAGTCATACAGACTCCCCAGCATGTCCCACAAGTGGCTGCAGAGCACTTGGATTTGACCAGTCCTGATAATTCTGTCCTGCTTCTGCTCCTCCTTTCTCTGTGACCTCAGAATGACAGTAACCCAGTGTTCTGGGAGAAACAAGGCAGTGATTGAACTCCCTGTCTGTGCTGTGCACATTGAGCCGTGAGGAGTTAGAATTCTGCTACTCTTGCCCAAAGCCCATCTTGATTCTGTTTCCTGTTTTCCTACAGTCTGCTAAGCTGATGGATGCCTTCTGACGGTGTTCTGCCGTCGGAGTGACTGCTGGAGTGAGAGCTTTGTGCTCCGCAGAAGGCACAGTACTGGAGCTGCAGTTGTGTCAGCCTGTGCTGTGTCACTAGGAAGTGATCTTACCAACATGTGAAGTGTGCTCTTCCCCCGCTGAGATCTGATTCCCGCCGACGTGCCGAATGGCAGGAGTGACTCCTGAAAGCCTGCAAATGATCCATGCTGCCGGGGAGGGGTTTGGAGTGAGAATCCGAGAGCGGCGAGGGGACGTGGAGCTGTTCGCAGCTGCCTTGTCTGTCCTAGGGCCGCGTGTCACGGAGAGCCATCGGGCTGGGCTACTCTGGGTGTTCCTGGCAGGCTGGGACTTTGTTCAGCAGCCTCGCAAGGAGCTGAATGGCCGCAGATGCTTCCTCCTGACTGGAGCTGGGAGTTTGAAGGGCAGCTGAATTTGCTAATGTTGGTGCTTTGATGCAGAGTGTGAGAAATGGTGATGAGGCATGAGGCAGAACAGCTTGCTCGATTGCTGCTGGAGTGACTCCGCAGTGCTGACAGTAGTTAAAAACATGGCTTTGGTGCATAGGCTTAGTAAATATATAGAACTTGGAAGGCTGCTCGGAACAGCTACGGGCTCTCTCTGTCTGTCTCTTTTTAATAGAGTCGCTTCCCTGCCCAGAACTGCACTTTAATTTTCAGTCTCTTTAGGGTCATTAGAGAAGACTGACATTTTGGGAGCAGTTGTACAGTACAAGTATGAATAACAGTATCCATGCTTTTTCCTGCAAGGGGATGTGCAATGCAGTCAGGGTTATTTTCCTGGTTGTTAGCAGTGGTGGCATTTTTGTTGCAAGTATAAAACACGGTGTTCTTTCTGCTGGAGAGTTAGTCCAAAGCAAAGACTCAGCTGGGACTAGAACCAGGACATACTGGACAGGCTGTGCTTCCTTGGGACCACAGGACACGATTGGGTTAACTTCCCAGAAGAATCTCTCCTGCAGTAGGAAACTGACTTTAACAGCTTGGCCCTCTCTTGGCACATCGAGTAGGAAGAGCAGGTAACTCTGCCACCTGTGAGGAGTCTGGCTGGGCCTGATGGGACAAAGACCCCACTGAACATGAGTGACACCTCACGTCCAAGGTGTCATCCTTCTTGTGCTCAGGCAGCCCGGTCTGCCCTCATCCTCACCTCCTTGGCTATCCAGAAGCTGTGTCAGTGGTTCGGGAAGAGAGGGCTCTTAGTTCCTGCCTGGCCTTGTTGGTCCTGCTGCTGCAGGAAGCAAACTCCCAAAGGAAGCAAGTCTTGCAGGCAGCTGGGAAGGGCTGTGGTTCCTCAGGTCACAGTGAGACCTGCCGCTGCCAGCCTGAGTGAGAGGGAGCTGCAGGATGGGCAGCGACAAGCCAGGAGAACAGACAACCTTGACTGCACATCCATCTTTCCATCTCTGAGTCCTTTCCACTTTGTCAGAGCTTTTCAGATCATTTTCTCAAATGGCGATTGAAATGCCAGCTGTTAGAAAGGTGGGATCAGGTGGGGAACTCGGTCACTCATGTTGGTGATCGGTCCCTCCGTGGGTGCTCCCGCTGTCTCCAGTGGGAGTACTCGCTGGGGAGGAGATTCCCCCTGGACAAGGGGGAGCTGTGCTGTGCAGTGCCAGCGGCTCTCCTTACAGAGAGACTCCAGGCAGGGAAATGGTTGAAGAGACAGCAATCTTGGGTTTTTGTTTAGCCTCCAAGTATTCATCCTTGTGTTCTCCAGGTTAAGACATGCATCAGCTCATGGAAGTGGATGCCAAATGCCCCTGGAGTTGCTGAAAGATTATTTATCAACGTTTCTCTCTTCACCACATTTCATTAAAAAAAAAAAAAAAACAAACCCAAACCAAAAAACTGCAACAAAACCCAACTAAAACCTGCAGCCTCATTATTATTTCAGTGTAACTTGTGCCATGAGGAGATCAAGCAAGCATGTCAGTGTGTGACTGTCAGCGTGAAGAGACCAACTGTGGCTCTGTGTGTGAGCGAGTTCTGGGCATGCTACGTCAGGGGCACTGGTGAGTTTCTTTCAGGCTGCTGGAATGCTTTTTTCAGGGGTTTTTGTTCACAGGGTTTTTGTTTGTTTGTTTGTTTGGTTGGTTTTTTTTTTTTTTGATGGACTAGTTAGTTATTAGGATGTGGTCTTGTCAAAAAGACTTGCCAGGTTTTCAACAGTCATCCCAAGTGGACTGCCTAAAAAAGGGCTGGCACTGCATCACATGGAATGACCGATGATATGTCATATATTTTTAATGGGCAAAATGTTTTAATAAACATTCTCCCTCCTAAAATACTGGATTTTAAAATAGGTTTTAGCCTTGAGCCATGTAGCTACCCAGCTGTGAATTTTATAAGGCAACAATCTCCACACCATTAGATGTTATGACTGATATGCCAGTGATGGCAATAGCAAGTATTTCCACACATTAAAAAAGTTTCCAGTAGCAGTTAAAGGAAGTATGGCTCTACTTGGAAGATTTTCTCAGCTCAAAATTAAAGCAATTTAATAAAATTATGAAGTCAGCCATGTACTGTCTTCTAGCGAGCTGCAAGTTCTGTGTACTGAAGCCATGCTGATTGCTGCGCCTGACAGCTTTAATCACATCGCCTGACGCTTTTGAACATCAACATTATTTTTCTTCCTGTGTGATTTCTACAGCTTTAGCTACTCAAAATTCAGCTGAAAGGCTGCACGATGGGGCAGACGAGACCCCAACGTGATCTACCGCAGTTGTCTTGGTTCATAGGAAATCCTGCTGGGGTTGTTTGTGGGGTTTTTTTGGGTTGCAGCAGTTACCTTGCTTTATTTAGAAGTGTTTGGGACCACGTCTCAAGTTGAAAGGTGATCCAGTGATCCCTCTTTGGGTAACCCAAGTCCCTCCTGTACAGTGACTTTTGTGCAGTGATCATTGAATCATGCAGCCTGTTGGAGATCTGTTCTCTTCAGCCTAAACCTACCAGCAAGTCAAATATTGTCCCTCTTGAAAATGTCTCACCTCTTATCCACTACAGAGAGTGAAATCTGAGTGTTTGTGTGTGTCTGAAAGGGAGAGATGATAGTTGTGAGCTTCTTTGTTGTTGTTTCTTGCCTCCCTCATGAGCTGTAGTGATCCTTTACTTAAACACAGGATAGGAGAGTTTATAAAGTTGGAAACAAGTGTTGTCATTTATGGGCTCTTTGCTGTCTGGGGTGGGATAAAGCAGACGTGGTTTTTGTGATTAATTTTAATTTAAGTTTGGCATTGGGGCATTTATTTACTTTACAGAAAATCCCCTTTTTTCAAGCTAAAGGTATTGGTTAAGGTTCCAGTAGTCATTCAGAAGTTCTGCACAAAGTAGTTCTTTTAATAGTTTACCATTAGGTTCAAGCTGAAGAAGGTGACGGCAGGCTTTCTGTCATGTTCCTGTAGGACAGAAATAGAAGCACAAACGTGGCTTGAAAAATCTGATGAGAACTGATAGCAGGGTGGTGTTAATCCTTTGCAGCCTGCACAGCTCCATCCAGCATTGGTGCTGCCAGCTCTCTGGTGAGCTGATAGAGCTGTAGCAAACAGTCCAATGGCTCAGCTGTGTCCTGTCAGGTTTTTTTCTTCTGGTGTCACTAAAAGATACTCACATTTCTAGTAATGTAGGAAGGAACTTTCCATTGCTGCTCCTGTAGAGATTTGTTTCACAAGCAAATAGGGTTTCCATATGAATAGACTTTTCAGATTTGGTATGTCTCTGGTTTTGGTGGCTGAACCAGAAGACCTTTGAAGAGAAATTTAAAAAGTGTTTGTGCAGTTTCGCATCTTTTTTGCATTTAGATAGATGATGGCCTTCCTTGTACAGAGGAATGAGCTGCTGTCACTCCACAGTTTTGTCACTATCTATTGGTGATGGCCAGGGAGAAGAGAACCCAGAGGTCCTGGGTGCTGGCTGCTGTAAGGGTAAATGACACCAAGCAGCCTCTGTCCCAAAAGCCTCAGTGGGCTTTTTGGTCCAGAAGATCCATCACAACAAAGGAACTAAAATACCTCAGACAAAGTCACTGAACCAGGTCCCCACTCAGGAGACTGCTGGGTTCACCTGGTGGTCTTGGGGTGCTCTCAGCAAAGGAATAAAAATAACTTTGTTCTGGTATAGGATAAGGCTTTGGAAAGGCACATCCAGATGTGCCTTTTGGTGTCCATTTCTCTTACAGGTAATTCCTGTTTCTCATTCTTCAGAGCAAGTCCCCAGCTCTGAAGTTCCTGTGGTGCCAATAACTCTCCCAGAGATTTGTGCAGCCTTATCGGCACTACCGGCACTCCTGAGCCGGCTTAGGGATCTGCAGGGCAGGATTTGGCAGTGAGCAGGACAAAGCCTTCCTGCAGGTTATCTCTTGTGAAGGGATCTTGTTCCCTGACACCAGCCACGCGTCACTCACACCCATACCACTCCTCTCCCTGCTCTTCCTGTGATGTCGTTAAGGAGCATTTAGTTAAATGGCAAATAAATCTGATTCCTCTTGGATGAAAAATCGATTCAGGTAAGTTGCTGCTTGTTTTGCTTTGACTGCTGTGTCTATTAGGCAGTGATTTCTGGCACTTTCTCCTTGCTGCTGTCACCCCTCATAAACTCCATTCCCAGGGGCCTGACAAACTTGTGTGGCACTGGAGAGCAGCATGGCCTCCCTGCCGCGGGAGGGTATTCCTGCCCCAGCTGCCCGGCTTCCCCCTGGAGCTTGGGGCCGGGGGAGAGCTGCAGAGCTGGATGCTCTGCTCTGGCATTGCACGGAAGGCCACGGCAGGTGGTGGGGAGCAGGGGGCTGTGGTGGGGAGGAGAGGCTGGGGCTCTGCCTCTGTCCCGTCAGTGCCCAGCCGGGGCTGGAGGTGAAGCGGGAGGAGGCAGCACAGTGACCTCGCTCCATGTTTCTCCGTGTGCCAGGTGTCCCTCCGGGCTGAGAAGAGCCCTTTGGCCATGAGGACAGGGGCAGAGGGACCCCGTGCGTGTGGTAAGTGTCGTCAGCCACCGTCGCCTCCTCCCCGGCGCGCTGAGAAGGGACAGGTAATTCCTTCCTTCCCGGGGAAGGGGAGCTGTGGCAGCCCGTCCGTTCCGTGTGACAGCACACGGACCCCCAGCCTCCCGGTGCCCCCGGGAGCGCCGCTGCGACAGCGGGAGGGCAGCGCCGCCCGCACAGCACAGCGCTGGCACGGCCTGCGCGGGGATCTGGTTAAGTCTTGAAAGACTTTGTGGGTTATGACATTCCCCTAAATGTGCTGAGCTTTCTTTAACCTTTCATAAAACATTGTGATCTTTATGGACTGTATCATATTGTGCAGTAATGTGCTTTATTGTCCACAGAATAAGCTTTTCTTAAAGATAATTGGAAAGCTGGAAATGGCTGCTATCGGCTGATTTTTTTTTTTTAACACATTATTTCTGAAATGGGCCTGGTGTAATAATGACCCTATCTGTTCAAGATTTAAGATTTGTCTTGGCAGAGAAAATTGATCCATTTCACCTTTGTCTAATGGAAATTTTTATCTGGGATTATCTGTTTATGTAAATGAATGTTCCTCTGAAAAGAGAACTTGAGGGGGCTGTAAATCTCAGTGACACTTTAGTTTCACGGGGGGAAAATTGGAAAGGATTCTAGTATTTATCTGACTGAAATTGGTTATAAAAACAGAATTATCTTCGTGTACCTGCTGCATCTGATGTTTCCTGGAATTTCATTACCTTTTTGAATAATGCAGCATCACACTATATACAGGATTCACTGTGATTAGCCCCGAAATTGTTGGGGGGGTGTTTGCCAGCACTGTAATTACCAGGAAAAGGCAGCGTGTTTGGGGCAGTGGGATTCTGATTCCTGCCCTAATGGGTACCAATTAGCACAGTCACATTATTCAGAGGCTCTGAGAAGAGCTGGGGATATATACCACATGACTGTTTTTCCTTACAAGTTATGTGGGGCTTTTTAAAACTGAGGAGTGAACCTAATTACAGAGGAAAATGTCTTCGGGTAATCAGCTTTTGTTTACAGTTTGCAGAACAGGACTGTGAGTGTAGCATTTAAACTAATATTTAAAACATCATCTTTAAAAGCAGTTTTGCCATTAAAGAGACAGCCTAGAGGTTTTTTTGCCAAGTTTCCTCTTGAGCTCTAGATGACACATCCTGGCCAGGCTAGGTCATGGCTGGGATTGCCATACCAAACACAGTGTTTGGCTTGTGCCTGCTAACCATTCAAATGTTTGTCTAAGATCGCTGCTGGAAGCACTGCCTCTTCTCTGTGGCACTGACCAGCAATGGCGAGTGGGGGTGGTGGACCTATTACTCTGTTTAAAGAGCTGCTATGCAAGAAGATGCAACTTTTAGGATTATTTTTAAATTAGCCAAGACGAAAACCCCATGGGTTTTCACATGAAGCAAGGCCACTTTGTACACTTGGCTACTCTGTGATCCTTGCCCTCTGTGGCGGACCAAAAAGGATTTTTGTCATAGGTGTAACGACGTGATGGTGTCCTTTGTCTGTGCCCAGATGGAGCATACACACACAGAAGAACATATATACACATCAGACATAAACACACGTTTAACAGGTGAAACTTTTGGTTGCTATTGCTTAGCATGAAATTCCTGCTCATCTGGAGCAGAGGAAAAGTGGTTTGCATCTAGGAGCCATCAAAGAATGCACTTCAAGGTACAAAACAATGCCTCATATGTGTACCTCTAATTAAGTGGCCTAATTTTCAAGCATCTTTCAAAACTTCTGGTTGCTCAGAGCTTTCTGAAGTCACCCCCCTGGCCTAGATGCCCAACTGGAGGACAGGAGCCTGATTTGTGAGGTGGATCATCCGAATCTTCCTGGGCTGATTGCAATGGGAATGACACCTAAGGCTCTAATGAGGAGGGGATTTCCCCTCTGCAGTTAAAAATCACGGCTCCAACTGATGCTGTGCAGAGGTGTACCAAGACTTCTTCAGCCTAACACAACAGTAAGCACTAAAAATATTTTTAAGAGCTATTGAAAACAGAAAATCAGCACTTTACCATGGCTTTCACTCTGTTATTAAGATCACACAGATCTTAATGTTGCTCAATTTATTTCCATAAAACTTCAGACAGCAACATTCCCTGCCCAAGTTCTTTACTTTTGTGACTTTCTGCTCCACGTTTCAGGCAGTCATTTCAGTTGGAAATATACATTATTACCAGCTCATTAAATCCAAAATAAATGAAGTGGAAAATTACAGAACTCCATGGATTACAGTGCACCCAACTCAAAATAGAAGTGTGTGATTAAAAACAAAATGGTCTGCATTTTAAAAATGAATTAATAGTTTTGGGCCCAGCTGGCAAAGTATCACATGAAATGTGTTTTCAGACTAGGAGTAATGTAAAATAAATGTCACTAACGGTGCTCAAGGTGGGACTCTACAAGCACAGGACTTTGCAATAAACAGGCTCAAAAAAGAAAAAAGGAAAAAGAAAATAAATAGATATATTTGTAGTGTAAAGGACTGAAATACAGGAAAGGCACTTGAACAGTGTAGGGAGGAGGACAAGCTTTGCTTTGCTTCAGCTGAAGTGTAAAAGCACTTGCAATTTGTGCAGAACTGGAGCATGGTTAGGCTCTGCAGCCTTGCTTGTTTGCTTTGAAGGTAACAGTGGTGATAACCATGAAAAATAACCCCAATTACTCTCCTAGGCAAAAGAACAACAACAACAAATACATTCCTAGACCAAAACCCTCGGGCTTGACAAGAGTTTGGTTGGCAGCATCAACAGCCCAGCATGAGGTAGCATTGTACAGGTAAATTACCTCCTCCTTGCAGCACAGGCAGTTTGAAAGAGATGAGTCTATGTATGAACAGTTGTGTCTTTACAACTCTGGTGTTTAACTCATTTCCCCTGGTCTGGGTCCTGTTTCACTAGAGGCTAAGAGAAATGAGACTAAATGAGTGGTGAAACAGCTCTTTTTTAATCTTCTGTCGCTGTTTAGTAGTGAAGTAGAACATGAAGAGGTAGGAATGAGGCAATGAGAGAAAAGACAGGTAGTATTTTGCAACAGAAATAAAAAGTGGATTTCCTTGTAGCATTTTCCCAGATTTTGGAACTATTCCCGGGTTCGGGTAAGTCTTATTGTTCTCATAAGGTGCAGAAGAAGAGAACATTTTGCAAAGTCTGACATAAAGTACATTAAACACTAAAGGAAGACTCAAGTTTGCACAGTTAGAAATTCAGCAGGATTTTTTCCTGGTTTGTCCTACAACAGTGTTTAACTGCTGCTCTTGGGCTGTGCTTTCTGTGTGAGAAAGGGACTTTTGGCTGCCCAGTGGACAGTTTGCAGGTTCAGAACTGGGGTTTCCTTGCTTGTGTTGAATTTAATATCTGTGTGGCTTGTGTGGCAGAGCACAGCAATTTTGCATCCCTGCCTCTGTTCTGTAGCCTCCAAGAGCTGTTCTGCACAATGGAGAAGGGAGGAAGGGGGGAAAAAAAAAAGGGCCATCTGTAGCTGCAGATGGGGATTTGTGGACGGGGTACAAGTTGCAGTCACTGAGTAAGCAGAGATGCCCAAAATATGTCACCTAAATTGACCAATCAGGCTGGGAAAGGGAGCATTAGCCTGTTTGGATGCGTGGTTGGACAGACCCACCCCAGCAACTGTGCAGCACACGCAGGCAGCCAGGCACTCCATCAGCTTCCCGCTGCGCTCCACAGCCGGAGAGACGAGCTGCTTTTACCTGGCAGCTTGGCTCAGACCTCCTCCCACTAGCAGGTGTCACTGGGCTTGTTCAGAACATGTTGCAAGAAATCTTTTCCTTTTAATGTGTAGGGTTTTTAAAGGGATGATGTGAGATCTTTCATACTGTTTGTGAGCTCTGAGATGCAGTTTGGTGACCAAGTATTGTGATGCTGCAGTTGTTTTACCAGGTGACAAGTAGACTTGCTCCAATTACCTAGATTTCTTTTTGATTCAAGGAGATGATGAATCCCCTACAGTGCTGCATTTATTGGGGAGATTAATCCTAAGGAGAAAAGCTCCTCTGCCCTGTTCTTGGAGAAAGATTTTCTTAGGATGCAAGCCATATACATTCCTGTACACCATATCTACTCAATATTGTTGCAAGCTGGTGAACCTTTGCTTGTCCATAGAAGTTTTTTTTAATCTCTCTTGAGTTTTCCAGGTTGTTATTGTCCTGCTTCAGGAGAGGGTAGTGCTGCAAAGCTGGGAGGTGGTGGTTTGGCAGAGCTTTCTCTCAAAGCAGGCTGGCCAGTGCTGAAGGGATGGGTGGGTTCCCTGCACACTGATGGACTGGTCTGGATAGGCAGATGGAAACTGGGTAAAAGGAAGACTTAACTGTAGCAGTATGAGTTTTCTGTATGAGGAAAACCTCAGTGAGGGTGATGAGCTCATGGAGTGGTCTCTGAGGTGGAAATTTTGCAGCTAGGATATTTTAAAGCCCAAGAACTTCCCATGAGGATCGGACATTTATCCCTTAGCACACCTTTCATTCTGATACGCTTGCCATAGCTTATGCTCGTGTCAAAAAAGCCAAGCTGTGTTCCCTCAGAGAATGTTCTGAGGAGGCCATTGAGTGCTCTCCAGACTGGCAGAGACTGTCCTGGAGGTGGGACAAGGCCTGTAGCTGTGAAGAGCTCTGTGTAGGGTTGTTGGTCGGTCACTGCATCAAAGTATGTGTCAGCTGGTCATGTCCAGCCAAGCCTGATGGCAGCCCCGTCAGTTGTGCAGTGAGGGATCTGCACTACTGAAATGGAGTAGCTCGAGGCCTCCAGGAGCACAGCTGAGGTCATGGTGCTCTTGGCAAGCCATAAAACACAGTAACTTGTGCGGCCAGTCCAATGCACTCCTCGCTGCTCCTCCCAAGGAGGATTTTTGGATGTCAGTGTATGCTACCTTTCCTAGTGATCTCTTGAGATCACTGTAAGAACTGGTGTGGAGCGGAGAGGGGGAGAGCAGTGCAACTGCTTTGGTTGCCTTTCCTTGGAAGCGGTGGCAGACAGGTGCCGGATGCAGCTGTAAATCAGGAGCAAGAAGAGGTTCGGCCACAGGCTTGGGGTCTCTCAGAGCAGCCTTCCTTCAGCTGGGGGCTGAGATTCAAACTGCCATGACCGCTGCTGAAGGTGCG
This sequence comes from Urocynchramus pylzowi, assembly GCA_013397555.1. Taxonomy (NCBI): domain Eukaryota; kingdom Metazoa; phylum Chordata; class Aves; order Passeriformes; family Fringillidae; genus Urocynchramus; species Urocynchramus pylzowi. Next base: position 391,346 of record VZRH01004229.1, on the reverse strand, counting down.
TTTGGGGTTCCAGACCTCAGCCAACAGGCTGCGCTTAGGCATGCTGCATTTGTTAGCCAAGTACCCAGAGCCAGGCTTTGTTTCAGAGAGGGCAGTTGTGACTGTGGAGGTTCAGCCTCGCAAGCGTTTTCTTCGTCCGTATTTCATGACACTTGTTCTTTGCTGTGGGCCTGGTGTTTTGTGAGCTGTGAAGTGTGGTGAGCCTGCTTACGCAGGACCACAGAGCAACAAGCCTCCTTGTAATGCCTTTCAGGATGGCTCCATTATTGATGGTGTCACTGAAAATATTCCCTTTTACTTAGGGGGTGACTATAGTGTGCTTCACAAATCATCCAGATAAAAGCTGTATGCACAAGGGATAGCATTTTCTTTAAGGTATGGTATCTTTCTCCGTTAACTTTACAATTAACACCTACCCACTCTTCCCTGTTTGGGAAGTTGGCACAGGAGACTGGGGTGGGTTCCCGGCTGCTCCCATGTTTGACAGCAGAAGTATCTGTGTTTCTGTAGTTAGAACCGAAACTGTGTGACCTGAAGTCATTAACACTTTATCCCTCAGTAATGTGGGAACAGTGGAAAGAGAAACTCAGGTATCAGTGTGCTTGGCAAAACAGGTCACTGCAACAGAACCTTCAGTCGTGTTGGTGTTGCTGTCTGAACACTAAGAATGAGGGCTTTAACTGAAGTGCATATCAGGGTTGTCAGGCAGCTCTTGCCTTTCCTTTCTTGGAGGCTTTTCTGTTTTCACAGGACCTGAGAGCTGGCACACAGCTGCCACCAAGCTGTCTGCCTGCCCCAGCTACGTTTGGCTCCGCTGTCCGTTCTTCACACACCGACTGGAAGTGGAGGTTCTTCCTCCCAGCCCTGCTCTGACTCTGGCTCCCTGCAGTCACTACATGTCTTTGCCTCTCTGCAACCTTTGGCTGTGGGCCCTGTTCTACATCAGCCAAAGGCTGCATCAGCTTCTGGGTGTTGCTGTCCCCTCCCACTCTTTCCTTTTCCTGTACTCCTCGCTCCAAGTTCCCCACACCTCCTCCAAATTACCCCTCCACTTTCTCCCCCCTCCCCTCCGTCACCCAACAAAGTCTTAGGTTCTTCCCGCTTGTAATTTGTCGCTAATCAGCTGTCAGTGTCGGAGCAATGATGAGAGGTTCATCTCTTGCTGAGGGTAATGGCCTTAAAAGTCACCGAGTCAATGTCAATGGGATCGCTCCAATTCAATCAGAGCCCTGGATGAGGAATGGCCCCCGCTGACATTAGCACTCATTTTGAGCCCAAGCATCTGGGCCCTAGTAAATAACCATCAGTGGGTGGGTCCGGGGGACAGGTCATTAGCCCCACGAAAAATAAATATCGTTTCCCTTGATGGCTGCGAGTAATTTAGCTCAGACGAGGAAATTTCACCCTAGATTAAGTATGATGAGCCAATATCAGTCAGAGGAGGCCAAACAGTGAGAGCTTGATGAGATAGAGGGAAATTTATATGCAGCTGGCTGAATGCAAGATGAGTTTAAAGAAATGATGTTCTCTTCCGCTCCTTGTCCGTGGGCAATGCCAGGTACTGTGTTCCCGCAGCTGACGCCTCCCCACGCCCTTGGGGCTCCCCCAGCGCACAGGCACACGTCTGTGGGCTGCAAGGCCCACCCAGTGCCATCCCTGCTCTCCCCACCAGCAGCAGCCCCTGCTCTCCAGGCTCTGGTGCCATGGCTTTCACAAGCGCTGCCTCGGAGCCGGCGCGGCAGCGGCTCCTGGGGAGGCCGTGCCATGGCCATGGGCTGCCCTGCCTGTTCCAAGACACCGAGGGGCTCCATGGCACCGGAGGCCCTCCAGGCCAGTGCCTGCTCCTTCCCTCCTGCCTCCCCCTGCGTGTTTGCTCGGTGTGCTTTTTGCGTTTGTTACTTATTTAACCCATCAATCCTGCACACGATATGCTCAGCAGCTAATAATTCCACCCCTCCAGCCCCTCTTTATTGGGAGCACACCCTGGGAGTTGTGTTTTATGTCTGCTGGAAACAGTAAGCAGACAGCGTCTCCCCCTCATTGGCCCAGCTCTGTATCCTGGAGCTGTGGCTGGAGGCTGGCTGGGGTCTGTCCCCCAGCTGTGGCTCAGAATGCAGATCAGGCGTGCTGCAGTAACCCGTGCGGCTCTTCCTCTTTGCCAGGGGGGACTGGCACATGAGTACAGGATGACCCCCATGAGCTGGAATGCCAGAGGAAAACCAAAGCAGAACAAGAGCGGACAGACACCAACAGAAGGGACGTGGAGAAGCAGGTTATTTTGCAGAGGCATGAAGGAGGGAATTAGGAGTGGAAGGAAGCAAGAGGCCTTCTACAGCTAGTGCAGGATTTGGCTGTCTCTTGGGGGCCAGTTTATTTGTGTTAGAGCTCATTAACTGTGCTAAGAAAACAATTCAGACTAATTATGTGATATAGTTTGGTATCTTTTTCCTTGATTTTCACCTACCTGGTGCATTTCCTTGTGCCTGAATAGTCATCTGGCTTCACTAACGTTTTCTGTTAATCCGGTGAAATATGTCAGTCAGGAAAGACCAAGTATTTCGCCTGTCTGAGAGAGAAAAATCTTTTTGATATAGATTGGAAATCAGTATTTAATTCCGGAAAATGTTCTGAAATCTAAGTTTTTTATCCCAAACCAAAGTAAAAAGCTGTCCATCTCTCTGTTGATTTTTCTTTCTATCTGACTGCTAATATATTTGTTTTTAAATATTGGAAATTCCTGAGGCATGAAAAACCAGATTTTTTTTTCCTGGTGATATGATACTGTTAGCTGAAGAGCGAGGCTGCTCATTGTGGAGGGAGCAGAGATGATTTTTTTCCATGGAGGTGAAGCAGTAAAGCCAACAAAAGTACCTGCAGTGACTGACCTGGCATCTCTTTTCAAAGGTGTGAAAATCTTTGTGTCCTACCAGAGCACAGAGACATGGTTTTGGCATACAGTGGTTCTTGGTGATGGAGTGAAGGTGAGCCTCTCTCCTCTCTAAAGCTTGTTTTGCACGTTCTTTGCCCCATCTCTTGAACTTCTCCAGTTCTTGGTGTAGCAGAGTTGCAGGTTCTGTTCTTGTCACTAGTAAAAAATATAAGAATAAAATTAGGTGTAGTTTATATACAATGTTTTTTTTTTCCCAGCCTTGACCCTGTTTTGAAAAAAACTGGTTGATGGGACCAATCAGTCTGGGCCTGAGCACAGATCCCTTTGGAGGGTGAGGGTCTGTGTTTGGAATGACTGCCACCGCCTCCGTCTGTCCCTGCGGTGGGTCTGGCTGTGCCTGGGGCGGGTGGTGGCTCTGTGGCCTCTCCTGCAGGCAGGAGCAGTGCGCTGCAGGTACATGTGTGGCTGTCAGCTCTCAAACGGGCCAAAACTGTACCTTCTCTGCAGCAGGATATGTGTAGCAGAATTCAGAGTTCTTCGCTGCATTTTCCTACCAAAAAATCGATTTTTCCTTACTAATGGCTCTTTCTGGGGTGTTTCAATCTTAAATGTTTTCTATGTTGTGCATTAAGTTCCAGCAAACTGCGGCGGGCTAAATTCTGACCTGCATTAGCAGGTGTAAAGTTAGCAGAGTTAAAGTTAGCTGGCCCCGCCTTGGGCCAGCCCTGCCTTTGGCCCTGGGCCTACCCTGCTGCCTTGATAAAGCAGAAATTGGTAGTCCTGGGGTTTTTTTTTCCTATTTTTTTATCCTTTTTTTTCTGCTGTGTGATCATTCTCTCTGACACAGTATCGGTCTCCTGATCTCATGTGTTTGTGCATGAGCAAATTGATGAGCAAACCATTGACAAAGTCCTGATGGTGGAGGGGCTGATGATGAATTGGGGGCCATTACAGAAGGTATTGTGCACGTTCTACCAGCTGACACCGAACTTCCCTCCTAATGCCTGTTTCCTTCTATCTGGGAAATGGGTTGGATGCCGGCTTCTCCCAATTAAAGACAGTGAGGTCATATACTTCCTAATTACAGGCTAGCCTTTTGTGTCTAAATGTGACAGACATGTGCTTGGGAAATTGCTTTTAATGCCTAAATAAACACTAGCAACTCCATGGCAGATTTGAATCGCAATTGGAAGTGCTCAGCCTCTGGAGTGCTGGGCTGACAAGGTGACAGCCACTTGTGCTGCTGACCCCTGCTTGGGATCTTTGTTCCTGGCACGGCACTGCCACTTTGTGTGCGGGCCCTCACTCGCCCTTCCCCTTGCTCTGGACAGGACTGTTTCACAAACATATGCAGCAGTGAGTTTGCACCAGCAGCAGGGGCAGATGAACAAGCAGGTCTAAGACAAAATCCACAGTAAAACACAGGATGGTTACACATGGATTTGGGGTACTCCTGAGAAATCACAAGTGACTGCCGTCACCATCCAGGCTGGAGGATGTCTCCACATGGGCAAATTCTGCTGCCAGGTACTTAGGGAGAAATCTGGACTGTTTCCAGACAAGCAAAACCAGTCACTCCTCATTCAGACCACAGGCATAATGTTGCCCTCCTGCATGAAAGCTTTGAACACAAGGGGATGAGATCTATGTAGATATTCAGGAAGAATCTTTTGGGGATATATGCATGTTAAATAATACACTTAACACTGGACCAAAGGCAATGTAAGTGTTGTGCTTTATTTGACACTGGAGGCAAAGTGCTCCGTTTCCCGGGCAGCTTGCTCTTGCTTGCATATGTATTAGTTTCTATTGGTAGTATTCCCTGCAGGATTGTTTAAACTGGCTAAAACCTTGCTTGCTATTTTCCTGTATTTTATAATGGTTGGCAATACTCAGTGCTCACCAGCAGTCACACATACCTGCTGTGCCTGGCTCTTCTCGTTTGTTCCCTAGGGCAAAGTTTGTGTCTGAAGGCTGGAGCCTGAGTAAGGAAACTCTGGTTATCTGTGAAAGTCAGTAACCTTGTTTGTGGTGTCCAGAATAGGGATGCTGTTGCAAAATGAGTATGGAGGAGTGGTGACCATAGGCACACCTTGTCCTTGAGCTCTCATGATTTCTGGTCATGATTCAGCTAGGCACTTAGGTGTGTTCCACGCTGTAGTGTGATAGGAAATGTGTTTGGGGCTTGGCCTGTGAGGATGTGCCTTGCTATTGTACCACCTGAGCTCCTCTCTGAACCAGGTTAGACTGACATCCCACAAAGCCCTGAAGCTTTACCTCAAAGAAGCTGTGCAGTCTCATTGGATCCCTTCAAACCCAGTGCTCCTAAAGTGCTTCCCAGGTCCCAGGCACAGGCAAATGCTCTGCCCATCTGTGTGCTGGAAGGGGACCTGAGCACACACTTGTCTCCCACCCTGATTTTCCATGTCTTGCTCTGTGTGTGGATGCCATCAATGGTGTCACCAGAATCACACAGGTACAAAAATATTTTTGTCACAGCACGATAGGGTCTTGGGGTTTTAAAGTGTGAGGAACATCCAAAAGCCAAGGGTTTTTGTCGGGTCAGAGTCCATAAAAAATCTTTAAGGATGAAGGACTTTATTTAAGGGGTGACTTAATGTTTATCTTGCCTTCTAAGCCATGCTTAGGTCAGGAATGTGGGTGCCCCGATGATGGCTTGTGTCCCAAATTTTTAGTGTCCAATTGCCACGTGAGCCTTCAGGACTGTACCCTGTTAGCCAAGTGCCATATATTTGCTGGTTTTCAATAACAATCTAACCAAGACTTCTTTCGTTCAGAAGTAAGCAGCCTTCCCTTGGGGTGGGGGAGAGAGGTTTTAAAATCAGTGCAGTTGGTATAAGAGGCAATGGGCATGGTGGCATTTGCAGTGCAGGGCAGACTGGGCCCCAGGCTGGCTCAGGCCAGGAATGCCACTCGGTTTGCTTGAAGCGCTGTGACGAGGCAGGGGCTGGCAGGGCCTGGCTAGCCTGCCCTCGTGGATGAACACAGCCTAAACATGTGCATAAATTGAAATTGCAAGCAGCTCTCCTCGAGTGGGTGCTCGGGGTTATGTGCTGGCATAGGCGCCCGGCTGGACTGAGACTCATCCTGACAGGTACTTTCCCATGGAACAGATCAGCATATTTGCCTGTGTGTCATGGCCCAAATCCTTTAATGCTGCCTGAGCAGAGAGTGCTGTCTGCCTGCTCTGTGGTGGGGCGAGCGCCCTGATGCAGGGCCGGAACGATTCCCTTGGCAAGCTGTATTTCCTCCTCTGAGCTGACGTGTGTCAAACCCACCGTGGTGTCAAGACAGATGTGAAGTGCTCAGGGCTCGTGGTAATGTATCATGCCCTGTTGTTTTATGTTGATAGCACACTGGCACAATTTACGTCAGCTATTCTCCCTTACCTTGAACTGTAAGGCACAGCAGCTGTTGAGTTTATATTTACAGCACTCTAAGTGTTTAGGCCATGCTTCTGACAAAGCACACACATATTTCATGATGCTCTGCAGCCTCATGGGCTCTGACAGACCCTTCACATGGACGGATGGTGAAGCACTGAGGGAGGGGTCTGCTCTGAAGATGGGCTGTAAATTGCTGTTGAAGTAAGATGTTTGTTCTCTCCACCAAGCAACCTATTTTCATGGTCCTTTCAGGAGCTGAACTGTCTTAAAATGTGTCAGTGCTCTCTCAGGTTTGGTTACAGTAGACTGGTCTGCACAAAAGTTACCAGAGAAGTGGAAAGTACAGAGTCTGAATGGGTTTAATCTTCCTTTTCCCTTTAAGCCTTCCTTTCCTTTTCCCTCCCTTTGAAACCTGCTTTTAAACGGCATTAAGAGTTAAAAATGTGAATAAAATCTGGGAGCATTCATAGCAAGACTAGGTGGGAGCTGTTGTGGAGTCAGAGCTGTGCCTGGATGGGTTGCTGAATCCCGGCCTCAGCCCAGGTGAGCTGAAGCATGAAATGAAGCCTTTATTACCCCAGGATGTGTGCTGTGTCCTGGCACAAGAGAGGGCTGTTGGTTGCAGCTCTGCAGAGGTTTTCTGTCCTCTGCAAATGATGTGACATCAACGCCGTTTATTTGGCACAAGGTGGGGATATTAGAGGAATAAACAGATCTTGCCAGTAAGAGCTTCTTTCCTAGGGTGATACGTGATAGCATCAACCAATCCATTTAAAATGACCTGGCTCCTGCAGGCATGGGGCTTTCTGGAAGATGAGGAGAGCTCGGGCAGCCAGAATAGCAGCTCTGAGCTCTCTCTAACTTCTTGGGAGGCTGCAGGAATGCCCTGCAGGTGCAGGCTGCTCCTGTCTGTGGTGGGTGCATTTGTCTCAGCAGGAAAGAGAGAAACATTTCCCAGAGAACATGGGATGTAAGTTTGCCCTGCTGCAGGCTCCTGGTGTGAGCTTGAGGTAGGTCAAAATGCTCAGATGCGTTCACACGTTGACTCCCAAGTGATATCCTGAGGCTGAAGTGTCTCGAGCAGCCTGGGTCCTGCTCTCTTTGGCTTCACGGATACTCTGCCCTGCCACATTCAAGATCTATGCAGGCAAACCTGTTCCATCTGCAAAGACTGTTTTTCCCTCCCTCTCAGGATGTTGTGAAGATAAACACAGCAGAGATTGCCAAGTGCTTATTGATAATAGGAGCCATATAACTATCTGACATGGACATGCTGCTCTTTTGTTCAAGTGCCTGGTAAGAAAAGTATTATTTATCCCTGCAGCATCCTCTGAGAATGGAGAGCTCCCTCTGGGCTGCACCTGATGTTTTCAGGCTGATCACTGCTGTCCCTGCCATCATCCTCCACCTCATTCCCACACCCTGTAACTCACCCATTAGCTCTTTGCTTCACTAGAATTCATTTACAGTGGGCACCACCTCTGCCTTGTGCGTAGGACCCTTTCCTCTCCCTCTGCAGAGCCCTATTGCACAAAAGCAAGTTCCTGGTAGGAATTTGCTGTTCCTTTTCTGTCCAGATGGCCCTTCTGAGCCCCACTTGACCTCTCACAAACAGGCTCTGGACTCAGAAGCAGGAATTAGCCAGCTTCATACTCTATTTCACCACAAACTGTGAAGAGCTTGGGCAGGAGGTTGGCTTCAGGGGGAGGCAGTGTATTGGAACACATTGGAGAAGCCACTTCATGCGAGAAAATGTGGGGAAGCAAATGAGTGATTGCTGTCATGCCTGGAGCTGGGACCTGCTTTCCAGCAGGGCTGGGGGGGCCCAGAGACCCCCACTGAAACAGAGAACCCCCTCAGGTTCTGGTGAAAATGTTCATTCCCATGGGTCCCTTCCTCCTGGAGTGGGCAAGGGGACGCTCCTCAGTGCTGCTCTGGCTGCCCTTTTGGAGTCTTTCCCTGAGAGCTGCTTCCCTGGGCTGGGTGGCACCGTGGATGTCCCTTGTCACTGCGGCTGTTTTGTCCGTGCCAGCAGTGGCTGCTGGTGATGGCCACGGCAGGGACGGAACCGTGATATGGAGGGTGGCACTGGCACCTCCAGGCTAAGAGACAGAAGCACACAGTTGAAGTTTTAGCAACAGAGGCCAAACCCGGCCTGCGTGTAACGACATGTGCAGGTTTGGTTGTAACAACAATCTCATGTGCAGGGGTTGAGTGGTCTGTAAGCTCTTCCAGCCTGGTCAGAGTTGGAGACTGGACTCCTTGGAGCGTCCCTAAATGGTGGCGGAGAAAAGTCATCACTGGCACTGCCAGCAGTTTGTGGGTGCTGGAGTAGGATCCACCTGAGAGTAATTCTACCAAATTAGTGTAATGCTACATTATGGTTGGGTGTTCATCCGTTTTGTTTCTCTGTTTTCTCCTGTAATGAGTCTTTCAATTCTAGAAAACTAAGACAAAAATCAAAAAGTGTAAGAAGTCGTACAGTAGCCTAAAATGCGTGGCCATTAAGACAAAAATCAAAAAGTGTAAGAAGTCGTACAGTAGCCTAAAATGCGTGGCCATTTGATAGTCCTCTGTGCTTCTTCTTCTCTATGACTTTTTTTTTTTTTTGGTCTTAGTGACAAAGGAAATTTTTAAATTTTTTAAATATTAGAAAAGTTCTGTCTGGCTATTTCTGTAAAAATAGTCTTTTTGCTCACAGTTACATTATTTCAGCCTTGGTTTTGTGCTGCTGGAGGCAGCTGGGAGGCAGTTTCTGTTTGCTTATTTCTCTTCTCTCATCATAGCACAGTTTTGGATCCTGCTATATCTACTTTTCCTCCTCTTGCTTGATGATTGTTTACCTCAGCAAATCTTCATCAGCGCAAAGTTTTGAAATTAACACTTCAGAGCCTACTGTTGCTTTTAGGGCATCCAGTTCCAGTGAGATCTCTGTGGAATGCTTATCACTGTATACAGCAAGGTTTCCAGTAGGTCTGGGTGTAAATCCCAAATTTGACCAGTTTCCCCCTAAATCTCTAGGCTGGAATCAGGTACAAACTGTTCACAAAAGCTGTACCCGCCATGGTTCCCAGGCCAAGGTTTTACCTGAGCAGGCGCTGCTAAACTCTGAGGGTTTCAGCCCTTGGCCGTTCACTGGCAGCACTGTCAAAGTGCAGCTTATCCAACACAAGGCAAAAGCTTCAGAGCAGACTTCCTTGGATTTCCAGTGCCACTCTCAGCCAGGCAGGATGGCAGTGCTGCCTGTGTATCAGCTGTGGGAGGAGCGTGCCTGTCCCTGAATCGCCGTCCAACGGAACAGCGAGATCATCCTGTTTGTGAAATGATGGCATTTTAATTCACTGGAAAAAGCAGCTTGAGCTGGCCAAGTTCCTCTTCTTTCTCCCCCTATTTTCCTCCCCTTTCCAGCTCTCATTCACTGCAGCTAAACTGTGGCCAGAAAGACTTTGCAGAGTGCAGTTTCAGCAATATTCTCTCCAGAATTGAGACATCCTCTGCTTTTTACTTCTGCCAGCAGCAAATTTTGAGGAGTGATTTATAAAGTTCAAGGCCTGGGGGCTTTGTAATGGAGACATTGACAGACCCTTAACTGGAGCATTGTGGAATGCAATACAAGAATACATCAAATAATATTCGTGAATCTGCCATAATGCTGGATATTATCACTCATTATCATTGTAAGAAAGGGGTGATTAAACTAATAGTTACTGAGAGACATTTCTGGTGACAGGAGGCAATGATGAGAATGAACTGACCTCAGTATACATTTAGAACTGGGAATAATGGGAAGTGGCAGGAAGCCAATAAGTGAACATGGCCCACAGCTCGGATCAATGAATTACTTTTTTTCTGCTTTACAGCAGTACATGGTGTTTAATGAAAAATCAATAGCCCCCTGTAACTCAGAGCTGTAATCAATCGTTTGACCTGAAGCTTTCCCTTTTTTCTTTTTCCCTTTCTTCCCTCCCCTCCCAGGGAAGGTGTCCTGGGCTGATGACACAATTCAGTTGCGAGGGGCAGTACTTCACCAGGCTTACAGAGGGAACCTGACAAAGCCCTGCTGCAATTTATACCAGCAGCAACATAGATATTTATATGGAAAATCTGGGAATGGACTTGGCCAGCTGTTGCTGCTGCCTTTTGCAGAGAAGTCAGAGCCATGCTTATGGCAGGTAGGTCGTGTCACCAGGCCTTAAGCCCCTGATGCCCGCCAAGGATGTCCAAGGGAGTTGTTTGAACATCAGGGAAGGGAGAACATCACTGTTGGAAGTTAGTGGAAAATCCACCCCAGCCAGCAGTGCCTGTTGACTTAAGAAGGATCCATAATGCTGGGTGTTGGGGTGTAGTCTGTGATGTATTCCAGGAAGAAGTTGCTGTCTGAGTTTTGCAGTGAAATTGAGGAGATGTTGCTGGTAATGCTGCAACATCTCCTCAACTCCTCAAGGGTCTCTGCAGGGTCCTGCTGGACTGCACTGACAACAGGTGTGATGTGGGGCTCATGTATGACTGCTCCCAATTTGCATCAGTGAGGACAGGAAGAAAAATCAGTAATAAACCCCTGCTCTCAGCAAGTACCTGAAACGGGCTGATTTTGGAAGCTGAGGCTTTGAGAGCTACTTGATTGGAGGTGTGGTTGGTTGGTTGGCTGAGTTTTTTTGGGTTGTTCGGTTTTGGGTTTTTCATGTCTTTCATCTCCCTTGCTGGCTCCTTGCTCTAGTCTTGTCTCCAACTACCAGAACCGAAGAAGGTGTCCAAGGGAAGGAAGTGAGGCGTTGACAATGATGAGGACCTGTTCGCTGCAGAATCTTCCAAACAGCCTGTTCCTGATGGTTTTACTCAGCCTCCTTCTGAATGCCTCTGAGACAAAAAGGCACCTTTTGCCATGGCAAGGCAGCTCTTTAGTGGGAAGGATTTTGCTCATAACCTAAGCTCTAAGGTATCATCTCAGTCTGTTGGTTTGGTCTCTCTTTAAGCACTGACTAAGCAGTTTTCTTTTTTGATGCATTAGAAAGATAAATGGGTTAAGCTAACATTTCCAGCATCTCGCTGCCTCCTCGCTCGCCCAGCCCCCTGCTCCTTGTTGTAGCGCGGGAGGAGAAGAGAACAAGCGTGTCTCCGGGTCTGACGGCTCCCTTCTGCTCCTCCGTGTCCGCGGCTGCTGCTGTGCCTGCTGGCTGAACGGCTGATTTCCTGGCACCGTCACAGCGCCGGGCCCTTGGCGGGAAGCGCAGCTCACGCAGGATTGCCAAGCTACTCTTTCCAGGGATTGTGTGTGCCACGACTCTCGCTTGGTGTCACGTGCTGCAGCCTTCTGAATTCTCTTTCCATGCGGCTAAAATGTGGGAGTGAGGGGGTATGATGGGACCTGGCCTGGCTGGGGGAAATGCTGGGGTGGAGACGGCAGGTTTCCTGAGGGGCACGGATTTAGTCATGCCTGTTTTGGTCTGTTTCGGAGCTTTGGTTGGAAACTGGATGGGAAGGGAATGTTCCGTGTCAGAGCTGCACACATGCCTGTATCCTCCTCTCCTGAGAGTGTGGATGGCTTCCCTGTCCCTTGACATGCTGGGACAGTGTCTGTCAGTGCCCTCTCCAACCCTCGGCCGGACAGGCCTTGGTGGCCCCAAGGCAGGCTGGCCTCAGGGGAAACCATGTGCTCTGAGCAGATCTCCACAGCAATGATGGCCATTCCCACTCCTTCTCCTTCATTCTCTCACCAGTGCTTTGTCTTTAATGGCTGGTCTTCCCTGTGTGACATCCTGCTGACCTCTTTGCTTGGAAAACACAGTTTGGGGTTGAGGACAAGCTCCTTGTACATCTAGACTGTTCCTGAGAGGTGCTGAGGGAGGAAAAGGCCTTACTGTACTGCGTAAGAATGTGTTTGGGTCTTGGAGTTCTCTGCCCCAAAAGGATTTACAAGGTTATTCCTTGCCCTGTCCTATAGCTATTGAGATTTGGAGCAAAGGCAGTGGGTTTCACCCAGAAAGAACATGTTCTGGGGTAGCTGAGCAGCGGTAATTTTGGGGCTGCACCGAAACTATTCTCGAAATGGGAGAGAGAACTGGACCCAGCACTCAGAACATCTACACTGGTTTTGTACGTCATGTTTGGCTCTGAAGACACATTTATTGCTTTTATTCCTCTGTAATCCCATTTGTGTGACACTGCTGTGCTGCTGTGGGTGCAAGCCAAGCAGTCTTCACTGTACTCATTTTCTGTCCCGTACCTCCCAGACCTTCACCTGGTCTGAAAGAGGACTGGCCAAGGACTTTGGGAATTTGCTTCAGGAGAGATGATCCCTTGAATGCAAGGAAAATGGAAAGTGAAACTCTTTGCTGGAGATCTTGCTCGCTCCCCACTGCCACATCTGTGGCTCTGAACTGCCTCCCCGGTTGCTGGCACGCTGGGTGCAGCAGGAAGCAAAATGCCGCTGGTAACAGTGCTGGGAGTCAGAGGGCCCATGAAACTCTCAGTCTGGCTGATGGAAACCTCCTCCTGCCAGTGGAACGAGTGACTCCACAATAACCCTGGATTGCTGCAACGGCAGCTTGGCAGGTGGCTGCAGAGCAACGAGGAGCTCTCAAGCTGTGGTAAAACACTGCATGGCAATGATGTAACAGCCACATCCCACCCGAGCCCGTGTGCTGAACAAAAAGGACCAGCTTCTCCACGGGTGTAAATTTGGGGAGCAGCACCGACCGGGGTGGCTGAGGCCTCAGCCCTGGGGCTGCTCATCCAAGTCTCACCATCAATTTCTGCAGTGCCATTTGGAGATGAACCTGTATTTTTACCTTCTGCTGCTTGTCTTAATTGATTTCTATTTTTTTAAAAATACTGTTTGTTAATTCAGGTTGTGTCTTTGGCCGACCAATTATATGCATGGCCATATTGTGTGACTGCAGCAGTCTGGTGCGGCGCAAGGAGTGCCACATCATGTGAGACGTTTCATCTCCACCAGTAACCTCGGCACCGTGGCACATGAATACGCGGAGACAGTACAGCCAGGAGAGATGAAACGCGTTGACCGCTGCCCCTACTCACCACACAAATGTCATTCTTTTGGAATTTTCCCCCCCCCCTTTCTTGTTTTCCCGACGCATTTTGGTCCCCTTTTCGCTTCTCCCCTTTTCCCTTAAGTAGAGATGACACAGATCAATACCTTTGATGGAAAGTAATAATCAGGCCTATTAAGTGACAAAGGTTTACTCTGTAACAGCTGTGCTGGCGGGAGAGGAGAGCTTGTCTGACTAATGAATCATGAAACAATCAGGCAGTAGCCATTTGTGTTTAGATCTGTAAATATGGTGTGGTTCAAGTGCCAGACCATCTCCAGCACTCCAGCTGGGGGCACAGATGGTCCACATTCAGCACAGCACAAGTGTAAAGAAAAGCCTCCCTCCTTCCCCCTCTCCTGCCTGTCCCACAGTGCCCCTCCCAAAGGAGAGAGCAGCCAGCTTGGGGATCCACTTGGGCTGTGGGCAGGAATCCTGGAGTTGCCCTTCCACACTCACCAGCTCCCAGCAAAATGCCTGCTCCCTTTCTTGTCCCAGACATAGAAAAAAACCCCAGGAAGTCCCACAAAACCTATGTGCTGTATAAGGACTCCTATGTTTTGGACTAAAACACTGGAGTTTATTCCTTCCTTTCTATCCCTTGGATTTCTTCCTTTTGCTCTGCTGATACCTTTCCTTCCACAAGGCATCATGATGTCCAGTTGTTAGTCCTGAAAAGCAAGTGAGTGACCCAGCAGGAATTCACTACTAAAACACAGGAGCAGAGGGAAGGAAATAAAGTTGTCAGGGATTTCAGGCTTTTTCCACTCTCTTGACTGGAGCTGGGAGTGCTACTCCCAGCACTGGGGGTTGAGGCAGCCCCTTCCTCAGCCTCCTATGGGAGACTGGCTGTCCAAGGCACAGGAGTGCCAAAGGCAGAAAGAGCTGAGCGTGCAGGTAGCCCAATGCCTGGGGTTGGTGCTTTTGGAGCAGTGAGGCTGTGCTGCTGAGACACTTTTTGTTTGCAATATATATATTTCTGTCTTTACCCTGCTAGAATTATAGGGTGTACTTGAAAGCATTTAAGAAATGCTTTGTTGTCTTTTAGTCTCCTGATAGGGAGGTGGTGGTGCGACACCATTATCTGGATTGGTCCAAGGGAGGAAATGATGGATTATTAGTTCTCTGATCTGCTTTCCAAACCCCTCCAAAGAAAGCAGTACTGCCAGAAGCAAGGGAAGGACTTGCCATTCTTATTTTGGTATTTATGTCTCCTAGGCATATCCAGTTAACTACCATCTCTGTTCCTTGTTGTTGATTTCTTTTAGAGATTGTTACTCCCTCAGTAGCCCCCTACCTTCAAGAAATGTTCTTTCCAGTAGTTCTGGCCTGAGGCTCCAGCTCAGTCTTGTGGGGTTTTGTTCTGTGCTGCATCTTCTGTGCTGGTCCCTGCTCACACAGCAGTGCACTGCAAATGAGAGTCAGGGAACTCATTTCACTGCTTGGTAATTTATGCTCATGTCACTCTTGCTGTATAAATAACTCTACAGGACACCAGCCAGTGAAGAGACACATCCTCAGTTTATGGGAAGCACAGGTAGGTTTCTGTGCCTCCACTACCTGCTTCTGACTCCTGTGAGGGCCCAGAAACATATAAACCCTGCTCAAGACAAATGCTGTAAAACATTGTGGGATTTCCCCCCAACACCTGCCTTTTGGGCTGTGACTTGCACTCTGTGAGTTGAGTTATGCTCAAGGACTATATACAGACCTGTTAGAATTTCAGAGGTGTCAGCAAGAGAGAGTGAAGATTGGCTTTGCTTGAGGTGGTTTTAACTCTGATCCTTTCTCTCTCTCTCTCTCTCTCTCTCTCTCTCTCTGTGAAAAGGGCTTTGGGACTGAGGTTACAGACCAGCAGAGCTCAGTGCAGTCTATTGACCAAAAGTTCCTGATTCTAGAAGCAAGTACCTAGTTTTTATGTCTCAGTGTATTTGGAGATGTGTGTAAAGCACTGAAGAAACTGTTTGAATTCAGATGGCTTTCAAAAGAAAACTATTTAAAGTGTAGAATGAGGCCAAGGTGAGCAAAAAGCACAGAAGAGGCAGGTGAGGACTGCCTGACTGCCATAGCTCAGCCCTTCAGTGGCTGTGGGCTGCTGGGGTGCCTGCAGTGCAGGAGAGCTTCCAGTGCCCTGAGGGATCAGTGCATGACATTCACCTTGCTGGGCTTTTTCACAAGAGTTCTGATAGCCCTCAGCCTGGGTAACTCAGGATGACACAGTCTGAAACAGGGAGAAAGGACAAAGAGTAGAGGGAGCAGACTTTTTTGTTCTCCTTTCATTTGTTAAGCCATTATTTGTGCGGACAAAGGAGCAAGTTTGCCAAAACCCTAAGAAATAGTTTTTGGCCTTCAGCAATAGTACCATTCTTGCCAAAAATCACATTATGTCCCACCTTGTTTGAGCTGTTGAATGTTTATGTCATGCAAGAAAGTAGAAGAGGGAGAAAAGCTCCCAAACTCTTCCAGCTCGATCAGAGCAATCAGTAAACCTCACAAAGGTAATTATTCTCTGATTTAAGGCCTGCCTCTGTGTTTGCAATGTTGTTTGCTTGCAGTGACCAAAATGCCTTTGAGGACTTTGAGAAATTTAAACTCATGTAATAATGTCTTCATCCTTCTCTTGTCCAATAACTTCCTTTCCTTTTTGTTTACTTCTGGAGAGTAGAATAATTTTATTTTTTTTTCCTCAGAAGCTAGGCTGAATTTTACTTTTTGAAGGCATCTTCTTAAAAAAAGCAACTGGGGCTGTGCACAGCTGGCTCTTGAATATGGAGTTTCTACTGCAACTTCCCTGCTATTATCTTGACAATGTTATTATTATCAAAGCCTGCCAGTATTAGGTATGACAGTGAGTGCTCACGGCAGGGAGGAGCACAGCCTGGTCAGCAGAGGAAGGGGGCCACTCACAGTCGTGCGCCCTGTTGCAAAAGCCATAATAATTTAATCTTCTCACATCTGCATTTCCTCTGGCTGGTGTAGAGCTGCTGAGTGCCTGGTTTGCTTTGGCCAAATCATAAGCACCATTCCTTGAGCATTTGCAAGACTTCAAATAGAAGATCATGCTGGTAATGACTTCAGGGCAGGATTGGGGGTTATGTTTTTATTTTTTTTGTCCTAGAAATAAATGATTTAACTACTAAAATGAGGCAGGCTTCTTGTTTTTGATTGTAATTTAGTTCAAGGTTGTGTTAAATACATTGGTGGATAAAGCACTGTCCTTCTTTGCCAGCCTGCTTAGCAGAAACCAGGGAAGGCAGATCAGCTCAGTGTGGACTCGGTGGATATGAATATCACATACTGTAGTCATTAACTACCAGCTGCATTATCCGGGTATGGATTTTACTTTTTAGCACTGTGTTTGTTCTCTGATCCATCAGCTTAGAGCAGGATATGTTACCTGTCTCACTGTAAAGACAAATAACTTGGCAAATTGGTCCATGAGGTGTTCTCATTTCTTTGCACAAATCTGCTTGGTCACAGAGAAGTCAAGACTGCCATCTTCCTGGAAGACTGGCCCTTCCAGACCAGTTGTTTCATAACCCCCCTCTGAGTCCTGTTGGGATGTGCAGAGGAGGAGCTGTACAAGGTGACCTGGTCAAAGTTGGCTGCTGAGCATGAATTCTCTGGAGCATGTCAGTTGCTCCCAACCAACAGAAAGCACTTTACTGTGTTTAAGCAGAACACAGGACACAGAGCCCTGGGCCTAAGCTGCTGTCTTCACCAAGGCACAGATTTGCCTGTTTGTAGTATGAAAAGGCTCAGTAGCAAATTTTGGTTTACCAGCTAAACTAAAGCTATGCATGAAAAGTCCCAGGCAGTGGCTGCTCATCCAAAAGCTGTTCTGAGGCATTCTGTCTTCCTCTCTTTGTGCTTGTGTGTCTGTATCCAGAGTGAGAATATCTTGCAGAGAGGTGTACACCTGGAAGTGTTAGAGCCAGCTTTGGCCAAGCTCACCAACAAACAGTGTTAATTTTAAAGGCAGGCTGGAGATTCCCATGACCACAGGGGTCCTGCCCCTTGTTTAGCAGCCTGGTGGTCTGAGGCATCGGGGTCAGAGTGCGTCTCTGGGGCTGTGTGTCTATTGTCCGCCCTTCCAGCTTGGGCTGCAGAGAAGCACAATGGAGTCTGAGCAGTCCCCGAGCAGTCAGGCCGAGCCCTTGAAGCTGGCCTCGCCTGGTCATGAATTATCACAGGGAGCTGCTGACATTGGGTGGCCACCCAGGAGCAAGGAAGAGAGGCCTCTCCCTTGGAACCTGGGTACCAGGAACAAGGTTTGGGTTGAGCAAGCTGGGGCGGCAGGCTTAACACCCTTCATCTTCCTTTGTTGGAAGTCGTGGTATTTTTGGCAAGAGGAAAGCCACGGATGGAAAGTCCTGCATTTCCCCAGGGCTGACCAGGGGGTCCTGGCAGCAGGGACACCAGCCCCTGTGTATACAGGGTTGGCAGTCATTTTTATGAGGAAAAGGTAGGAGGTCTTCTGCTGCCTCAGGTGCATATCACACGGACAGTGGGGAACGCAGACTGGCAGGACAAAGGGAGATGGAGAGCGTGGGGAGAAGCAGTCAGAGAGATTTGTCTCTTTGATATGCCTGTTGTCGTGGAGACTGGGAAAATATTTTGGTGTTGTTCTTGTGAGTTGCTGCAATCATCCATTCCTGTTTTCCTTTGGAAGTTGGTGAAGCTACAGCTGGGTACAGCTGGAGAAGAGAACAGAACAGCATGGGTTGTTGCTGCTAAATAACGGGCTGTTTGAGAAAATTGAAAAGGCATCTATTGCTTGCAGAAAGGGATGGTATGCTGTTTTCTACCACTGATCTCAAGCTCTTGCTACAGTCTAAAAACAGGGCTGCAGGCAGAGGGTAGTTTTTAGCTACAGATGTTTAAGGTAGCTCCAGTGCAGTCTCTGTGGCTGCAGTATCCCCATATTGCCCTGTTCTGCCCCCAGCAGAGTGGTCTTTTGGGCTTTGTAGCTGTGTGTAAGCTGTTCACAACTCAGTGCAGGCTCCTTCTGAGGACAGGTTTCTCTTGCCAGCCATCACAAGGGATACCTGTAACTTGTGAACCCGTTGTTTCTGGCTGCTGTGCTTGGCAGGACAGTAGGCTAAGGGGGCCTCTGCTCACTACATGGAACAGCAGGTTAAACTCACAGTGAACTTCCTCCAGAGGCTGGCAGATTTGCATTGACCATGTGCCTTGCCCAGGTACACGAGAGGTAGCTGCATTCCTGTTGCTGCCTTAGCAGATCCCAGTTCTGGGAAGGCTCAGCAGGGTCTTCGTACTCTGTGGTATTTCCTGTGGCTTTATGCCGAGCCACTGCTTTCTGAGCAGCTGCCTAGCATGCTGTTGGCATGGTGGGGGTTAACTGGGACATCACCTCCTGGTCCCACTAATTGTGCTCATTTGCCATGCTGTGGCTTCCAGCACCATTTCAGACACTCGAGGATGTGAAAAAGATGGAGCGAAACCAATGCAAAGTGGGCTTGAAGTGGCTGCTCTCCTAAATGTCAGCTGCCCAACTAAATATAACCCCGAGAGTAGAATTTATGCTTTGCACTTCTTCGCTTTTTATTGTGGGGAGAAAAAAAGCCAGGAGCTCAACGGGCTGTAACTTTAATAGGTCATTCCAGCCAGTGCTTACCTTTACAAAATCCTGCTAACGCTGGGAAGACAATACAGTGATCAAAAGCAGTGATGAGATTTTTTAGCAGCATTAACCGTCATGACCTAGCAAAATGAAAGAAAATGGTTTAACAGAACTGTCAGATCCAATATAGCTAATAAAGGCATGGATAAATGTTTATTACATACCGGAGACAGATCATTTCTGTACAGAAATTGAGGATGACCTTTACTGATAACTCTTATCTGCCTGATATCCTGAATAAGAAAAAGAGAGGGGGAGAGAGGGCTGTGCTATTGCTGGTGTTTATGAAAGGTGGAGAAAAATTACCATTTGCAGATGATGGTTTTTAGACAAGGCCTCTCAGTAAAATAAAGCTATGGAACTGTTCATTCTGTGCAAGGGACTCCAGGCTCTGACCTGGCTGCATCACATGTAATGAGTGTGTCCAACTGGGGCACTTTATGGAGACTTAATTTTCATACATTTTATGTATGTGCATACACACATTCCTGTATGTTTTTGTACGAGTCCGTGTTTAAGGTTGCCCTGAGTCGCCTTCCCTCCAGCTGGGTTTCTGTGCTGAGCACCAGTAGCTGAAAGCAGACTACCAAGGGAGACCAGTTCCCAAAAACTCCTGCTGAAACTCAACAGCCAGACCTCTGGAAGAAATGGGAAATGGAAGCCATTTATTTTGAACTGTAAATGGCATGTAAGCTTCTTGAGGCAATCTGCCTTCTCTGTTCCCATTCCATACAAAGCAGCACATGAAGATTTGAAACACAGGTAATTGCCAGTGCTGAACCTGTCAAGTAAGGCTGCAGAAGTCCCACCTGACCTGACAGCCAGGTAAACATAGGATTAGATGAGCAGACAGGTCAGCAGGCTGCCTGAAGCACCAGGAGTGGGCTAGCAGAGTTCTGCTGTCAGGGAATCAAAGAACAAGTTAAATGCAGACTTTTTTCCCCTCAGCCTAGAGTTCAAGCCCCAAACCCCTTGCTTTCCTGGTGTTCTCAGCGTGATGTAGAATTGATATGCTGAAAACACAATTGTAGCCATGAGGGTGAGCCTCTTCCAGAAGGGAAACATCACCAGCTACCTGTCAAACAGCTGCCTGGAATGAGATGTGAGTGAAATCGGAATCAGGCCTACTACATGCAGTTAATCATAAATGATGCTGTCTCAGTAATGGCTGCAATTAGTTATGAACTTCAATCATTGCTACCGTTTCCATGTTGGCCAATTATGCCGCAGGAATTACCAAGTAACCCATAGCACATTAGCTCTCTGTACTGCCATTGTGGGGAGGGCTCAGGTCACCGGCTCCTCGCAGGATGAATTAGCACAGCTCTCCCTGCACAATGGTGCTAGGCTGATTTACAGGGCTGGAGGCTGCCCCTTTGTCTGCTGGGGGTCTAGCAGCAGCGCGCTGGAATCACAGCTTTGCAGGGGAGACTCACCCAGCCTTGCAGGAACTATGGGAAGTGCGTTTTCCCTGGTTGTGCGTGTGACTTACTAGATGCTGCTGGTAATTCTTAGGTCTGGGGGCAGTTCAGCAATAAGCTGGAATCAGGCTTTAAATGGTGCAATTTGAAGCTGGGAAGAGAAACACAAATAATGGGCTCACCTGACTCTGAAGTGTAAAAGATAAGCAATTTCTTAAACTAGTGCTGATGAGAGGCTTAAAAGTGCCACAGGTACCTGCCCTACAGCTGATGGAATGCCTTTGTTTTGGTTTGCAGAGACGTGTAGGACTGCTGTCTTCTGCGGGCAGGAGTGCTTGTATTACTGTGGGGCATCACCTGGCTGTAAGCCTTGGCCAAACAAGGCAGGACAGTTTGTTCCTGCTCTTTGTACGGTCTTTGCCTTGATGCTCTTGTTGCTCTGTCTCTTGATTTCTTCAGAGAACAACTGATTTGGCTCTTCATGTGAACTTTTGTTCGTCAAGTTGTGTGGAAAATACTATCCTTGACTGCTGAAAGGCATTTCTGTGTTGGTAACCATAAATCCATGGTAGCTGAAGTGTTTGAATACTTGAAAGCTTCCACACCAGGCCCACAGCCACACTGTATTATTTTGGGTGAGCACAGCACTCTAAAGGTTCTTTTTGATGAGCTCTCAAGGTCCGAGTTCTGTAACTCTCATGGATGCGAAGCCTGTAGTTTGAAGATCTCATACCTGGGCTGCTCTGGGATTTCAGCAGGAATTACTTTAAAGCAGAAAATCTTGGGGAAATTAGTTGCAGTTTTAAAACAGAATATTTTGTCAAAATCAAATTTATTTCAACGAGGAGCAATCACTCTAATGGCTGAGAAGAATGCAAAGATTCAATGAGGTATGAATAGCTGTAAGATGGTACAATTACCACCTCAGAAACAATATATTTGTAAAGTTAATTCCTCTTGAACATGAACAATCTCCTTACACTTGACCCCTCTCTATTGCCTCTTCCATGCTTGAACTCTCCTTGAACTTTGTAGATCCATCTTGAGAGTATGATATGGCCATCTCTTTTGCATCTGGTTATTTTAGCTCCAATTTGCAGCCCTAAAATGGCAATTATGGTGATATATTGCTCAAGTCACCCGACATGGATGAGTATCGGGATCAGTGCGTTTATGCACAGGAGTAGTGAATGGAGACTACAGCTATGATTTTAAATGACTTGATTAATTCTGAAACAACACTTCAGAGTCCATTACATCCAGCAGGTGTTGGGGTTCAGGCTGCACTCCCATTGCATATTCAGGCTGCCTTCCCTCAAACAGCACAAGCATGTCATCTTTATTGCCCCCTCTTTTTTTGTGTGTCCAGCATTCCTTTCCTCCCCCTTGCTCCTCCTTTCAGATCTTCCCTGACTTTTACAGCAGGACAGAAGGGGCAGGTTTGGGATAGAAGTGTCCCTGCTGAGGCTGCCAGCCTCTGTCAGTCTGTCCCTTGTCCCATGGGCAGTACTGCCGGGAGGGAGAAAACGAGAGCAAAGCACAGAAAGCATCTCAGCTTCAGGGCTGACTGGATCCGGATAAAGCAGGGAGCACCGGGCTGAAAACTCTTGCCATACATCACTCTGTAAGGACAGCCTTTTGTAAGGATCAGTTGTCATGAGGCTTTATTATGTGCTTGTTGCCTTTATTGGAGTCTTTGTGGCCTGATCCCGATGTGCTCTGTGTCTTGTTTCAGCCAGAATAATTGCTGCCGTTTGGGGAGTTCAGCCCAGCAGAGCTAAGGGCTCCGACAGAGAAACAAGACCCTATTCAGGGAGAGCACTGGAACGACTGCTCCGTGGTCAGGGTGCTCCTTCCCATGAATAAGGGGACAAAAGTCTGGGGCTAATGAGAAGCACGATGTTGGAGTGTTTGTTTTAAAGACAGTGGCTCATTCTGCAGGCTGTGCTCTGGAGGCAAGGGAAATTCTGTCTGGGGTCAGGAGTCTCCCAAAGGAAGGGGCTCCTGTTTGCCCTGAATGTGTAGCTCTTCCCAGCAGAGGTGACAGCGCATGAACCTGCTCTGGAGCCCATGGAAATCGCTGTGAGCCTGTCTGCATCATGGAATGTGTCGTAACAGGACAAGCACAACGCTTGGCTGAGCTGTATGGGAGGATCTACTCGGAGACAGTCATGGGGGAGGCAAGGGGTGCAGG
The DNA here is from genome assembly GCA_013397555.1 of Urocynchramus pylzowi. Taxonomy (NCBI): domain Eukaryota; kingdom Metazoa; phylum Chordata; class Aves; order Passeriformes; family Fringillidae; genus Urocynchramus; species Urocynchramus pylzowi. The sequence continues at coordinate 368,741 of VZRH01004229.1, read as the reverse complement.
GCTTGCCCTAAGGCTCTGTTGGAAAGCATTCCTGGCTCAGACCCACTGAGGGAATGCGGGGATGATCTGTACAGAGCTCTGTAGAAAGCTCCTCAGGGATCAGATGACAGTAGTCCTGGACATCCTGGGGGAGGCAGACAAGAAGTAGTTCTGTAGTTCTTCACTGTAATTTGGGTTCAGACCTCTGTGAACAGCCTGTCAGGGAAATATCTGGCATGGCCTAGAAATGCAAAGGGCAGGGTTTGGGGGGTTGTGGGGGGGGTTTGGGTTTCATTGCTTTGGGAAAATACCTCATTTTTTCTATCTTTTTTCCCCCTTGGTGCTTCATCAGACTTCTCTTTCATTTTTGGGGTAGATGGAAAATAGTGTGCCAGCCAGCAGCAGAGGTGACTGACAGGACTCTCTGCCCAGAGCCTGCTCTGTGCAGGGACAACCATTCCTTGGAAAGCTGTTCCTGACCCAGGGGTGGTCCTGTGCAGTCTCCCCACTCTGCACAGCCGCCTCTCCTCCCACCCATGCCAGCCAGGAGGCTCCTGCACAGGGGCTCAGGCAACTGCGAGCATTCACTGCAACACTCAAACCAGGGGTTATTTATATTCCAAATCCCATTTTTCAGCACTGTCAATTTTTCCCTTACGGGCAAACAAAAAGACAGTTAAAGGGACTTTTGGTGACATCCCCCCTGTTTAATGAAGCTTGGAGTTATGGGCAAGTGACTCGAAGTGCCGTTATTATCTGCATGAGCGGGCGAGGCCGAGGGTCCAGCGGTGTGCACAGAGCTCCCACAAATGTGCACATTGATCATGGCTAATCAGAGCGCCCGGGTCAGGGGGGCTGCAGAGATGGAGAGTGCTGAAAAAGCTGACAAATGAAGCAGCAGAGCTTTGGGTTAATGCGATATTCAAACAGAATGAGCTATTCAGTTTCTCAGGAGCTTGTCACTTTTCTTTTCCTCTGACATTTTGCTGGAGACTGCAATGGGGAGACAGGGGGAGAGTGAGAGTGCATGAGAGAGCAGTGTCTTAACTGGGGGGGCAGGAGGAAGTCCTTCAAGTGGTTCTAAAGAGCAGACGGGAAAGGCAAGAGAGAGTGCAGTTCTCCTGTGTCCTCCTCACTTTGCCAGTGCTTTGCACTCTAATTTTAGACTAGAACCAACTTTTTAGTTGGTTTTTCCAAAAGGTGATTCTACTTTGGAACCTTTGTAATTTCTGCAGCCATCTGTTACTCTGCAAAAAACCTGCTCAGGCTGGAGTGTAGCTAAAGAGGAGACGTTTGGGGTGCTTCTCAGGCTAGAGCTGTGCTCTCCCCAGGGCTAAGTTCAGCACTGTAAGAGGTGAGGAGCTACGTGCAATGCTGATATGGTTGGTTGGTTGGTTGTTTTTTGAGAACCACTGCATTGAAGGCTGCAGGTGAAACGTGTGTGTCAGAAGCATTATTGCCTTACTTGGGCTTCCCATGACTTTCTGGTTTCTTAATAATAAATACCTCACCTGAGGGCTTCTAAGTGTCGGTTAAAAATTCCCTGTATTAGCTTTGCATGCTGGAAGCCCAGCTAGTAAGGCACAACAATTGTACTTTAAGTGGCATAAATGGTATCTGCCAGCTCATGTGTGGAACTGTGCAGACCAGACCACAGGTTTAGGGGTTTGCTCCTGTCACCCCTGCAGGGCAGCAGGGGGGCTGGAGGTCCCTGCTGTCAGCTCTAGGCTCTCACCAGAGGTTATAGTACAGTTGTACTACAATTGAGGCTGGGGTACTCTAAAGTAGCACCTCATGCTCCAGGGAACTCTTAGCAAGAGTCTGCCTGGAATTAACAGCTAGAGAGATTTATTTGGTGCTCTCTAGGTTAGAGGGACATAATGCTCTAAGGAGTGAGAGAGGTTTGAGGAATGCAGGGTCAGAGCTCCTGGAAGACCTTTGCCGATTCAGTAATCCTGTGGGCACGCAGTGCTGAGCTCAGCTCCTGGGAGGGGACTACCAGGAGCTTGACAACTGGGCCATCCCTTCTCTGTGCAGCTGTTGATCAGGAAATCATCCTTGAAAAATTAGTCAGATTTTGCTTTTTTAGTGGAGTTTTGTGCCTCTCAGTCAACTGTGATTTCTCATGTTTTACTTTGGTTCTCCCTACTGTTTCCTAAGCCTTTTCTTCTTGGAAAATCTGGACGTTATTTTTTTCCTAACTTGCAGTTACTTCAGCATTTACAGGAGGCTCTGAAATGGTTTTGCTGTTCCATCCCAGATGCAAATAACTCTGAATCCCCCAGCAGAACATTGCAGGGCTTAACCAGGAGATTGTGTGAGGTTGGCAAGAAGAAAACCATGTCATACCTGCACTGCAGGGAACAAGGAATTTGTCTTTTCAGGCTGCTCCCTGGAACAGCGTCACAATGAAGTTGGAAGGAGAAAGGCAGAGCGAGAGGAGGAGAGGCAGCACATGGCTGTTTGCCCAGTACTTCTGGAGTGCACGTCAGCTCCGGTTCAACAGCGGTGAGAGCAGCCTGGTAGTGTCACCAGGCTGGAGGCTGCAGCCTCTAAAGCTTGGGACAGCACAGCTCACATGGAGCTGACAGGAACGTGTAAGAGCAGCAGCGCATAACACAGCAAAGCCCCGGATTGCTTGTTCCCCACACACTGCAAAAAGCACAACAGATGGAAGGAACACCTTGGGGAAACAGTCACGGAGCTGGGGCTCAGGACATGGGAATTCAGCCACTGAGGTGGTACAAGACCAGGGATAAGCATAAGCAGATGATCTGCCTCTCCTTTGTTTTGCAGATCATTTCAAGATGTTTTTCTTTCTCCCCGTCTGTTTTGACTCTCAGTTCTTCAGGGCTGGCACAGTTTCATATTATCTCCCTTTTAGAGAGGGGCTTTCTTCCAGCACGAACCTGTCCTGAAGTACAGAAGAACAATACTATTTGTTAATGCCAACAGCAGAATTATTTAATCTCCCCCTGCTCTAACCAGTCCTGCAGTCTGCTGCTGCCTGCCGTGTGAGGTACTTGGCAACATTCTTCTACAACAAGCTCTCTCTCCTCATCAAGCTTCTGTCTCAGAGATGCATGTGAAGCATTTCAGTTTTTCCACCCTTTAATCAGATGCCTGACCTGTTCTGAACAGTTCTCAGCTTATGACCTCTTCCCAATAAACAAGTTTCAAACAAGCTGCCACATCAGATTTTGTGCAGGAACGACTGTGAGACAGCAAGGAGAGCTGATCATGCCAAATAACGCTCTTTGGGCCAGACCTCGCTCTCATTCCCCGCAGGAATTAATTTACATTTTTGGAAAAGCACGACCATCTCACTGAAAAGAAATTATATAATTTCTCCAGCGCCGAGAGATCTGCTGTTCTGTGGAGAATGGAGTGTATTTAATCAGGCAAAATATTTCTAGTGAGTTGTCCTGGATTGAACACTGTCCAGGGCACTTGGTTCTGCTGGAGTTTCTCGTGATTTCCAATGTGAAGGAAACACCACAGTCACCTTGGCCACAGGTCCTTTGGTCAAGGAGAGTGTCAGAAACTCCTGACATTCTGCCAACGCTGTATGCTGGAGTCTCAGGATGAGGCAGTGAGCAAGTCTTGCTGGGTTGCTTAGTCGCTTAGAGCTAGGTCTTGGTGTTAAAAGGTCTTGGTGTTGAAATTATTTTGGTTCAGGTTTATTTTTCCTCTCCTTTGTTCCTTTAATCATAATAATCAGTGGAACTGAAAGAGTGAAGAAAACAGTGATTTTTTTTTTTTTTTTTGTGAACTCAGTTATTCTGACCAAAACTGTTACCATCTTTGGGATGTTTGCTGGCAGCTTCAACAAGAGATGCTGAAGCTCAGAGAGTGAATGACTGAGTGACCCTCACTGTGTGGGCAATGGGTGCAAATGCAGGTGCAGGATCCTGTGCCCAGTGTTCCCTCCTCAGCCCTCAGTCTCTGTTTCTAATAACTCCTTTCACTGCTGCTGAATGCACATTGCCCCATTTTCCCTGGCAAAGGGGGAATGCATCCTGAGGCTTTGCACTGCTGTTCTCTGCATGGGTGGTGTGCCAGCTTGGGGCAAGATGTTGTAAATATTGTCCACCAGAATCCCAGTTCCCAGGTGTTTGAACACAGGCACTTGCCTGGAATGTTCTCTATTGCGGAGCTGGCCACTGTGCGAGTACCTGCCTTGGTCTGGGAAGGGCAGGAACACTGGAAGGATATGGGATTATCTCCAGGTGTGTCCTGTCTGGGTGTTGGCATCACTGTGCAGCCGAGCTCTGTGCACACTGCAGGGACCTGTGCACACACAGTGACAGTTTGTCACTGTGACAAACAGTGACAAGGCTTTATCCCTCAGCTCGATAACCCAGTCTCCAGGACACCATTGTTTGCTGATAAATATGGTTTTTCAAGCTTCATTTCCGATGGCTCCATTCCCTCGTGTTTTTGTGAGAGGTGTTCAAACTGGTTTAGCCCTGAGGTGCCATCACAAATGTTGTCAAGCAAGTGATGTAATTGATCTTGTGTAGCTGTGGCCTTGATGACACGTGGACCTTGTCCACTGGTGACAGTCAGTGCCAATAAAATGGCTTTGCTTTCCTTCTAGCCCCTTTAGATTGGAAAACCTTCCATGATGGCTGGCAATAGCTGAACTTGGACCTTTCCTCTGGTTCCTTCCTTGAGGAGGTCAGAAGAGTGAAAATGTGATTTTTCAGTGCGTACATTTGGTCCCGGTTTGTCCTGTGTGGCTGCGGAAGTTGGAGCGCATCCTCTGATATCTGGGCAGTACCTTGTAGGACAGCCAGCAAACAGGCAGAGGGAAGGTAGGAGCGGTGTATTGTTCTCCTGGAAAAGCAAAGTGGCGAGAGGGCCAGCCTGGGCAAATTCACCCTACTCCAGCATTCCTATTTCATCGAGTTTCTGCGGAGGAGGGGGTCTGCAATGTTCACATAATGCTCAGCACACTCAGGCTCTCCAGAGACTCCACGGTCACGATAAAATTCTAAACACAACCTGATTTTTTAAATTAGCCATGAGTACTTGGTGGGTGGATCTTGAACACCTTAGGCTGTGTTTGCTGTTGGTACAAGTAGAATAGGAAAAAAACAATTCTTTCAGACTTCATAGGGTTTAAGAAGACTTGGTCTGTAGTGTCCCTTCCCTGGACTTGTGAGCTTAAAAGGGGGAAGATGCTTCAAACCATCTTCCCCCTGACTCATAAATATTTTCCCCATCACTTCAGTGTCATAATCTCTCATTCCCAAGAGAAATAATATTCAGCAGTGAAAGCCAGGGCCAAGCCCTTTGCTACGAGGTCAGGGACTATAAGAGCAGCATCCCTTATAGAAACAGGGTCTGAGGCAGGAGACCAGGATACAGCAGTGTTTGCTTGTTTGCTCAGCTTCCTTTTTTTTTTTTATTTTTTGTATGTGAAATGGTTTGGCACCAGTTTATGCTTCATGTGAAATATTTACTGTTGTCTTATTTACAGGAATTTTAAATGCTTGATCAGAAATATGATCTCTCTAGTTTGTATGCATACTTTCCAGTAACCCAATTAAACCCCAGCTGCTGTGCAGGAGAGAGTGAGGGTGAGTCAGATCCTTTTTCCGAGGACTGTTCTTTATAGATTGCTCTTGTGCCCTCTTTGACTGGTAAGAATTTAATTACACAGAACAAAAAGAAAAAAAAAAAATCTTAATACTTTGCTTGGGGATGGAAAAATATAAGAATTCTTATGGTTTCCCAGAAATGTTTAGGACCAAATCCTGCTCTCAGCTGATGAAACAGCAGTTTTGGTGTGCAGCTCAGTGGGGCACCAGGCTCTACCCCTCTTCCTCCCATTTTCTCTGATACCAGTGGAAGTTAGCTGGAAACCTGATTGTCAGCTGGCCAAAGGAAGTAAACTCCTCCATGCCTTTTGATTGTACAGCTTGTGACTGTTCAAATCCCTGGGCTTCAAGGTTCTAATAATTTTTCCAAAGCTATTTTGAGTAACTATTTAATTCTAGCATTAAAACCCAAAATTGATGGTCAAGTGAAATATTAGTTCATGTAAGATTGACATCTTCATCTTTATTTATTTATTTTTTTTTAATATTTGGACAGGATTAGGCAGTGGGCATTGGAATGTCTGGAATGCACAGTTGAAACTACATCATATGGCATTAGTGCTCAAGTCTCAATCCTAATTCCAATGATTTTAACAAAGGGAATTCATGCTGACACTTCTGTCCTTTTAGGAAAAATCCTGGATAATTTTTAAGGTGAAAAAACAATTTCCTGATAAAATTTAAGGCGGCTTCATTGCAGCGAACCCAAAGCAAACTTAATCTACATAACTAGGATGTAATGCCAGCTATGTGGCATTCAGCCTTTGTGGTCAGCCTGCAGGATGGGATAAGGCTCAGAGAAATGCCTTGGCTGAGGGGGGTTGCTGTGCTTTGACACTTGGGGACTCTTGTACAGCCTTGGATTGACGTGCTGCTCTTTATCCCCCAGATAATCTGCAGGGAGTCGCTTGGGCTTTTCAAAGAGAAATCACTTGGGAGCATCAAAAAGCCAAGATGACACAATTAGAAAACTGAAACCAGAGGTGAACATTTCAGATTAGGGGTTCAGAGGTGAAAAGAGCTGGTGGAGCTGATGACATTGCTCACATAAATCTCCTGCACAGCACGCGGTGCTCCCGTGTCCATCTCTTCCCTTGACTCCGTTGGTCTCCGCTGGCGTGCCCGCTGCTGTCTGCATTTTCCATCAGCCCTGGCACCCCTGCTGCTGCCAGAGCGACAGCCTGGCTCGGGTGCCCTGCAGTCAGTCGGACAGCTTGGCATGGCCAGGCACGCCCTGACCTCCGTCATCTGCTCCTCTCACAACTTTTGGATCTGCACTGGCTCCTGAGCGTTCTGCTCCAGAGCCCCAGTGCCGATCCAGCAGCTCCAGGCACGGAAGCGGTGCTGTGGGCCCATGGGGACCCGCTGGCACCTGGCACGCATGGGCCGAGGGCCCGCACTTGGCACCCCCTGGCACCCGGCGCGGCTCATCCGAGGGCCGTGCGGCCCTCTGCCATTCTGGGAAGTGTCTCTGTATGCTGGAACTGCACACTGCTGTCAGCCTGGCGTGACTCTGCCAGCCTTTGGGAGGTGACCTCTGCTGTGGAAGCACTTGGTGTGTTAATCATGGCCTTAAGTTGAAATGGGACACTCAGATTAGGTGTTAGGAAATATTTTTTTCACTGTTGGGTGCTCAGGCACTGGAATAGGTTGCCCAGGGAGGTGGTTGGACTTGGTGCTCTTACAGGTCCCTTCCAGCCTTGGTGGTTCGGGGATTCTATGACTGTATCTGTTGCTCAGTCCTTTTCCTGAGCCCTTTAGGGAGGGTTCTCCTGGCCGAGGCCAGTGCAGAACCTGGCAGGGCAGGAGGCTCCGGCAGCGTGGACAGTGCAAGGCAGCAGTGCCGTGCCCTCGGGGCGGGAGCGTGTCCCACCCAGCCTGTTACCAGTGGCTTGTCCTCAAGGACTGGGCCACAGGCTGGCTCAGCTCCTGGAGCAGGAGCCTATCCTTGATCCTGATATTCCTTACTTGAATTTTTGGTTTACAGCACTGTCAGGTTCGCTTTACAAGTGCTTTGTGCACTGTTTTTAATAAGCAGTGTGAGGAGGTGCATTTCAATCACTTGAAATGCTGTTCATGAAAACAAAAATGCCCCTTTGCCATGGTTCTGCTCTCCTTTATTAGTGAAATTTTAAGATTGGTAAATATTGAGAATTTCCTCAATTTTAAAATTCATCCTCTGAAGCCAAAAGAATATTGGATAAATACGTAGTAGTTTCTTGCCTTCTACTTGATGCATGATGTCTTGCTATTTAATCCCATTTGTGAATCCAGACCTTAGAGCTTCAAGGCATTTGTAGGCTTCCCTTGTGTCAGTTTCTGTACTGCCTTACATGGTTTATTGATCTGAATCAATCTGTCGTGCGCTAGTTCGTTTGTAGTCTCACAAATTAGGATGAGGAGAACGCTGGGGATTTTATCCCGACATTTCCTGCCCCGGCACTCGGCGCCCTTCGTGCCGCGAGTGGCCAGCAGGGGGCGCCGTCCCTGGCTCGTGAGTTGGGGCGCTCGCGCACCCCTCACGTGGCCCTCGCGCACGCCTCACGTGGCCCTCGCGCACGCCTCACGTGGCCCT